>BMAU01011287.1:0-536608 GCA_019973935.1 Trichonephila clavipes | reverse complement strand
TGAACTTCATCTTCGACTTCATCATTATCGACTTCTTTATTATCATTAATTGTCAAAAATTCGATCAAATCGTCTTTATCCAAAGGACACGAACCCGCAATGTTTTTGAAAATTTGGGCTAAAACAAAAATTTTGTGTAAAAATAATTAATTAAATTCGTATACCGTGTTATTTCAAAATCGTGTTAAAAATGACTGTGTAAAAAAAGAGCTGGTTGTAAATATATTCTCTGTCTGCGCATCAATATTCGTCACATTTTGCACACTTTTCACGGTGTTAACATTTTCTATGCCGGGCAGTGTATTTACAGATCACTAAACATTTATACCTTTTTTTTCTTTATAAATAAACACCAACTATTGAACTCCGTTTTATTTTGTCTTTTAAAATATTCTGTAATAATTTATGCGTGTCATTTAAGTTTACAATAAATGTCTATATTCGTCACATCTCTTAAAAATTGCTCATTCTTTTCAAATTCCTTTGTTTTGTAAATGATCAAAAATGACTTTTGCCCCAATATTTTTTTTTCTTATTTGTAACCGTTATTTTAAGAATCCTCGAACAAAAAGAGGAAAGTTCAGAAATATTTTTTGATTAATAAAATGTAAATTTGACTCAAGTGTGACGGAGAAGAAGACACAATGTCGTTGAGAAAGTAGGTCAAAATAAAGTTTTTTTGAATCATTCTGGCAGTAGTAACAACTATGTTCTATTATTTATGTTTGCTTCATGTATCACAGAATGATATGTGTATAATAAGTAAAACAAATGTAACTCAATGTATTAACGTAATGCTTAAAAATACAAATTGGGATCGATTTATGGAATTGAGAAATAAAACAAATACATGAAAACTAGTCATGGTAACTTATGTACATAGTTGAAAGTTTTGCTGTTAATATTAGAATAACGTCAAATTTATTCAGTAAGTTTTTATATATTCGCCCATTCAAGACATTAATATATCTTATGAATTATGTAAAATTTGCTACAAAAAATGAAACTAGTTTCTTTGAAATATTTCACCAGTGTTGTTGATGACATTTTTTGGTTGAAATAAATCGAACCTGTTTTATTTCTTTTTTCGTTCGGAATAAAAAACATGCAGTAATAATAAGAGAATTTCATTAATTCTACTGAAATTTTTAAGGCCTTTGTAGATTTTACATTCCATAGAGTGTTTTTAATTCTGAGAAAAGAAAACAGATGGTATTAACACACTGGTTATTTCATTTAAAAGTTAAATAGGCTTAATAGAGCTATCGAGAAATAACACGAATTAGGCTTAACAGAGCTATCGAGAGATAACACGAATTAGGCTTAACAGAGCTATCGAGAGATAACACGAATTAGGCTTAACAGAGCTATCGAGAGATAACACGAATTAGCTTAACAGCTATCGAAGATAACACGAGCTAACAGAGCTATCGAGAGATAACACGAATTAGGCTTAACAGAGCTATCGAGAAATAACACGAATTAGGCTTAACAGAGCTATCGAGAGATAACACGAATTAGGCTTAACAGAGATATATAATTAATTTATCATGACAATTTATTTCACGCATCGAAATTGAACATAAGATTTATGGACATAAAAAATAAATCTACGAATTTCAATAAATTACAGACGAACTAGAACAGTGATACTCAACCTGAGGCCCACCGACCCCTTTTGAATGGCTCGGTCATGGCCCACTGTATTAAGAAGTCCTATTATTTAAGAACAATGCACTAAAACATTTGTGGTAAATTCTATCAATGAGCCAATCGAATTTTTCAATTTCGCTATCAATTTGCTTTTATTTGATAGAATTTCAGCAAGAGGCTTGGTTATGGATGTGAAGAAATCGAAACTACCCCATGACTCAGAAAAATGCATAAAAGTAACTATTTTCTGTGTGTATTTGAGGAAAAAGTTAATATACAGTGGTGGCCAAAATTATGGACACATTTTAAAATTGTTATGTTTTTTAAGTTTGTATGCTTATAGAAAATTTTATGTTGCACAAAATGCAGAGTATTTTATATCATTTTAAAGAGAACTTAATACTGAACTCAATAAAAAGAAAAGAAAATTAAAATATTTGCAACTCAAAAAAAGTTACGCTGCAATAACTGTCGATATATATTAGATACTGATAACAGTGAGTTATCAGAGCTTAGTGAGGTTGCCTTTATTTTTTATTACAGCTTCACATCGATATTTAATTGAGCTGAAAATAGTTTTAATCTCTTCATTCGTTATTACATGATACCAGGAAACAATTTAATTCTCGATTAGTTCCTTTTTATTTCATAGGTATTTCCTTCGGACAAGAGTTTTCAAACGGTGCCACAAGTTTTCGATAGAATCGAGGTCAAGACTATTTCCTGGCCAGTACAACAACTCAATGATCTTAGAACAGCCTTAGTCTTTCAATTACTTTACTGTGTGGAAAGGAACAGAATCTTGCTGAAAAACAAATGAAGCATTGTTGGTAAATAGATTCCTGATGGAAGGCAGAAGTTTGGGTTCTAGAATGGAGTCAATGTATTTTATGACGTTCTGTGTCCCATCGATGATATGAAGGCTACAGATACTATCTGCTGATATGCATGAGTAAATGATAAAACTATGTGGTTACTTCACAGTTGCCGTTGCCTGGAGGCAGTCTGGATGTAGCATTTCTGCTATTCTACGTCTTACATATTTTACGCTGTCACTACTGAAAAACGATATTTTAGTTTCCTCCCTCCATATAACTTGTGAAAAATAATTATTTGTCCCATTAATGTGTTCCATTGACCACTGTAGTCCCTTTTAGTGCTGCTCTAAATTGAGATACGGATTTTTAGGTGGTATATATTCTACCTTTTAGTCTTACATATGCTAATCTAATCTTGATTGTTTTGAAACTGACAGAAACAACAGAGCATCACTCAGATCACTTCTGATGGATGTCCATGAATTTTTTTTATCTCTAAAACATAGCATTTTTGTTTTTCTGTCATCATCAGAAGTGGTGCATCTTTTTTGGCTTTTTCCTGCTTTTTTTATTAAATTTGTCTCCCGACTTCTTAAACAAAACTTTCAGTCTCCAGATGTAGTCACTGAACTACCCGCCGGTTATGTATATTTAACATAGAAAATACCACCTTCTCGTCCCCCATGTGTCCAATATACTTTGTTATTTGATGACATTGCTTCTTGACTAAATATCATTGTTGTCCTGGCTAGAAAACATTCCTGACTTCAATCCTATCGAAAACTTGTGGCGCCGTTTGAAAACTCTTGTCAGAATGAGGTACCCATGAAATAAAAAGGAACTAAATGAGGATTTAATTATTTCCTGGCATCATGCAATAATTAAGGAAGAGCTTAACGCCATTTTCAGCTAAATGAAACATCTTTGTGAAGTTGTAATAAAGAATAAAGGCGCACAATCTCACTGAGCTCTTATAACTTACTGATATCATCAGTATCAATTGTATATCGACAGTTATTGTAGCATATTTTTTTTCGCGTTACAAATATTTAGATTTTCTTTTTTATATTGAATTCAGTATTGAATTTCTTTACAATGATATAAAAGACTTTGCATTTTATGCAACGTAAAATGTTCTAGAAGAATACGCACTTAAAAAACATAACAATTTTAAAAAGTGTCTACAATTTTGGCCACCACTGTAGTATTAAAATGAAAGCTGAAAATGATAGTTCTAATGTTTGGATTACTTTTGCTTTACCAATGTTTCTGCAGTTTTTAGTGTTTTTTCCCATTATCTTCATGTTGCGGCCCGCTTAAAATACCTATCGTATGTATGTGGCCTGGCGAGAAAAAAGTTTGAGTACCACTGAACTAGAAGCTCGAATATATTTTGGAACACACTCTTAGACACTTTAATGCGAGTATTACTTTGTTTTATACAATTGCGCTAATTTTTAGTGTCCGAAAAACATGACTATATTCTTTCAAAAATGAATTAAAAATAAACAAACAAACGCGTTCTTCCTTCATGGAACATGAAGAAAAGATTAAAGTTTCTATTTAATGGAAGCAAATTAGATGGAGCAACGTCCAAGCTTTCCAACATTATCGTTTCAAAAGGTCTTCACCGCAAGAGCAATCGTAAGTTGTAGAATGGTTTATCGAATTTAAATCTGCAACACATGTACTACGTGAATTTCGGACTATTTATAAAGAAACCCACCTTCAAGATGCAAAATTATAAGTTGGAGTGAAAGAGTTATGACGATAGAAAAGCGTATTACCAAAAACAAAATTTGGTAGCCCTAGCAGAAACTAAAATGGCGTTACTCGTATAGACTGGATGTGTTGCACGTGACTTTGGTGCACCCATTGAAATGGTGCAATAAAACATTTTTTAAAAAATTGATATTTTCTTCATGGAATATAAAAAACCACAAGTGAATACTGTCGCGGGTGCAAGAGGGTTCGAGGAAGAAGCAGACATGGTCATAAAATAGCTAATTTTATTTGATCGTCAACACACACTTTACGAAATACACTTTTATAACTTAACTCTGCAACGAATATGAAATCCTAAACCGTAATAAAATAACTAAATTATCGAAGGTGCTTATCCAGAGTAGCAACTCCTAGTAGGATCTTTCTTGAAGCTCGAGAGTATGGATAGTTCCAAGTTGCTTAACCACTTCCTGTGATGTGTGTGTGTGGATTCTCCTTCAAATATTTTTTTTATTTCTAATAGGCTGCGGATTGGTGTTTTGCCTTTGCAGACCTAGTACAATCCCCCGGAAGATGATATCTCTTTTTAGAGCGGCACCATAGAGGTTGTGATGTTTGAGATAAATAACGGTAGCCGTGATATTGATTAATTTAAATATTTAGTTTGCTTGCGTCCCAACTATTATTTACAGAATCATATTTTGAAGTTATTAAACTTATTAAAAGATTATTAGAGTTCAAACAGTGGTTTGTGAGAGGAGAGCTTCTTTTTAGCTCGTCTGCTTCCTTCGAGGGTTCTTTGGTGTATTGTGTTGTGAGTGGCAAAGTAAAATTGCAGTGATTTTACAAAAATAAACTTTATTTTCGAACATAGCAAATAATTAAGTCCGAGTTTATATATTCCCTTCGTCAGAGTGGAATTCTGGGAAGATAGAAGAAATGCCAGAGGACATTTCTTCTGACCAATGAAATTCAATAGTAGGTTTTAACAGCCAATAAGACGTAAGGATCAAGAATCCGTTACTATGAGTAAGGATGATCCGTTATTATGAGTAATGATGATCCGATATTATGAAAGTACACTACAGGTCAAAAGTATCTCTCCCTTTCTCTGCTCGGGGATCAGAGGCGGCGCTTTTGCATCTCTGGTTGCATCCTGCCAGCGACAGAAAAGGGTTCCTCGTGATGTCAAAGGTCGTTGGGCGATCCAAGACGGTACTACACACCTGTGTCTTTGCACGTGTGGTGATTATTTCCACAAAGATGCCGAACACAACTGCGAGACGAAGACGTTACAAGGTGGATACCAATCACCGCAGGTAATTTTTACGCCAGATTTCCTCCCTAGAGGGAGGCACCTGGGCTCTGAGGATGCGAACCCGTACTAGGATTTAATTTTGCCGAGAGCACTCAAGCCAAACAGACATTCTAGGAACATTCTAGACATTCTATTCTTCATATAATCATACAACATGGTCGTTGTTGATTTTCTGCATCATGAAAATCCACTGACTTTGGCCAAGATCGAACGTGCAACCTTAGGACAGCAACAAACCAACCACGCCACCCAGCCGGCTTTCTCCTTCAAATATTGATCTTAAGATGCGAGCTCACCAGTCACTGTCTACTAACCCTTGGAATTCAGCTTAACGATAAACGCTTAACCATTTTTCACCTACTCAACGACAGGTACTTAAATAGTAGTTACATTTGCATATATAAAATCTTGCCATCTCTACCGAACCCGATTTTAAAACTAAAATCACAGTTAAAGAATATTTTCTTCAAGAAGATTAATAGAAGACTTGAATAGAACCCGTTACAAAATATTTATTTGTTTATTTGTAATTAAAATTCGAAAGTGTAATCATACTTTTTGGATGCCCGGTATATTATTAGCTTAAATATCTATATTTAGTTTCAAATTTATATTTAAATTCCTGTGCAGAATAACTATGATTTCATCTGATTTAAATATTCCTAAACAATTTTAATTCTACCATTTTCAGTTTAAATAAACTGTATTTATCATTTATGCTTCAAAGAAAACTCTATTACATATTATTAAGTGACCACAGAGATCATTTTAAAGCAAAAACATCGGTCTGTTTTGGCGTTTTTAGTAATAACTAGCTTTGCTGAGGACAGATTGGTTGTTTGGGTGTTTTCGTGTTATACAGAAATAGAATTATTATCTTTACACCATCTTCCGGGAAAACATTCTTCCTCTTACCGCCTCAAGAGCTGCGGTAACCTTAGTTCACAGAATTGTAGATTTATAATCATAGGGTTAAGAGTTCAGTTCCAGAAATTTGTAAAAAATATAGTAATTGGATGTTTTTAATGGGCTTTTTTACCAAGATTAAAATTACTCACGTAGTTGTGGTAGGAATGCTAGAAGAATGTGGAATTTATCAAACATTTTGGTCATCGGAATGTTTTAAAATAGGAAAATTTCAATTCATATATTAGCGTACTGCTTTTTCTGATAATATCAAACGCTAAATCAAGTTTAATTAAATCAGACTATTGCATTTGCTGTTTGAAATACTTTTTTTATCTAATAACATTGTTTTAATGAATGATACTTATTGTTTTTAATTAACCGTACTTATAGAGTATATTTTATTGTTTTATGGATAAAAATAATTATTTAACGATTAATAAAATTTTAAAATTAAATTTGTTTTTTTGAATACGGCAAAAGTGCAGTTTCTGTATAACATACCTGCATTAGTGCGGTTTGGTCTCTGGAAAAAACTATAAGTCATCATATTATTATGAATCGCCCATAGAGTGAAATCAATTAGAATAGCACTCAGTGGTTGTCACTTAGTTACGACAACATTCTTCTGCGAAGGTTTTTCCATTTTTCGTCTAAATATTTGAAGGCGGAGTAGGAAAAAGCGGCCGTGAGTCAGAAAACCAAATTTAGAGAAAATGCTCTCTATATTTGGGTCGACATATAAAGGGTGTTTTTTTAGAGGTATAGAACTTTAAATTGCAATAAAACAACGATGTATTATTCGATTGACATGAATTTTTTTTATTCGAAAGAAAATCTTGTGGCATTACATTTTAAATATGATCAAGCAAGGCGTAGATTCGTCGAATGGGCCCAAAACGAGATTGCCGTGGTTCCCGATTTTCATAAGCAAATTTTTTTTAGCGATGAAGCGCACTTCTGGTTGAATGGATACGTCAACAAACAAAACTGCCGCATTTGGAGTGAAGCTAATCCACAAGTGTATGTCGAAACACCGTTACATCCAGAAAAACTGACTGTTTGGTGCGCTTTATGGGCTGGTGGAATCATTGGTCCGTACTTCTTCAAAAACGATGAAGGCCACAACGTTACAGTCAATGGTGATCGGTATAGAGCCGTGATAACTATTTTTTCATTCCTGAATTGAACAATCATGATGTCCAGGAGCTGTGGTTCCAACAAGACGGCGCAACATGTCACACAGCTCGTGCCACAATCGATTTATTGAAAGACACGTTTGGTGGCCGCCTAATTTCACGTTTTGGACCTGTGAATTGGCCTCCAAGATCTTGTTATTTAACACCGCTGGACTATTTTCTGTGGAGCTATGTAAAGTCATTAGTCTATGCGGATAAGTCACAAACGCTTGACCATTTGGAAGACAACATTCGCCGTGTTATTGCCGATATACGGCCACAAATGTTGGAAAAAGTCATCGAAAATTGGATGTCTAGATTGGACTACATCCGAGCCAGCCGTGGCAGTCCTATGCCACAAATCATATTTAAAATGTAATGCCACAAGATTATCTTTCGAATAAAAAAAATTCATGTCAATCGAATAATACATCGTTGCTTTATTGCAATTTAAAGTTCTGTACCTCTAAAAAAACACCTTTTATTTGTGAGCAGAGTTTTTCTTGCGTGGAGATCAACAGGAGTAAATTCAGATACAAGTTTGTTTGTTTATATTGAAAAAAAGTGTATAAAATCCCCATGCACCAAAAGTACCTTACGGGGCTTACAGAAGTATTAATCACACAGTTCAAAGGAAAGAAGAGAAGAAAAAATTGAGGTTATGAATGATTACAAATATATATATTAACAACAAATTCACAAAACTTTTCGAAAACACTTCTGGTTGAAAGAAGTTGGTGAAAATTCTGAGGCCAATTTATATCAAGTCCCTTGAAAGCCAGTCTTAGGATCTTTCTCTCTCTGATATACTTGGAACACAGAAGGAGCACATGTGTTCTAAATTTTCCTCGCTGCCAATATTACAATCACGAGAAGATGACGGAACAAAATTAAATTTGTTCAAGTAGCTTTTAAAGTTCCCATGACCAGTCTCAGTTACAAGCTAGGGGGACATGAACTTGTTGGCTGTGTTGAGAATTTCAACAAACAATCTCACGATTCCAAAAAAGCAATTGTAGAAAAGTGTGATAGGGTACACATTTGTCTCATTAAACTGATTGTAAAATCAAATGTACTTGCACCACACATGATATGAAGTTAGCGCAGTAAATAAATCAAATAAACTGCTACTATTTTTTTTAAGTTGTATTTATTAATTTTTTATGGTACAATTTGTACCTTTTCTGCAGTGATGTAACGAAGAACGTTAGGGTCCTCCTGCAATGTCAGGTTTTGAACCCCAAGTCGGATTTTACGAAGGGTCAGTCAGACTTTGTGTCCCCTAGAACCCTCCCCCCCCGCGATGCGTTGGTGTACTTTACACTACTGCTTTTCTGAGATGCAAGGCTAACAAATACATACAATCATTTTAAAAAGGAGCAGCTCTTTGGTACAATGTGGCCTTTGAGGCAAAACAATTGCGTACTCCTACTTGTAGGCATAAAATAATAACTTAAAAAGACGCTCCTGACGTTTTCAGCAGGAGAAAAATTTTATTATTAACTATCAATTAAGAAAATTATAAGAGATATAACACATAATAAAATAATGAGAAAAATAAACTACTAAGACATTTATCGATAAGTATAAAAAAACATCAAATGTTTCGATATAAACTTTTTATGAAGGCAATTAACAAAGTAATTACTATCTCTTTAATTTTAGCATACACGATTTCATTTCGTTGTCGCCTTCAATGTTAATGCTATGAGTAACTGGCATAAAATAAGGTTGTAAAATAAAATTTAGAGAAGAAAATGCAATAAATACGAAGTTAAATTTTGGTTCATTTATCTGGTTACGAAACACCTTCTGGCGCGAAAGAAATGTTGGCACGAAACACTGATTATCCTTGGAAATTGTAACCATTTCACCAATTACTATTCAACAAGACACTTCCAAGTTGAATATTTTATCCACTAACATCGTCCAGACGAATTTTATCATTTAATGAAAGAAATTGATAGTTTTTTGAAAAACACAAATTTCCTTTAATAATTTCCCCCTCTTATTTCTGTATATTGATATAATCTTTTGTCTCGTATTTTCGAAAGTATGACTTTTAAAACAAGGTTGTTTTCGATTGCAAATTCTTTTGATGAGATCATTTATTTTTGAATCCTTCACTCAAAGTCACGAACACACAATGGACCCCAGCATCGTATATAAATAGACCATTATCTTAAAATCTAAGCGCAGGACCAGCACATACTACAAGCCGACAAATAACTTAGAATTTCGTCACAGCTTAAGCCTAATTCGAACAATTTTATAATGCTAAAAAAAGAGTTATGCTTGATCATACTTGAAATATACATATTTTTATGTGTAATTAATTCAATATAATTTGTATTTCATTTAAATTTCATTGATATTTTATCTTATTTGAGAGAAGTCTTACATTATTATTCAATGTAGTCATTTCAAAAACTTTTCTTGTTTGAATTATTTAATGAAGTTAATGTTTTTTAAGTTGGAATTTCTTATTTTCAAAAACTATTGCATCAGATTTTGAGTTTTGTATCTTTATATTGGTTCTGTGATTTCGAGTTCAAATTGATCTGAGAAAGGATACAGTAAAATAGAAAAAAAAATCAAATAAAAACACGATTTTTGTGACATAAAAAAGAAATATAAAATTAGGGCTTTCTCTCAGACTTTTTCACATACACACACACACACACACACACACACACACACAATATCTTTTTTCCATTCATTTCAATTCTTAAATGGCAACAGTATTCTCATTACACACAGATAGTTTATTTAGTATTAATTTTATTTCATCATATCGGCTATGTCCACTTAAATATTACTTTTTATTTCCAATGGACTGCGGCTTTGTATTTGACCATTGTAGACCTGGTACATTCCCCGGAAGCTGGTACCTCTTTTTAGTGCGGCACCATATAGGTGGATACCAATCGCCGCAAGTAACTTTGACACCCTGTTTCCGCCCTAGAGGGAGGCACCTAAACTCTGATGATGCGAACCTGTACTAGGATTTAATTTTCCCAGGAGCATCCAAGCCAAACAGACACTCTAGTGATATTTTAAATCTTGCATGGTCATGCGACATGGTCGCTGTCGATTTTCTGCATCATGAAAATCCACCGACTTGGGCCGGTCGTCGAGCTCCCAACTTTGGGTGCAAGAGGCCGGTGACAAACTAACCACGCCACCCAGCCGGCTTGCCCACTTAAATGTAACTCAATAGATATTTACCAATAAATGAGTATTTACGCCTCGCTATAAAGCTACAGGGAAGATATTGGCGACATACCACGTAATTTGGAACCATGGTCAAGTGACGAGTGCGACACTTGAGCAGTAGATTGGTGGCCTCCTATTACTGATTTTAGCATTCAATGTACTGTTGCTAACCAATGATAAGCATCATGATTTTGAATTTTTCAATTTTTACTATTAGTTCACTCTGTGTGTGTGTGTGTCTCTCTCTCCTCTCTCAATCTCTATATATATACATATAAAGGGTGTTTTTTGAGAGGTATAGAACTTCAAATCGCAATAAAACAACGATGTATTATTCGATTGATATGAATTTTTTTTATTCGAAAATAATCTTGTGGCATTACATTTTAAATATGATTTCTGGCATAGGACTGCCACGGCTGGCTCGGATGTAGTCCAATCTGGACGTCCAATTTTCGATGACTTTTTCCAACATTTGTGGCCGTATATCGGCAATAACACGGCGAATGGTGTCTTCCAAAAGGTTAAGCGTTTGTGGCTTATCCGCATAGACCAATGACTTTACATAGCCCCACAAAAAATAGTCTAGCGGTGTTAAATCACAAGATCTTGGAGGCCAATTCACAGGTCCAAAACGGGAAATTAGGCGGTCACCAAACGTGTCTTTCAATAAATCGATTGTGGCACGAGCTGTGTGACATGTTGCGCCGTCTTGTTGGAACCACAGCTCCTGGACATCATGATTGTTCAATTCAGGAATGGAAAAGTTAGTAATCATGGCTCTATACCGATCACCATTGACTGTAACGTTGTGGCCTTCATCGTTTTTGAAGAAGGATTCCACCAGCCCATAAAGCGCACCAAACAGTCAGCTTTTCTGGATGTAACGTTGTTTCGACATACACTTGTGGATTAGCTTCACTCCAAATGCGGCAGTTTTGTTTGTTGACGTAGCCATTCAACCAGAAGTGCGCTTCATCGCTAAACAAAATTCGCTTATGAAAATCGCGACCATTATTTTCGAAATAAAATTTCACAATTTGAAAGCGTTGTTCAGGCGTGAGTCTATTCATGATGAATTGCCAAACCAAACTGAGAATAAATCACTTGACAGCTGTTAAATCAGTCGTCATCTTGGAAAGTAATGCCAACTTAAACTTCTATACCTGGAAAAAAAACACTCTGTATATCTTGTTCAAATTTTGAATCGCTGATAAAATACTTTTTATTCATCCACTCACAAGTTCAAATACATTTTTTTAAGCTTGTAGTGGATGGCACTTAATGTTAATATAGTTTTTCAAATATTAATTAATTAATTAATTAATAATTAGTAACCAAAAAAATAATAGTCAAATGCCACATATAAAAAGGAAAATCGCTTGTTGTGTTCCTGTAGCGCAATGGATAGTGTGTTGGACTTATAATTCAAAGGTCGCGGTTTCGAATCCCACCCGGGATGGCCTACTTTCTGAGAATGGGATTTCTTTTTACTATACTATTTTATTGGAATAGTTAAATTTAATGAATGAATAAATAGTTACAAAAAATAATAATAGTCCAACACTACATATTGAAAAGAAAATGGAAAATTGCATATAAATTCGCCTTCTATTTTGCCACTTAATATTGTGTTTCTTTCATATGCAGTGGCACACACAAGGGGAGGGGTCCTGGGGGTCCGGACCCCCCCAAAGCTCTTGATTTTTTCCGATTGATTATAATTATAAGTATATAGTACGTAAAATTTAATTAATTACTTGCTATCAATGATTAATTTTATTAATTAATGCTAATTATTTATTCAAAAACTAGTTTTTTACTGTGTTTTGCTACCGAAAATTGACAAAATCAAAAGGAGCATGATACAAGAATGGTGAACTTGCGACCCTGAACCCCCTTGAAAAATTCCTGCGCGCGCCACTGGTCATATGCATGTACTTATTTATATTAATTATAACTATTTAATAAAAAGTAATTAAAATAAAAAATTTCTTCATTGACCTAAGTTGGGGAGTTGACTTAAATTTTTTTTTTATATTTCTTTTTATAATCTTTTCAATATCCGTGTATAGCATTAAAAGGTTAGTTTCAACAAAAAAAAGTCATTTTCTTCAGAATGCTTTTTATTTTAAAAGAGTATATTTTCTGCTTTGATATTTTATTTCAGAATATTTAAAGAACTTAGCAATAAGTTTTAAAGTGGTACTTATTTAAATAACTGCTAACTCAAGTAACCAACACAGAATTTGAAAGTCAACCACTCTTGAGAGGAGATTATAAATTCTTCTTTAATGTATTAAAATTAAATGCCAGTTACAACTGAATCGATTCAACAACTGTCGTATTAATCCTATATCGAAATTCAACGTAATCCAAGTTAAACCCATGTCAGTTATTATTATATGAAGTGAAAATATATTTCTTCCGTTTAAGGCATAAATCTCAGCATTAAATTCTCGTGTTCTTTCTTTACAGGAAATTGAATCTCAGAATAAGCGGCTCACTAGAGTTCGTTGTTTGCCTAATCAATTTCTTGAGCGTTCGCTGGAAAGAATAGATACGGCAGAATGGAATAAAATCACAGAAAAAACCCAGTAAGAAAATAATGTATATTTTCAATGAACTCAAACACAGTCTTGAATTTTTTTAATGCAATTCTCAAGATATAAGGTAATTTCGCAGCGATTTTTGAAGAATTTCCATGTTGTATGATTAAGTTAAAATGTCAGATGTTTTAACCCTTTATCTACCGCATTATAATTTACAGCAATTTTTTTCATACAATGTATTTTTTAATCCCTACATTGAAAATTAAGGGATATACACAAATAAAATACCCATCTTTGGGAAATTTAATCCGTTAAAGCTAATGAATGAGAATGGTACTTAAAAGTACCATTCTCATATATAGTATACAAAGTATACAAAGTATATATTGTATACAGTATACAAAGGCCTATAATATTCTGATAATACAAAAAGACCGAATGACTTTTTTAACAGAGTTTTAACTCTTAAAAATGCTAAATAACCAGAGAAAACACTAATATTTTACACCACAAAATATTTATATTTTTGAAAATTTTGAAATTTTAAAAATTTATTTACTTTTTTTACACATAAAAGTAGGTTTTACCAAAATACTTATTTTGATGATATTAAAGGAAACAGTTTTTCTTTTCATTAATACACAAAAATTCATTACACGTTATGCATTTTTTGTGAGGTTTCGATTGAATGTTTTTTAACGTACTGCATCTTGGGGTAAGAAATGCTGTATTTTTTTAACATGAACTACTGCACCTTGAGTCTTGTTCACTTTCTTGATCGTCATTTTAAAAATCTAACGAAAATTAGTGTAGATAATTTGTAGGACTTCTTCATCTGAAGAATTATCTTTTAGTGCATCACTGCTTTTATGTGGCAGTTTGTGTAATAAATCCAAAGCGTCTTGAAGACTCAGCTTCGTTTTTTTAGACACTCTAAGAAAAAGAAAAAAAATAAACAATAGCACCTTGAAAACCTCCTATTTGTTGTTAAATCTCAGTTACACATAACGAAATTAAAATGTTGTTAATTTCTGAAATAAGAAGAGATATTTTCATTTAAGTGTGTGGCAAAAAAAACAAGTTCAAGATTTTTTGGAAACGTTAAAACAAAAAGATAAAAATACAAAATAAATAAGTTAAGCTAAAAAGAAATGCCAAAAACGCATAAGTCTATTGCACTATAGTGACGACGCTTCAACACAAGTTGTTTCTCTGATATCCAGTGTGCTGTTGATACTTATTAGTACCATAAAGTTATTCAACTGTAAAAATAGTTGTATGCACTGTTCATTTAAAATAAATAGTCAAATCGTTTTCTAAGGTCTTAACTAACAAACAAAAAAATAAATAAATAAGACACTTTTTGACATTAAATACTTTTTCGGAACAAAAACAACAATTTTCGCAATCCGATCAAAATGTCAGCTGAAAACGCAATTTCTGCTTTAAAACTATTCGCATTCCCCGCCAAAATACTTATCATGGATCCTGCACTACCATGTATCCTGAAAGAGTGAAATTAAAAGAGTGTTTCTGCCAAATATCATATCAGAGTATTCGTAAAAATGGCCGTTCTATGTAATTTTAACCCTTTATCTTCCGACAATACTTATAAATACCACTCACTTTAAAATTACACAGAATAACCATTTTTACGAATGCTCTAACGATACTGAGGAGAAATATCCTTTTAAATTCACTCTTCAAAGATATATGGCAGTACAGGTTCTATGATGAGTATTTTAGCGGAGAAGGCGAATAGTTTTATAGCAGAAATTGCGTATTCAGCTGACGGCGTTTTCAGCGGATTGCGAAGATTATCATTTTTATTCCGAAAAATTAGTGTCAAAAGGTATGTGTCTTACTATTTTTGAATGTCAATGTAGAACTTAGAAAATGATTTGACTATTTATTTTAAGTGAACAGTGTGTATAATTAATTTTGCAGTTGATTATCTTTCATTAATTAATTAGCTCTGACTAATTAAATTTCCCAAAGTTGAGTATCTTGTATATGTATATCCCTTAATTTTCAACTTAGTGATTCAAAAACACATTGCATGAGTAAAACTGCAGTGAATCATAATGCGGTAGATAAAGAGTTAAAGTGAGTGAGATACTTCGGTAGTAAAGTGTTAAACAAATCTTACTCTCATTCACCTTTATTTAGATAAGGAGAAGTTGAATTTTATATTGTGTTCAATAAGCAGCGTTAAACTAAAGAGAGTCAAGTAATAAGCGTTAGAATAACTTTGAAAATATCGTAATGAAAAAAAATATCATTCGTAATTTTACTTTTAAAGTTAGCTATATTTTTTAAAAAATATCGTATTTTATAAGTTTCAGATATATTCATTTTCATTATTTTCTTCGGAAAGGTCAAGTCTGTCCTACGCGAGGCACGAAAGTATAGGAAAATTATGAATTTTATACTTTATATTTGTCCAGGGTGTTCCGAAACTCAACATCAAGCAAGTACAGGATGAAAAGGGAGGGAGTCATATCAATTCTAAGAAAAATTGAAAAAGTACGTATCATTTTGTGATTATGGTTAATATCACGGCTGTGTAAGATCACGTTAGTGAAACAAGTAATATAAAAACAAATTTAAGTATAATTTCCCACTTAGGTTAACAAAGAAAAATTTTATTTTATTTATTTTTCATTAAATATTACAATTAATATAAATATATATATACATATAACAGAATTAAAGGACAAAATAGATTTTCCTTGTAATTTATATACCGGTTGATTAAAAAAAAGTGTGACCAATTTAAGAGCATCATAATTTTTTTCCGAATTAAGTTATTTACATGAAATTTTCAATGTGGTTTCCTTAGACATAGTACATTTTGCGTAAACGTTTTTGCCAAGCTAAAAAGGCGTTTTGACCATTTTTGGGGATATTTTTCCAGCTTCCTCTTTGATTGTTTTTTGAAGCACTTGGAGAATTCTTACTTTACGTCTGCTTAATAGTTTTTTAAGTATCCCATAAAAAATAATCGCAATGAACACAGTCAGGGGGTAGTGGTAACTATTTCTCAGGTGGCAGAAAATTTTAATTTTAATCTTTTAGCCATTTTGTAGATGTTTTTGCAGTATGACTTGGTGCAGAATCTTGGTGCAAAACAAAGTTTCTAGAGGGTTAAGACGTTTACTTTTTTTAATCAAGTGTTTCAAAACTTTATTCTTATAGCATCAATTTTAAGAAGGGTTCTACAAAAAATGGTCTTGTTAATCTTTGAGAGGACATTCCCTCATACATACCTTAACACCTGACGGCTAACTTGCATTTTGCAAAACAACTGCATCTTTTAGACTTTTTTATGCAGTACTTATATTGTATCTTCGCTTTGCCAGTTGTAAATGTCAGATGAAGCAGTGTTTCATCTGATATTATCTATGTTTCGTATCTACCTTTGCGTAACATTAAAAACAGAGACCAAGAACCTTTTCTTCGTTTATCTACGGTCTTAACAAGCATTTTAAGACAGACTGGTTTATTCACTTTTTTATAGCCAATTTTCTTTATCTGAGGACAAATTGTCGATTGCAATAACTATAGTTTCTTTGCTGAAGTTCTTTGAGGCAGATGACTTTCTACAGTGGTAAGTCTTTACAGCTTCTTTTTTTCTGTTTCCTTAAGAAATTCTTTCGTCCACATTTTTTCCCTGGAGCTTTTGATTGCCAGCCAATTTTTTTTTTTTTTTTGAAATCTAGATATTAATCAATTAGCAAAATATCTTTTCTGATTTTTAATGCTTTATTTATAACGGAATTTGAGCAAACAATCTTCAAAAGGTTTAAAATTCGTTTCGGGTTTGAGGATCAAATTCAGGAGCCATAATTTACTCCCACTAATAAAAATAGCTATATTGGTGATTTAAATGTTTCATTTTTGAAGTATAACTGGCAGCAAAGCAATAAAAAATTGCCATTCAAAGTTATGTGCATTTAATATTGGTCACACTAATTTTGAATCAACCGGTAGTTTCCTTTCTAAATATTGTTTTGAACTATTTTTTTGTTTGTTTGTTACTATTTTTTATTGTTGTTGTGTTGTGGCTTATGTCACCTGTCTTACGTAGTCAGAACGAGGCCCACGAAATTCATCGTGGCAAGGGGCTAGAAGCACGCCTGTCATTGGCCTAGGCCTTGAGCACCATACAGGTGACAGTACGAATAAGTTCGGTGAAATTCCCCGAAGGGACGATAGATGGCGACACCATCTATCCCCACCTCCACAATTTTCCCATGGGACTGGAGGGGAGGGAATTATTCTCCAGTCCCCTGCACTCGGGATTCAGCCCACAAGACTTTCAGACCCACTGATTTAACGAGCACGTACTCCGTGTGTACTCGGAGGGTATTTGGTGGCATCGGGCATCTAACCCAGGCCTTCCGGTCTGGAGTCCGATGCTCTAACCACCAGACTACCCACTTATTTTTAATTTGATTTAATTATTCTAATAAAATAGTATAGTAAAGAAGTAATCACATTCTCAGAAATTAGACCATCCCAGGTAGGATTCGAACCCACAACCTTTAGGTTAGGAGTTCAACGTACTATTCATTGCACTACAGGGGCACAACGAGCAATTTTCCTTTCTCTATATGCTGTTAAACTATCATTCTTATTTGTTACTATTTATTCACTTTTCAATTTAATTAATGAATTAATATTTGAAAAAACTGTATTCAAATCAAGTGTCATCCACTGCAAGCTTAAAAAACTGTATTTGAACTTGAAATATATATATTAGGGAGAGAGCGAACATAAAGTAGGAATCGAAATATCACTGTAAAATTGTAGAGTTTCAGGTAATAGTACCTTATAATGCGATGGAGGGCGTCAACAGAGGCGTTTTTAAAATAGAGATGTTTTGCAAATAAAAAATTGACTATGATTGTTATGGATAGAAAGTGTTGTACCTTTTTAGGATCTTAACTAAAAGGTCCTTCCTTTGAAGGGCTCGGCTTTGGTGGTGAGCAATATTTTCTTTTTATGGAGAGTCAAAAGGAACGTCATTTTCTCACACCCCCGACTCAGACAGACTACATAAATTTTAACTGAACCAGCAAAGTGTTTTTCTCGATTCCTTACTGTGATTAATAGCACGGATATGTAAGATCACATTCGTAAAAACTTATTGTAAAGTTGGGAAATTTGTGGTCACTATACCTAACGATGTGATGGAAGGTATCAATTTTCCACATTTTCAAAAATATGCTAATCATCACTTAACCAAATCCTAACGGGTCTATCCACGAGCCTTGTACTAACCGTCTTAGGGCAAATTTATTTCGTTTTAACTGTATGTTCTATTGAAAGCTTTCTCCCGAAGAAGAAGACGTTATTTATGCAAATGAGTGGTTCTATTTAAGCGTTGACATTTAGGTACGTGATGCTAATCGACGGATCGTCGCTGGATGGTCAATTATTGATAACTGGAGAATAAATGATAAAATTGAGCATAAAGATTACGACAGGAGGTCGTGCAATTTAGTAAGAGAATTACGATGAATTCTACTGTAGAATTCCAAAGTGTTCCGAGAGTAAGTGGAGTAAATTACACTTATATGTTAAGAATCCTTAGGCCATGCGATTGCTCTTCTAATTAGTTACGTAGTGCATTTCCTACCTTTAGTTGTGTGGTTTAAGTCAGAGGGATAATAAATTTGAATTTGAAACTAGTTATGGCTGATCTTTACTCGAACCCACTAACAACAACAGTCGCTAGAAGGTTGTCACAAAGTGATATGGATTTTTTATATTTTTCCCGGAACTGATATGAATGAACCTCCCTTTCCACTCCGCACCCGCCTGACGTTGAGTTTCGGGACACCCTGCCATACAACGCATGCTCTTTTTTTAGAGTTCCATATTTTAAATTAATATCAAAATTCCGTTACTAGCAGCTCGTAAAATGTGATCTAGTAAACCACATTCGCCTCTGATCAAATTAGTGCTTCAATTTCTGGGTAAAATATATTTAATTTTTGTGTAAAACCGTTTTATGCATAAATATATTAAAAAAATTCTTTAAGTATCTGATTTTTATTATAATAGCTGATCAAAAGTTTAAAGAGTAAGTTAACACAAGAACAAAGCTTACTGTTAGCAACCAAATGCAATAAATGTTCACACATGAGAATATTCAAGGTCATATTAAAAGCAGTTTTTTGGTTCTTTTACAGAAAATCTTCGGTACACAACACTAGTTCTAAAATCCTATTAGAAAGCCAGATCAATTGCAGTAAAAACAAACTTATCTTGTTTTAATAAATTAATACTTAACTGCAGCTTATCACGCTCAACATCAAATAAAAACAGCAAGAATAGAATCAAGGCGGTGTTAAAGTGAGTGCGTTGTATTTTGATTTCTGTTATTTATTATCAACATTACTTAAAAAAGATGTATTTAGAGTTGGAATGATATATATGCAAGCCTTTCGCACTGTTTTATTTTCGAAGAACCGCATTAAAGGATAGAGGCATATAAAATATATTCAGGCAACAAAAAAAAACTGTTTTATTTCACTTTTTGTTTGCGAAAGATAAAGATGAGATATAACTTGTTTTTAAGATAAATGATAGTGTTTAATGTTAACAAAATGGACAGCCATATTTATTTTTGCAGCCTTCTCAATGTTCGAAAGAAGCTTAGTTTTATTTATTGAAAAGCATGATATCACTTTTAAAAGAGAGAAATTATTGCTATTAGGTGTTGAAAAATATAGATGTTGAATATGTTTAAAACGCGTATTAACTTTAATTCTGTTGGTACTATATCTTTTTTTATAGATAGAATAACAAATTGTTTGCTAGCTTCGAGAAATTTTAGAGTGCTAGGCTAAAAAAAAATATACATCCAAAAACCACAAAGGCATATATTTTTATCACGAAAAAAAAATTTAATTGATCACAAATGCTACAAAATCACATTTTCTCTACTGCCTTTTTTATATTTGACCATTTAAATCAATAATTTTTTCTAACCAATAGAAGTTGTTTTATTGCTTTTTCATCATGTTAAAATGCCAGAATATATGAAGGAATGAAAGTTTTTCTAATTGTATCGGTAATAACAAATAAGTCGTATTCAATTTTTGATTATGTCCAATTTCGAATTTAATTTAATCTCATAATGAATCTTGTGGAGTTGATGAATATTTATTATGATGATAATCGCATAAAAAACAACATCAGCAATGTGAGAAAGATTTGAGCTTAAAAGCAAAAAGCCCTTGTTTTAAAAATGTAAAAATAATAATTGTAAAATTACATCTTAAATGATTCTGAAGAAAAAAAATGTTTAAATTCTGTGCTGTTCTACAAGTACAAAAGTGCGCGAAATTAATAAAGAGCAAACGATTAATTCCTATCAAAAAAGATCGTGAAGAACAAAATTACAAAAAGACGAAAGAATTTTAAAAAAGTAAAATAAAAAATGAATTTAATCCCTTTGTGCAGATAAAATAAAAAGAAATAAAAAAGAAAAAAATAATTTTTCATCATTGGTAAAAGACATTCAAAACTCAAAACATTGTTTTGACAGATAATGTCCCATTAGTAAATTAAAGAATATGCATTATTTAGTCCTAATGTATCTCATTCAAATGCATTATCTAAATTATCCATTTAGGTAACAATCATGTAATATTTCATTTTCTCGTTTATTTTAAGGAGATAATGGTATGCATTCCATTATTACCAGAAAAACACAATGGCTCTGTGTGTACTATCAGATAATTATTTCATTCAAACCGCGAAACACTTTGAGGAGACTTATGTTCTCTGGAAAAAAACACAAAATCATTAATTGGTACAAAATAAATATTTTATTATTTATTTACTTATTTACATTTCTTGTTAAGTAAATTTCACCGTTTTTCAAATTTTTGTCTAAAATTGTGTGGTAGAAATCCTTTGTATGTATGAATCACAATCACTGAAAGAAAACAAGTACTTATTTACTTCACCGGCGCAAATCTCGCCAAGTTGGTGTTATTGGCTGCAACGCACAATAAACATATTAAAAATATTAATAAAAGTTCTCATTGGTTTTTGATCCATTTTTGTTGTATTATGAAAAAGACGTTACTGATAAGAAAAAAACAGGCCTTACTTTAAAAATGTGGTGGTAAAAGGTTATCAGAGAGCGGGTATATTCTGTTTGGCGTTGGTTGTATCATTTTCGGTGACTTTATCGCCTGAGCCGGCGAAAAGGAAAAGTACCGAAAAACACTTTTACTAAAATTTTAATAAAATTTCGCGTAAATATATATGTTGATTTTTTTCAGCTGAACACACTATTAAAAGCCGCCTTTAGATAGATCTAACAATCGCGTTGGCAGCAAACTTGTTGTGAAGACTATTGATGATATGGAAAGTAAGGTTTCATAAAATAACATAAAAAACTACCCTCATTTAAAAATCACGGATGGGGGGGGGGATATTTACGACGCTGTTGTTTACTGAATCGAGAATCAGAACAAAGCACGATATCAAAGCAAAAAGCAAGTTTATGCTTTCGTATGCGATAACCACGTCTGTAAATTGGGCTTTAAAAACATGTAGACAGTTCGAAGTTAAGTACCATAAGCGCTGCTGTCGATGTCGTACGGCTACGAATTGTAAGATTCTTTTTCTATTTGTAACTGAAGCGGTTAGTAATAAAAAAAATATCATTGAAGTAAGGAACTGAGCTGGAGTAGGGACCATTTTATGGGTGAAACTGATTTTTGATTTTAAACAAATAATACTGAATTCAATTTGGAATTCACAATCAACACTCCTCTTTGCTGCCATTCTGCATGTGATAAATTAATATTTGAAAAAAAAATAAGGGATCGTAGTCGAATGGGAACAAATCAAATTATCAAACGGCAGCTTTGCTTGTATGGAAGTAGAATGTAAACTAAGGGCTTAGTCATGGATGAAATGGAACCGAAGCTATCCCATAACTCAGTAAATAATGCATAAAACCGAAAAAAAATGTATGTCTGTGTAAGGTATCCGACTACCCTAAAATCATGATTTTTCAAAAATTGACAAACTCTTTTTGACTTTATTTTATTGTCCATCTTATTAGCTTAATAACAATACCAAGTGTTTTATTTTCCCTCCACTAGAACAAAAACTACAAGCGTTTTAGTAAAAGCAGATGCCATAACTTTACACAAGGTGTCAAACTTTAAAATGTGTTTTACTCGAAATGTGTTTTTTTCGAAAAACTCAAACGGGGACAGCGATTGCTCAAAATGTTTTAGAAATAATTGGCTGAAATTTTTTGCTTATGTTCTGCATAACAGTAGAAGTGTTTTGTTCTTCAGATTTATCAATCGCTGCTTTATTACAAAATTTGCAGTCCTTTATGTGAATATAGTCAATGTTTTTTAAGCAATTTCGTATAATGACTAAGATAAAGTGCTCTAGTTTTGGTAAAAATTAAAATATCTCTTATCCTGAAGGTCACTTCAAACAGGAATAACAAAGTAACACATCAAAATTGAAAAATTGAGAATTTGTTCATAAAATCTTTGTACAGAGCGGGCCTCGTTTATGTAATTTTTTGTACATTTTTGCAAGTTTTTCCCCATTTTAATAACAATAATTTTGTTTTCTGTTATCAATTTTAGAATTTTTTCCTTAAAATATACTAAATAAATATAAAAATCATAAAAAAAGCCATACCTCCATTTTTTCAAAAAAAAGTTATCGCAAGCAGTCGGATACCTTAATAAAGATTAATATAGTATTAAAAGCCAAAAATAAATTTTAATATTTTGATCAATTTTCCACATTTTAAGTGTCCAATATTGCCTTGGTCTTATGGTGCTTTTTCCATTAATCCTCGCGTTGCGGCCCGCATGAAATATTTCCCAAATGTATGCCGCGCGGCGGGAAAAAAAGATTGAGTGTCCATGTCTTAAACGGTCAATTTTTTACCCAAAATGTTTCAAATAAAGGTACATTTTTTATTGCATAGGTCTAAGCATAATCCTTAATCGACTGGGAAAATCTGGAAGAATCTTACTTTAATTTTTAATATTAAAGTTCTCACACTATATTTTATTTTATAATTAAGGAACACAAAAAAATCCTAAATGTTTGCTATTTATAAGTACGCTACGCATGTTATAAAGAATGTTTCACATATCTTAAAAGAATCTCCCTTATACTTATACAAAAATTTCATGTTTGTATCTCTTTTTTTCAAATAGTTGAGGATTTTGTTCGTGGGTGCATATATACAGGGTGATCCAAAACGACCGCATAAACTCTGAACAGCTAGATTCTTCGTTGGAAGTACATAAAAACTACCCAAAGAAGCATTCCTATACGATCCATAGTTTACGAGAAAAATACGAAAAATAAAGTATGACGTCACTGCCGGTGCAAGAAAAAACACTTTATTGGACATATCAAAAACCACATTTGCATATCTTTCCTGACGATAATGTTCGCTGCGCATATCGTGTCATGCATGCGCGAACCGTGGAATGACGCTAATGCGCCGTTGAACTGGTATTTAAAAGGCTGCAACTTGAAGCTACCGGTAGTGTTTTGTATGGTGGCCAATTTTCCGTTCGTGATTACTGCGACATGCACTTGATGTACGGCTGATGTAATGGAAATGCCTTACGAACTGCTAGGGAGTATGCCCGTCGATATCCGTCCCGCCGTCCTCCCGATGTCACCGTCATCCGTAGGATGGACGACAGACTACGAAATACGGGAAGCGTCTGGCCAACAGCCAATCTTCACGATACTGGAAGAGCGCGTTGCGGTCTGACGGTAGCACAGGCAGATGCAATACTGCATCGGATGGAAGAGACGCCCGAGGTAAGCATACACGCATTATCCCGTGAGATGACTTCAAGTAAAAGTACTGTGCACAGGCTTTTACGGTCTGAGAGGCTATACCCATTTCGGTACACAACCGTGCAAGTTCTAAAACCATATGACTGTCAGAAACGCGTGGCCTTCTGTGAATGGCTGTTGCAGCAACAGAGCACTGATAATGGTTTCATTGCAAATATCCTGTGGACTGATGAAGCATGTTTCACTCGTGATGGGGTATTCAACCATCACAACAGCAATATGTGGTCCTAGGTCAATTCGCAAGCAAGCCGGTCGCAGAAACATCAGAAACGTTGGTCTCTTAACGTGTGGGCCGGCATACTCGCTGATTGCCTGCTTGGACCATATCTGTTGCCAGAACGGCTCTCGGAACAGTCGTACTTGGTGGTTCTCAATGAGGTCTTAACCAAGTTCCTCGATGGCATACCATTAGCGGCAATACACGGACTTTGGTTCCAGCGTGATGGGGCTCCGGCGCATTTCTGTGCTCATGTACGTGATTGGCTGGATGTCGCATGCCCCGGCCGTTGGATCGGACGTCAGGGTTCTGTTCTATGGCCACCACGTTTACCAGATCTTACACCGTTGGATTTTTTCCAAGGGGCCATCTCAAGGAACTGGTGTATCGAGACGCAGTGGCAACACAAATGCACTTGATTGCTCGTCTGCATGCTGCTTGTACTTCGGTGGCCCCCGCGGTGCTGCGACGCGTGTTGACAGCCATTCCACGGCACGCTCAAGCCTGCCTCGACATGCATGGTGAACACTTTGAACATCTGCCTTAAATTGTGCATATACTGCTGTTGATATGTTCAATAAAGTGTGTTTTTCATGCACTGGCAGTGACATAATACTTTGTTTTTTGTATTTTTCTCGTAAACTGTGGATCGTACAGGAACACTTCTTTGGGCAGTTTTTATGTACTCCTAACAAGAAATCTAGCTGTTCAGAGTTTATGAGGTCGTTTTGGGACACCCTGTATATGCACACACAGTTTGAAGCATAGTGTAATAATAAGTCTTACATTTCAATGGGGACAGAGATAATATCAACCTTTTTGGATTATCTTTCTTTCATATCTTCTCAAGCAACAAAGTGCACACTTCCCTGCTGATCCCTGTTCTTTATTGAATATTTTCAAGAATTTAAGTTCCTGCCTTCATTGACAAATTCCAACCTTAACCACAAAGAAAATCCCGGATGAGAAGTATTTCAGTACCTTGAACTAACTACATCTCTTAAAAACACTACCACTAATATAATCTCACAATAAGAATTAAAAATATGGGCAAATCAAAGGTAGAAAGAAGAAAATATCAGTGCACGTACAGCGTACGGGAAAACCGGCTGTGGCCAGCTTTCGACAGCCGGTACTGTGTTTGGGCAAACCAGTCAATTGGTTAAGGTATCCGACTACGAACCGTGATTTTAAAAAAGCGCATAAATCGATAATTTCCATGATATTTAGTGTCACTTAGATTAGAGAATACATGTATAAAATTGTTTTAAGGACATTTTAACAAAAAAAATTTATTTAAATACAATATTGCGGCAAAACATTAACTTAGAATAACCTTTTTTCAAAATGCTCTCCTTTTGTGAAAAATGCTTCGATTATAATAATGCTTTGCCTGTATATAGCTCAGACCTCTGTACACAGGCTCAACTATGAGTTTTGAAAATTTCTCATTATTTTCAGAGTTTCAACCAATTGAAATAATTATCTATCAGCGTTTTTTTTCTTAAAATTTCTCCCCTCTGTTGTCGTAAAACATGGATAAACCCATTTCTAAGTTATATGTTTCAAAAACTCTAGTTGAGCCTCTGTACAGAGGTCTGAGCTATATACAGGCAAAATATTATAATAGAAGCATTTTTCACAAAAGGAGAATATTTTGGAAATGGGTCATTCTATTATCCATTTTTGTCAAAATATTTTTCTTAAATAGTTTTTTATTGTAATACTATTCTTAAAACAATTTTATATACATTTTCTAATCTACGTGACACTAAATATCATAAATATTATCTATTTATACGCTTTTTCAAAATCACAGTTTCGAACGCTGTCGGATATCATAAGGCAAACATTAACGAATTGCTTTAATTTATATTTCAAAGGGATTCAAACAACGGCATAAAAGATATGGAAATTATACAAACTTTTGCGAAGCTGTAATGTTAGTCTTAAAATGATCAAGCTATTTTATTTTCCTTAATTTAGCTTACTTCTTCGCGAGCTATGAGGAGAAAGCACACCAATACAGGGTGTTCGGGCTTAAAGTATCCCAAAGTTATGATTTGCTCTATTACGGAACTACCCGTAATAAACCGGTAATCCGTGGATTAGAAAACTCTCCGAGATTTTTGGGGTTTATCTAGTTCGATCGGCCGCACGTGCGCGCATTATTGGGCAATCGCAGACGATAAGCTTGTTACACTGACTTCATTAGTAGAGATGTGGATGCCACAGCAAAAAGGGCTGTGAGTACTTTGGTTAAAAGAGTTTAAATCAGTTACGCGTGTACAGCGACGCGTTCGAACACAATGGAATGTCGATCCTCTGTCTTCAAAATCTATCCACCAATAGGAAAGAACTTTCAAGGGGACGGGAACTTTGGTAACTGGCAAGTATTCTTAAGTTTTCGTGATAGAAGGCACTGTTGATCGTGAGAGTGACTCATTTTGAAGGAGTCCTGATTATATTAGACACACAATCCAGTAACAACATTCCATTCTGTTCAAACACGTTTCTGTACACGCGGACTAATTTAAATTCCACTAACCAAAGTACGCACTGCACCTTTTACTGTAGCGACCACATCTTTATTAATTAAGTCAGTGTAAAAAATTTATCGTCTGTGATTGCCGAATAATGCGCTCATGTGCGACCGATCGGACTAGACCCAAAAAATCTCGGAGGCGTTTCCAATCCACGGATGAACACTTTATTAAATTCTGATGAGTAACACCGAAATAATAAGCCATCACTTTTGGATACTTTAAGCTCCCGGACATCCTGTATTTGTTAGTTTCTCCAATTGGCATATTTTATACTATTTGGATTATTATTTCCATTCCATTGTAAAAATATTTCTATGATATTAAATATGAGAAAAAGCAGAAAATGATTTTCATAAGTCATAAAATTGCTTCTTTGGGTAACATTTAAAGTTTTTGCCACAAGATATTTTTATTTTACAACTCTTCAAAGAACTTCTAAGCTCATACCATTACTCATCGTACAAGAGAAAAGAGATTCCATATTATATTATTTCTAGACGATAATAACTGTTATTAACTTCTACAGAACCGATAAAATTTTTAGATGAAACCAGTTTATTTAACGAGTTTATCATTTGCTTCTCTGCAATAAGAATTGATGTGCCAAAAACACGCTTTTACGTTCGTGAAGACTATCATTTGAGGCAAAATACTGCTGCACACGTGCAGAAAGAAGCACATGTTTTTTAACATGTTTTTTTATTAGAATCGATTGAGGAAAAGTAGAAGCTGAATAATGATAGATTTTGTACATGATATGGAGAGCTAATGAACACTGTTAGATTGTTTCAATGATGTTGTAAAAGTATTTTTAGCAAGCATTTCTTCAACATGATCGGTGTTTTGTTCCCCCACAAATAATCGGTCACAGTGTTGTCATTCTTTCCCCTTCACTTCTTTTTTTTGTCCAAAGGATAGAAATTTTCATTCTATCTAAACCAGGGGTAACCAAACTTTTTTCTGCTGGGCCGCGTACATATGTCAGTTATTTCACGCCGGCCACAACATGACGATAAACGGAGGAGGGGGGAATGCTTTAAGGCCAAGATAACATTGGAAATTAAAATGTGGAATAAAAAATACTATAACTCAAAATATTATAACTCATGTTTTGCTTTTTTTAATTATTTTTTTATATTTTTTTTATTTTTTGTCACTAACATTAAATTAGAAGCATTTAAGGTATTCATTCGACTACGTTCGGAACCGCGATTCCGCAAAGCGCATAAATGGATAATTTTCATGATATTTAGTGTCACTTAGATTCGGATATATGCATAAAATTGTTTTAAGGACATTTTGACAAAAATTTTTTTATTTAAATACAATATTTTGGCAAAAAATTAACTTAGAATAATCTTTTTTTTTTCCAAATGTTCTCCTTTTGTGAAAAATGTTTCTATTAGAATAATATTTTGCCTGTATATAGCTCAGACCTCTCTACAGAGGCTCAACTAGAATTTTTGAAATATATAACTTAGAAGTGGGTTTATTCACATTTTACAACAGAGGGGAGCAATTTTAAGAAAAAAACGCCAATAATTATTTCAATTGTTGGTAACTCTGAAAATAATGTGAATTTTTCAAAAACCATAGTTGAGACTCTGTAAAGAGGTCTGAGCTATATACAGGCAAAATATTTTTATAATAGAACCATTTTTTACAAAAGGAGAACATTTGGAAAAAAGGTTACTCTAAGTTAATTTTTTTCCAAAATATTATATTTAAATAATTTTTTTGTCAAAATGTCCTTAAAACAATTTTATGCGTGTATTCTAATCTGAGTGACACTAAATATCATGAAAATTATCCATTTATGCGCTTTTTTAAAACCACGGTTCCGAACGTATTCGGATACCTTAATTACTTTTTTTTACATTTTTTATTTTTGTCACTAACACTAAATTAGAAACATTTAAGAAACATTCCTTCACAGTTTCTGCATCAGTAAACGGATTCATACGATTACTAATAATATAACAAACTTCATAGGATGTCTTTGTTACCGCAGTGATATAAAGGGTGTTTTTTTTAGAGGTATAGAACTTTAAATTGCAATAAAACAACGATGTATTATTCGATTGACATGAATTTCTTTCACTCGAAAGATCATCTTGTGGCATTACATTTTAAATATGATTTCTGACATAGGACTGCCACGGCTGGCTCGGATGTAGTCCAATCTGGACGTCCAATTTTGGATGACTTTTCCAACATTTGTGGCCGTATATCGGCAATAACACGGCGAATGTTGTCTTCCAAATGGTCGAGCATTTGTGGCTTATCCGCATAGACCAATGACTTTACATAGCCCCACAGAAAATAGTCTAGCGGTGTTAAATCACAAGATCTTGGAGGCCAATTCACGGGTCCAAAACGTGAAATTAGGCGGTCACCAAACGTGTCTTTCAATAAATCGATTGTGGCACGAGCTGTGTGACATGTTGCGCCGTCTTGTTGGAACCACAGCTCCTGGACATCATGATTGTTGAATTCAGGAATGAAAAAGTGAGTAATCATGGCTCTATACCGATCACCATTGACTGTAACGTTGTGGCCTTCATCGTTTTTGAAGAAGGATTCCACCAGCCCATAAAGCGCACCAAACAGTCAGTTTTTCTGGATGTAACGGTGTTTCGACATACGCTTGTGGATTAGCTTCACTCCAAATGCGGCAGTTTTGTTTGTTGACGTAGCCATTCAACCAGAAGTGCGCTTCATCGCTAAACAAAATTCGCTTATGAAAATCGGGAACAACGGCAATTTCGTTTTGGGCCCATTCGACGAAACTACGCCTTGCCTGATCATATTTAAAATGTAATGCCACAAGATTATCTTTCGGATAAAAAAAATTCATGTCAATTGAATAATACATCGTTGTTTTATTGCAATTTAAAGTTATATACCTCTAAAAAAACACCCTTTACCACTGACAAAACACTTCGTTGCTTTTGCAAAGATTATTCAAGAAAGCCTAGAAATCTTCGAGGAAAAGTGTGATTGAACATTGAATGATTCCTGTTTGTTGGTATTTTTAAATACAGTGTTTTCGTGACAAATCAAACAATTACTGATCCATGTTTGTTTTTCACTACAAAATAATCAGCCTTCCAATCGTCTTGAAATGATATATTTTCTTCGAATATTTTTCGCTTGCAAGATATGAAAGATAGTTAAAAATTAATTCCACCCATAAAATTGTCGCTAATCTACGGTTGTCTGTTATCACTAATCGTAACCGTTCCAAATAGAAAAAGTATATCAATTCGTACCCGTACGACACCAGCAGCAAAAAGATCTATCTGATTTCTTGACAAAGAATTTTCCACCATATTTTTAAAACAGCGTTCTTAAATAAGTAAATTTCTCAGGGCAGTGACCCATGACCCGGCCACTTAAAAAGGCTCGTTGGGCAGCAGGCTGAGTATAGCTGATCTAAACATTATAAAGTGATTTTTAATTTATTTTTAAAATATAGCAAGACATAATGTATCATTCTAAATTTTCTTTGAATTTATTTAAGGTATCTGACTATTTGCGACATCCTTTTTTTTAAAATGAAGATATGGGTTTTTTTTTGTGTTTTTTAGATTTATTTATTGCATTTTAAGAAAAGAATGCTAAAAATAAGAAGAGAAAAAGCAATTATTATTTCTTAAATTGAGAAAAAATGGTTACAAATTGACAAAAAATTACATAAACAGCGCCCATTCTCTACAAACAGTTTATGAACAAATTTTTTCAATTTTGAGGCGTTGCTTTATTTCTTTTTAAAATGACCTGCAGGATAAGAGATATTTTAATTTTAATAAAACCTAGAACAAACGCACACTTTCTCGTATTTATTATGTGAAATTGATTAAAAAAGCAGTGATTATAAACAAATATTCACATAAATGACTGTAAATTTTGTAATAAATCAGAGATTGATAAATCTGAGGGTCAAAACACTTCTACTATTATACAGAACAAAAACAAAAAATTTCAGTTAATTATTTTCAAAACTTTTTGAACAATCTCTGTCCTCATTCGGGCATTTTCTGAAAAACACATTTCAAGTAAAACGCATTTTAAAATATGACATCTGCTTTTACTAAGACACTTGTATTTTTTGTTCTAGTAAATGGAAAGCAATAAACTTTTTTTTATAAAGCTAATAAGATGGTCCGTAAAATAAAATCATAAAAAAATGTCGATTTTTGGCAAAATTCACGATTTTAGGTAGAACGAACTCGACCGACTCCTGTTCTATTTCATTGATGTGTGAAAATACTACTTTATGCGTGCACTGCGTTTTACTAAATAATAATTTAGATCGAAGAAAATGTTCATCAACAAGATGAATTACAAACAAAGATTTATTACAAATACTAATCACTATTAATATTAAATCTATCAGAAAATAGGATTGTTCAAATGAAAAGTGGACAAGTTGAATATAAAAAATATCTTTATTGGAATTTTAAAAAAATTGTCTTGGACTTGGTGACACAGGTCCCACTGTTTTCTACAGTGGGTCTACGTCTTCAACATAGAAAGACTGTGGTTGATTCCCCAGGGAGTCCTGCATAGCTTCCTTCACCTCATCGTCCGAATGAAAACGTAAGGCTCTCGTAAGTGGAAAAAAGTGTGAAAGGTTTCAGGGAGACAAATCGTACGTTAGGTGTTCCAACATTTTTGAATAGAATTTTGCTGCGATTGTCTGGGCTTCACGAGAGTCTGGTATCGTTTATCATCCTTCACAAAAACCTTTGCACCTGTTGTTCAAACTAAGCAGTACTCGCCATAAACTGACCCCATTCACTGATAACTGCCTGCATTCAGCTCACTTTCCGCAATCAGAAACTATACTACCAAGCATTGCTCCGATATGGACCCATCCATGAATAGCAGGATATTACTTTTGATCACTTTCCTCTACCAAGAACATGTTTCATCGCTGCATGTTTTATGTGGCTTACACCCCTACCCCCCTTTACGTCCATGTTCTGAAGAGCTGCTATAGCTGCAAACATTTTGACACATTTGCATGTGTCCACTTTTCATTTAGGCAACCCTTATATAATAGGCATTGAAACATGCCACGTATGTTATTTTCCTTGCATCAATACTCTTCTTGTGAGAAAACTGAGCTTTACTGTCAAATTTCGTTTCCCATTGGAACTTGAAAAATAAGATAATGACAACCAAAGAAGATGGGACGAGGATAATCAGATTGGCGTCACGTTCGGCGAAAAATACGATATCGCCAAGGAATCATTGAAAAGGCTCTAGGGTAGATCCTTCTAAAAATCATCATAAGGCTGAAAAAAAGACCTTAGAAAAAATGTCAGTTCAGTTCAGAAGAGAATTCAGTCAAGAACAGTATCTGCTTGTGCGTTGACTGCGATAAGAGATAGGAACTTTATCTGTTTGAGTTTATGGAAAGTTGTAAAGCTTGTTTTAATGAGTGCGTTTTGCAATGTTGTAAACAATTTGTTATAATATTTTTCTTGTGTATATACGTCGATTTATCTTCGTGTAGTCATCTGTTCGTCTCTCTTATTATTTAATTAATAGGAGTCTCAGTTGCTTTTCGCCACTCAGATTTGCAAAAATATTTATTTATTACAAAAATAGTAGATTAATATTTTAAGCTCTGATTTTCCTATTTATTCCTTCAGTGCTTTTAAGTTGTTTTAGTAATAATTCCATTTATGGTTTTAATAATTTTTAAAGCACAATTTTTTTTAAAATTTCCTCGGGCATGGGAAAATTGTTGTAAGCATCAAGTAGTCTCAGCTTAGTATTTTCAAAGTTGGTTCGCTTATTACGAGGATGAGTCGGAAAAAAAGTTTCCCCAGTCGACTGTGGTCATAGTTGTGCATAAAAATCAAAACATAGAATGAGACATTAAATATAAGACAACTTTCTTTTTCTGCATAAGTACCAAGTACATTGAGGCAATTGTCATACCGCTTGATAAGCTTCATAAAGCCCACCAGGAAAAACTCAGGGCTTTACATAAGGAAGAAGCATTTAATAGCTATGGACGAACGACAAAACAGCAGGTGAATGTGCATGACACCAATACACCATTGGGTAGAGATCGACCGCGATCAAGCAGATGAATTCCAGAAAAAGTGGCTTGGGCTTTTCAGATCTGACATTCTGTTGTTGGAAGACAATGCGACACCACACTCGGCGATGTCAATGCAAAACCATATTGCAACTCTTGGTTGGGAGCGCCTATATCATCCACCATACAGTGCGGATCTCGCACCAAGTGACTTTCATCTGTATCCAGATTTGAAGAAGAATCTCGCCCAAAGGTGCTTTGGAAGCAACGCTGAAATCCAACAAGGCGTTAAACGCTTCTTCCATATGCAAAGCCCTGAGTTTTTCCTGAGGGGCTTTTTGAAGCTTATCATACGGTATGACAAATGTCTCAATGTACTTGAGGCTTATGTGAAAGAATAAAGTTCTGTCTCATTCTACATTTTGACTTTCTAACACAACTCTGACTACAGTCGATAGGGAAAGTTATTTTCCGACTTACCCTCGTATAATTGTTAATTGGCTGATTCTGTGAATACAGAAATAGCTAATATATAAATCCTATTAACAAATATCTCAATGGTCAATGAACCACATTAACAATACCTAAATACATATACCACCCCTCATAAAAGGCGAGCACACGTGCACTGAGGCAACCAACTACACCGCTTTACCTCCCACCGACTCATGCTTTTGAATCGTTGCCAAAAGTTACAAGAAAATGTTCACCAATCGCACCACTTTCCATGGCTTCCCGCCACGAAATGTCTTCATCGTCCGGCGATCATCAAAACAACACGAAGATAAATCTTTTTCATTCACAGTCACAAACCTGAAAACTGACGGCTTGATTCACTGTGCGCGAGAGAACGTTCGTTAAAAATCTAAATTTAATTGTGTCGACTGGCAGAAAAAGAAGCTAAATTGAATTACATTTCCACGTAAGCACCTGCGATTCACGAAGGGGAGGGGGGAGGGGTGGACAGTTAAAATTGGTTAAGAAAGGATTAGTTTTAATTTGGAAGTTGGTTTTGGCGGATGGGGATGAATTGTTCTTTTAAAGTAGCTGTGGGGTTTTGATTAAAGTTTTCGAATAAAATTATAATTATGAGGATTTTTTTTCATGTGATGCTTACACTCAGAGTCCGAAATTGTAATTTACAGTTAGGCTTAAATGAATTTTAGAACAATACCATCTAGTTAAAAGAGGGGATTCAAATATGGAATATTTTTTGTTAAAAAAAATTTCCAGTATTATTAAAAATTCGTGTTGGCAAAAGGTGCATTTCATTCTATACTCCAAATACGAGGTGTGTTAAAAATGTACAACTTTTAATCATAAAAGAATACTCATATTTGGAGATAAATAAAATCTTTGAACTAAACAGAGGAAAATGTATTTTTACGACCAAGTATCCCTCCTTCCCCGAGAGTCGATTTTTGTAGTACTTGTGTTTTTAGTAGAGCTCTACTAAACAAAAGAAACATGCCTGCCAAATTTCAAGTATGAACGTTTTATCGTTAAAAATGTTAATATTTATCTTTAACGGTTTTTAACCCCTCGAAACCCCCCTTTGGGTGGTATATTTTCTCAAAACCCTGTTCTTATCAGATATCTACTCTACAAAAGAAGTAAGTGTGCCAAATTCCAAGTCTGTAGATGTAATAGTTCAAAACCGAGAACTTTTTACATATAACGCTCCGCAACCCTTTTTGGAAGTCTGATTCCTGAAACACCGTTCTTAGTGGATCTCTACTCAAGAAAAATGAAACATGCCTGCCGAATTTCAAGCCTGTAGATCTAATAGTTCCGAACATATGTCAAAGAGTGAGAGAGTCACTTTTCTCCTATATATAGATTGATAGATATATAAATCCTGTCCCAATAGAAAAATTAGGTTCAGATCGCACTAAAGTGTATCAAACAGACGGTCAATGACGTATCATTATTATACTGGTTGGTATAATTTAAAAATTTATCACTTGCCCCTACTAATGTTTACCATAACCCAGTGGTTTTCAGAATGTATTTCACGGAACCGTGGTGTCCCTCAAGGGAAACCCAGGGATTCCACGAGTAACAATAAAAAAGAAATCGAAAAGAAACTTATAAATATGTATGCAAAATTATTATTTCTTTGAAGTTTCTATAATTTCACGTATCTCTAAAACACATCCTATTCTTATAAATTTTATTTATGTATAATAAACTTTATATTTTGACACTTTTTAAACTTTTGTTATAATGTAATAAAAGGATATTAAAATAAATGTCTTTTACCTTTATATATATTGCTTCCCACTAGATAGTGGATATTCTATTGTTCACTGTTTTGGGTTCCACGAGAAAGTTTTATACTCGTTAATTAACACAGTGTCTTGCATAACTAAATAATTTTCTAATGCAAAATGCATCATTTTGCAACTGTGGAAAAAAACACCTATAGTGAAGGACAGGAAATAATTCAACAGATTCGATGTTAATATCTAAATTTAAGGTATCCGACTACGTTCGAAACTCTAATTTTGCAAAGCACATAAATGGATAATTTTCATGATATTTAGTGTCACTTAGATTAGAATATATGCATAAAATTGTTTTAAGGGCATTCTAATAAAAAAATTTATTTAAATATAATATTTTGGCAAAAAAAAAAAAAAAAAAAAACTTAGAATAATCTTTTTCCAAATGTTCTCCTTTTGTGAAAAATGCTTCTATTATAATAATATTCTGCCTGTATATAGCTCAGACCTCTCTACAGAGGCTCAACTAGAATTTTTGAAATATATAACTTAGAAGTGGGTTCATTCATATTTTACGACAACAGAGGGGAGCAATTTTAAGAAAAAAACGCCAATAATTATTTCAATGGGTGGTAACTCTGAAAATAATGCGAATTTTTCAAAAATTCTAATTCAGCCTTTGTAGAGAGGTCCGAGCTATATACAGGCAAAATATTATTATAATAGAACCATTTTTCACAAAAAAAGAACATTTGGAATAAAGATTATTATAAGTTAATTTTTTGCTAAAATATTATATTTAAATAATTGTTTTGTCAAAATCTCCTTGAAACAGTTTTGTACATGCATTCTAATCTGAGTGACAGTAGATATCATGAAAATCATCCATTTATGCGCTTTTTTAAAATCACGGTTCCGAACGTAGTCGGATACCTTAAGCAAGAAAAGATCCTAAATATTATGTGGCAGGTTCATGAAAAATACACAGTATTTCTCACATAGCTATAAACATTTTAATGCCATTTAGAGCATTGTGTTGAAGTGAAATACATTTCTCAACGTGAGTGGGTACAAAAATAGAGTATAAAAACAAATCAAAATGCAGAATATGAAATGCTACAGCAGAAAAATTCAATAGGCATAGGCAATTTGCGTGAAAAAAAAATAATATATCCCAGTTGCAAAATATAATGCATGGGTAGGTGAGACTTGGATCACAAATTGATATTATTACTGAGTAAATTATATTAAAAAATTAGATTAGAATTTTTTTTATCAGTAAATGCAATATAGTTCTTTTAATTGTCTTTACATAAAGTACCCATAACATGTTGATCTACTTTAAATACTATTTTGAGTTATATGCTTCTAAGTATGTGTGTGAAATGGGGTTCCGCGGAAACACTTTCTAGTTCTAGGGGTTCCACGAAAACACCTTTAACTTCTAGGGGTTCCGTGAGTTGAAAATTTTGAAGATCACAGCTGTAACCTCATCTTAAGGTATACGACTACGTTCGGAACCGTGATTTTAAAAAAGCGCATAAATGGATAATTTTCATAATATTTAGTGTCACTCAGATCAGAATACATGCATAAAATTGTTTTAAGCCTATTTTGACGAAAAAAATTTATTTAAATGTAATATTTCTGCAAAAAATTAACTTAGAATAATCTTTTTCCAAATGTTCTCCTTTTGTGAAAAATGGTTCTATTATTATATTATTTTGCCTGTATATAGCTCAGACCTCTCTACAAAGGCTCAACTAGAATTTTAGAAAAATTCACATTATTTTCAGAGTTACCACCAACTGAAATAATTATTCGTCTTTTTTTCTTAAAATTGCTCCCCTCTACTGTCGTAAAATATTAATAAATCCACTTCAAAGTTATATATTTCAAAAATTCTAGTTGCGCCTCTGAACAGAGGTTTGAGCTATATACAGGCAAATTATTATTCTAATAGAAGCATTTTTCACAAAAGGAGAACATTTGGAAAATAGATTATTCTAAGTTAATTTTTTGCCAAAATATTGTATTTAAATATATTGTTTTTGTCATAACGTCTTTAAAACAATTTTATGCATGTATTCTAATCTAAGTGACACTAAATATCATGAAAATTATTCATTTATGCGCTTTTCTAAAATCACGGTTCCGAACGTAGTCGAACAAGAGTTCAATATCCAATGGAAAGAGGTTGAGTTGTCATTCCATCAAAGACCGCCTTATGTAGTAATTGATGTTGTAGTGCTTTAACTCAAGTTGAACCTCACAACCTCCTTTGATATAAACTAGAGCTGACAGCAGGTAGTAATTTTAATATAATTAAATACTAGCAAGACAACTAGCTAAGGAATGGAGAGTTTCAAGCTTTTTATCTAGCCGCAAGAATATGTAAGTTTTCTAATTTTTCAATCCCGATTACTCCACCATCAGGTCATCGTTCGACAAGGCCACTGAAGAACGACATACAGGTTCATATTGCATCATCTCAATAAATTACAATTGTTCGACCCAATGACCCACAACGAGACAGGTCATTACAACCCTGTGACCTATCGGTATGAATGACCTGCGATATACTACATTCAACAAACTGTAGCACTTTGGATTTCTTTCAGTTGTAGAAATTACCATAAAGTTAGTTTTATTTTTATTGGTCTGGATGTGGTTCAAAAAGAGATTTTTTTTAATTAACAAATGGAGCTTGACTTGTCTCAGTTTTACATATTTCGCACAATGTTAGTTTTCTCTTTAAATAATTTTTATAGCTATGTTTTTATTAAATAAGTTATTCTAATAATTCTTATACTGGCAGTTACGAAGATATTGTAGAATATCATTCATTTTATAATATCTTATTTTATTTCTATCTCTTGCGTGATTTAATTGTACATTATATAGAGTGGATCGCAATTACAGGGTGAAAAAATTAGTATTAATCGTAACCTATATTCTGTGGTACGGAGATTAGAAGCAAAATAATTTTTAAATAAAGTTAAGAATTTTATGTAAAGAACACTTAAAATAGTGTATGACGCGGTGGGCGCCAAATTATGAGGGGATGTGACCCAAGGTAAAAAAGGGACACGCGGGGAAGGGGTTCTTTACAAAGTCCACTAGTTAATTAAACACATTTATTAGACAAAACAAACATTTACATACATAACTAGAGAACTAATAGTTAGTATAGAATTGAAAGGGATCGGAGCGCATGCTCGTACATCCTTACAGTTCCGAAACTTGACCATTACTGAAGATTGTTCTGTCCGCCAGAGGGAGCGACAGTCTCTCTACTGTTAATATGGGAAGAGTCTAAACAACGGGGGGGGGTTACAAGTGTAAATAATTTATATCTGGATGTATAATTCGTTTTTATTACAGTATGTTGCATTTATTTCATGTTAAAATTGTAATATTCGCAAGTAACGTCGTTCCTTACATTATAATGGCGATTCAATGGAGACTTGACGAAATCTTGATGATAGAGCCACCATTTTTGATGAGTTCGTGACCCTGTGGATTCTTCTGGAAATTAGAGGAAAAATCTACCCATATCACGATCTACGAAATGAGGGATTTTTCACGGAAGATTAGTGAGACCTATAAAAGGGGAGTCGCACTCCGAAAAATTGAGTTAGTCTTGTTGTGACTGTTGAATAGTAGTACTAATGTGACCATGAAGAGTCGACCAGCGATTAGCTATTAACTTCGGCTGTTGTGTAGGACGAGCGAGTGCTTGTGAATAATCTTTAAACATACTTATTTTTTAGACGCTGATCAGCGGTGTAACGTACACCCCCGTAACCCCCGGCAAAGTTCGTATTTGGCTTGGGGCCCAAAACCTGAGTTTACAGGGGGCTAATATTCTCCGTTACGCCACTGATACTGATAGTTGTGTCTGAGCACCGCAGAATGTGTGAAGGCCTTCTGAGATTTATTAAATGAGTTTGAGTACTTTATTTTGTATTTCAAGGATTGTTTTTTAACAATAGATTTCCATCGCTCATGTCTTGTTCTTTGTGTCTGATGTGCTTAAAATCCTTGAGCCCCGATCCTCGTTACAATAGTATCACAATTTAATATTGTCTTAAAAGAGTTGAATTTTTGAAAAACGTTTTAAGACGTTACTTGGGTTGGGTGATTTTAAGCTTAAAATAATTATTTTTCTACGATATAAATAACCAATAAATGATGATTATTGATAAGCAAGTACTGATAAGGGGGCAACGATTTGACTTAACAGTGTGGAAGCGATGAATACCGAAGAGACGTGCATTTTCAAAATGATTGCATTCGTTAGCATCTCAGAAAAGAAATAAATTGCATCATAAAAATCATTAAACATAAGCTAACCCAAGAGAAGGCGCGCACTCTCGTCACTAACTTCAATGGTCACCGCGGGGTGACTGAGTCACCCCCAAACATTTTTGCATAAATATTTCTATTGTACACGACAAAAATTATTATTCCAGTGAATAATTTAATTAAGAGCAAGTATGTTTACCCCTACTTTTAAAAACTTTTCAATTTTTCTTTGATAATTTGAGGGAAAATATCCCTATTAAACTGAACCAAGAAGTTTCAAACATGAGTGACTTTAATACAGGATACAAATCACAGACACTATTCGCTAATATTATAGGAATGTTATTTGCAGGCAAAACTATCATATTTTGTTTAAGTTATTGAAATTTATTGCCCTTTCACATCGACAAATAGCATATGTGACGAATCTATACGGCACCTTATCACTAATACTCTTAGGCGTCTTTGGGGATTGTAAATTCGCGTATATTTTTAACCAGCTCTGAAAGGAGAAAACGTGATATGCAAATGAATTAAGGTATTTAAGGAGAGCGTTGTAAGTTAACAGATAGAAGGCTATTGAGTCAAGAAAAGTAGTGACGAAGTTAAGGTTCAAGTGGATTGCGTGATTAGAATCTTACTGTTGTAAGTCAGCGAAATACCATTGGAAGGATTGATCTACCTGAAGAGAACGACATTATAGCCAGGGGATATTTAAAACTTAGTTTATCTGACCACAAGTGTTAATATATAATAAAGTTAGTGAAAATTTAATGAATGTTAATAATTCAAGTTGCGTATATTTTTCGGACCTCCTGTTCCGGTAAACCCGTTCGATATTGAGCTTAGTAGTTGATTAATATTACATTTTGTGATTTAAATTAATATTAAAGGTAAATCTCTTTGACGTAGACATATTGTTTAATATTTGTATTTAGAAGGTTGCTAATTGAATCAATTGAATAAATATAATTTGTTATTCTAAAAATGGCGTCTGGTAATTCTTTGTCTCAATTCAATCTTAGTGTCCAGGGTGGAACCCAGAGGGGTTCTCACACATGTTGAGCTTTTTCTTACTTGTGACTTTTTGGCAGGGCGAAGTGTGCTACACTTATAGCCTTATATTTTTCATAATTGAGTTATTTAGGTAGCATTTGAAAATTTTCTTTTCAACTCAAACGTTTCCTGTTCATCGCTTTTCTCAAATGTACTTCCGCTATTACGATTAATATTCCATATTTCAGGAGGATCTTCCCTTGCTTGATCGGCTTCAACTTACCTTCAATAGAGATTACAGATGTCCATTTCTTTTTTTATATTCTGCTCATTTACATTTACAAACCATAATAAGTCGTACAACACAGCATTAAAAACCATTAAATTGTAAAAGAGGAAAATGTAGCATGTTTATAGAAAATATTTTGGAACAAAAGTGGTCTCGCGGGGAACTCCGTCTCCCAAATACAAGATAGTAAAAAACCGTTTGCACACTCCCCAAAAAAGAGGGAGATATGAGACAAATACATAATAATTCCCATTAAGACTCTCATATAGCAGGATACAGCCAAGAGAGAGTTCATTGGTAACAAATAAACAGTTTTCCCAGAATCAACAATTTCAGAAGCGACAGCTCCCGGGTTAATAAGACAAAAAAACCTATTTGACTGTCTTGGATCCTACAAAAATTTCTTCGTGGGCGGCTATTTGTCCACCGCTAGAAAAGTACAATGTAGATTGCAACATTTCGTAACCCCAGCTTTCTCTCCCCGCACCACGAAATCAGTCTAATTCAAGCTTTTTCTGTCTGCGGCTTGATCATACTGTTATTTCTACAGTAGGGTTTTACAAAAATTTAGTAATAAAGAAGCTGCTAAATGTACCTTTTGTTTTTTATTATCATTTGGTATGTGCTCTCTCATCACAATAAATGCTAGAAGACCAAAAGTGAACAAAAATTTGATCTATTCATTAAAAAGACTCAAATACCATATTCACCTTGTGGTAATACTTAGCAAAAAAATTAGTTTTCTTAAAATTTTATTTTTGCCTTTATCTATATACCACAGAACATCTCTTACGCATAAGTATAGGTTTTGAAATTCAGAAAAATATTTTTACAATCCACTCGGCTGTACTCTTTTTTTTTATTATTATTAAATAAAATATATTATCACAATGATTAAATTCAAGAATTTTTTTTCTCTTCTCTTTTCTAAAATGTGCATGGAAGTTTATTGCAACACTCACATTATAACATTAAGAAGACTTGGTACCCTAAAAATCACAAACCTATCATTTTTTTTTTTTTCATTTAATCTTATTCTTTGCATTTTTATCTTTCGATTGATATATCAGTTGTGCATGTCGGAAAGTTAGAAGTTGACTAAAACTTCATTTGAAAACAAATTAGACAATTCAGCCACACCCCATTTTTAGAAAAAAAAGCTAAAAAATGCTTTATGATAAAAAAAAATCTATTTTAGAAATAGAAATAATAACTATAAAAAAGAATGTGTAGTATTAAAAGCAGAATATTTCCGAGGCAATACAATAATGTAATTTTTCTTCCTTGTGAAATGTGTGCATGTAAAATTTTTAAATTAAGGCATTTTATATTAATAATTTTATAATTTCAGTTCTTCTTCTTGATATATTTTTCATACAAATGTAATACTTTAATATTTTAAGAAGAAAAACAGCTAAAATTTCTGTCGTGACAGAAAAAAAAAAATTTCTTAACATTTTTCTTGAATTTTCATGGGCAATTAGTACTCTCTAAAAGTTGATCATTTATAAAAATGTGTGGGTTGAAAAAATATGAAAATGCAATTATTTTAAAGAAAAACGTATAACTAATATCTTAAAGTGGTATTTTAAGTTTAATTAAGCTTATAATAATTATTTTTTCAGAATTATAAACTTTAAACCTGTTTTTCTCAGTTTGTGTTTTTCGAAACCTTAGTGCATTCAAAATGCTACTCCTTCGACAATTATTTACCAATCACTTCCATTTTTTTCTTGCGGGTTGAAAATAAAGCATGTAATAAAATTAGGGATCCGTTTTGCTATAAACTGAATACTTTTTTTTTAAAAAAAAAAAAAAATGTAAGACATGTTGGCTTTATCGTTGATTTTTAGCCTGTATATCAACATTTTATTTTTTTTTCTCGAAAACGAATGAAGTTATTCTAAAAATCGATCCCTAAAGTTGTTTAGATCATCCATAAGAGTATTATAAAAAAATTTCAGGTCAAAAAATTAATTTTTACAAAAGGAGTAGGATTTTAAAATTTTCCCAATTTTCTTCAAAAAATTAAAATTTTTAAAATTGTGTGAATAATACATGAAAATTTTCATCTGATAACATTTTCTTGAATAGAAACATTGTATAAAATGCTAAAATATAATTTTTAAATACGTAAATAAAGAAGTTTGCTCAAAGGGTGCCAAGTCCCCTTAACATATTTAAAATTTTTTCTGATTTGAATTTATTTGAGGATTAAAATTTAACCCTTTCTTGAGCTTTGGGAGGAGAGAGATTACTTCCCATCTACATAATCTTACCAAATACACCTGTGGGAAGCACAAAACCCATTATAATATATTGGCCTTGCCATTATAAAGATGGGAAGAGTAATGCCAGCTTCAGTTTTGTGCCACTGCACATAATCCAGCAATTATGACATCTGTAAAGCGGACAAAAAAAGATGGCACTAAAGCGGAAGTACTTCGTCCTAAAGTTGTCGCTGTACGATGTCATGGGAGGGGTTGATCGCTTATTTCAAAGAAAAGAAAGACACCGAAAACGAAAAGGATCTGTAAAATGGCGTGGACTTCGGTTGTCTTATTAACCGTGCTACCATAAATAGTTTCATACTATGGCAGATGAACAAAAGAAGCAGAAGCTAAGACCAGCTAATATTCCGTGTAGCATTAGCTCGTCATCTAATGGATGGATATTCCTCAAGAAAAAGGAAAGGACGTCCTGCTAGCTTCCACACAAAGAAGTGTGTAGTTCAGGATAATGTGTGCTTAGCCAGTGTGGGAATGAGTGAGTGAGTGAATATTAACGTCGCATTGTTCACACCCGACGTCTTTTGGCGATGGACCTCGTAATTTTGAGCCAGGGTCAAGTCATGAGGACGACACCTGTGTGAGCTGGCACCCCCTCTCCTGAATACCACACCAACGGGAGGCTCTTGACAGATTTAACGTGCATCGCTCCCCTACACGACGGGTCTTTAGTGATACTGGGCTTGAACTCATAACATGCCTACCAAGATCCGATACCTTGACCACTGGGCTACCGCAGCCCTGCCAGTGTGGGAAATCATATGTCAAAAATGGTTTCTAACTATAGATGATGTAGGAAATATCGCAGAAAGCGACAAGAAAACAGGGGACCGCTACATGTGTGCAGAATGTGATGTCCCCTTGTGCCTTTCAACATCTCATCATTTCATGGCAAATAATCTCTCATCATTAAATTTAATTTTCTTTATAACGAGGAATGGTTCCTTGCGAAGTACTCTTTCCACTACTAAAATTTAAATGTATATATAAAATTCGACAAAATATAAAATATATTTCCCAAAATGCTATTGTTTAATTGTAAATAAAACCTAAGAAGCTGGGATAAATTAAAAAGAGAAATAAATTACGAAAGGGTTAAACTATCAATTTTCAAGGATAATAAACATCTTTTTTCATTCACGTTATGTGTTAATGTTATATACTTAAAACTTTCTCAAAAATGTAGTCGGGGAAAAAAGATTCTTTGATTTTGAATTAAATATTTCATCATCACAACACCAGAAACATGGATGTCGAAATCCTCACACTATTTGGTAACAGTCATTAAAACACGATTCATTGTTAATCTAAAACAATTTTCCTGGTACATAATACAGATACTCTCTGGAAAAACCTTATTAGTTTTGACTGAAGAAAAAAGGAATAAATAAAAGCAAAATATAACGCCTATTTTAAACATCTGTTCTTTCATTACCGTAAAACCCCTTTTTTCGCAATCACTTTATTTGTTAGACAAGAGAGCAGACGATAAAGAAAGAAAGTCAAACATTTTTTATTTTCAGAATTCCGCGCTTTTGAAATATAAAAAGAACAACGCACACAGTATAATCATGGCAAATAGCCAAGTGTTGTTTGTATTCCTAGCTGTTGACTCACCTTTTGCACGCTAAACTGAAAGAACAAAAAAATAATGAATACACTTGAGTTACTAATGCTTCGAAAGTCGATGAAAAAATCGTGCTTTGGAACATTTTTATAGAATTTTTATCGCAGCCGAATCGAGTTATAAAATTTTTGGAGTTATAATTCAATGGCTAGATTGTACACGTTAGATATTTAATTTGAGGTTTCATTTTTTAGGAATGTTTCATATGGATGTACAAAAGTATGGATTGTGTTGCAACGCGTTTTATATATATTTCGAAAGTCACGAGTGATAGCTTCTTAGATTTATTCGTATTTTAAAAGCGAGGTTAAAATGTATCAAATAAAATAAGTCATATGCAAACAAATGTATACACAGTAGCATATACAAACCTCTCTTGTGGGAAGCGGGGTTAGATTCTAAAGAACACGCAGACGAGGGGGTAATTTCTAGGATAAAAATTACAAATCTGTCGGTTTATTGGCAAGTGATCCCCCAAACCCATCCTTGTGTAGGCCATTGTGTGTACAATATTGTTAATGCATGATATTATATTTGAGATTACTTGCTAGGTATAATCTAACAATAACAATGACAAAATTCATATCGCATTTCTAAAATATGCTCCTGAGTAGATAATTATATACTTATACGACTACACGGATTATAATACAAATTTCTTTACAGATAATTACTCTTTTGGTATGGAAATTTATACAAAATATCGAATTATTTGTAAGCGTCGTCTTCTTCCCTTTTATGAAGGTTCTATAATATAGAGTGTTTTTTTTCCCGGTATAGAAGTTTAAGTTGGCATTACTTTCCAAGATGGCAACCGATTTAACAGCTGTCAAGTGATTTATTCTCAGTTTTTGGTTTGGCAATTCATCAAAACGATCATCAAGCAAGGCGTAGATTCGTCGAATGGGCCCAAAACGAGATTGCCGTTGTTCCCGATTTTCATAAGCGAATTTTGTTTAGCGATGAAGCGCACTTCTGGTTGAATGGCTACGTCAACAAACAAAACTGCCGCATTTGGAGTGAAGCTAATCCACAAGTGTATGTCGAAACACCGTTACATCCAGAAAAACTGACTGTTTGGTGCGCTTTATGGGCTGGTAGAATCATTGGTCCGTACTTCTTCAAAAACGATGAAGGCCTCAATGTTACAGTCAATGGTGATCGGTATAGAGCCATGATTACTAACTTTTTCATTCCTGAATTGAACAATCATGATGTCCAGGAGCTGTGGTTCCAACAAGACGGCGCAACATGTCACACAGCTCGTGCCACAATCGATTTATTGAAGGACACGTTTGGTGACCGCCTAATTTCACGTTTTGGACCTGTGAATTGGCCTCCAAGATCTTGTGATTTAACACCGCTAAACTATTTTCTGTGGGGCTATGTAAAGTCATTGGTCTATGCGGATAAGCCACAAACGCTTGACCATTTGGAAGACAACATTCGCCGTGTTATTGCCGATATACGGCCACAAATGTTGGAAAAAGTCATCGAAAATTGGACGTCCAGATTGGACTACATCCGAGCCAGTCGTATGCCAGAAATCATATTTAAAATGTAATGCCACAAGATTATCTTTCGAATAAAAAAAAATTCATGTCAATCGAATAATACATCGTTGTTTTATTGCAATTTAAAGTTCTATACCTCTAAAAAAACACCCTTTATAATCGGGCATATCTAGCAGACATATTCTTAATGTTTGAAAACATTGGAGCCACATTTGAAAACTGCATCAAATTGTCCATGTGTTTTGTTGGTCCCCAGTCAATTTTTAATTCTCCGGAAGTAGTGAATAGCATTAGAATGAACAGTTTCCGTTACAGTTACCTAGCTACGTTGGAATTTATTAAGGTAGCGTTGCTTTCCATATCGATAAGTAGACTGACAGCACTTTCTCGATGTACAATCTCATACAGACTCCATACAACGCTGAGACTTAGAATCCCTCTTCGAGGGCATCCACTGGATAGGGTGACTTTCGCTCCATAAGAGAACTGAGATTAATTTCCCTGATTTCTGGTAGGGTTGGCAGTCTCGACCACTGCATAGTCCCGGAAAAAAAGTGCATATTTCTATTACACCACCAACGCATAATTGAAACTTTTGACGAAGTATAGTCAACTTTCTTAGCTATTGCTTAATTTAATTAAACTCTTTTTTTTAGGTCTTGAATGTTCTGTTGCTTCTACCGAACTGCTTCTAAAATAGCAATTCTAACTCTTTTAGTAGTCTTCGAAGTGAATCTAACAGCCTCAAACTTGATGAACTGGCAGTAAGGTGGCGTTAAAATCATTAGTTTTGCTAAGAAGAGCCATATGGAATCCAGTACTTCCGAAGAATAGGTTGAAAAAGCAACTTGAAATTATCTCTCTACTTTTGTAACTAGTTCCTGCAAACTGTCTTCAGATTTCTGTCTTCTTGAATGCCCCGAAGAAATCAGCCAAATGCCCATTGCCGAAGCGACCTTCTTCTCAATAGATTCTGAATAATTTATTTATATAGCTGGGATGGGATAGCCTTTAGATCCTCATCTGCTTGACCATGAAGCGTTACAAGTAATTGTGTGGCTCTGGTCCAGTTATCCTAACCATTAGTTTGGGAAACTACATCTAACTGTGTCTTTAATGCGGCTCAAGAAGTGTGTCCATCATTGGGAGAGAGCTGGTTCACGAGACCAGATCTTAGTCCGGTGGCGTAACGTATACCCCCACAACACAAGGGGGCGGGCAATATTCTAGTAGGTTCTAAGCCTATGGGTTTACAATTCGTTGTAAGATCATTGGGGCCCAAAACCTGACTTTTCAAGGGGCCTTAATATTCTCCGTTACGCCAGTGTGTTTTAGGTTTCCTTTACCTGAAATAACATTAGCTGGATGGATTTTCGGAAATTTCAGATGTTTCTTAAAATCCTGGAATCTGTTATCTATTTTTTGTTGTTGTTATCTTTTCTGAATTTCCGTCATTTTCTTCAAATTTTATTTGAAAAATAGTTTTCATTTCTATTACACTTCCTGGTTAATTAACCCAAGCTCTGGCAAAGCAAGCAGGGAAATTTTTGTGTCGAGGAGGCATTAAAATGAAAGCAGTTTCTTAAAAATGACTTTTATTAATAATCAAGGATAAAATCAATGTGCTCGTCACTGGAGCGATCAAAAGTTGACTAATAAAATCTTAGTTCACAAAATCAACATTACCAGACATCCGATTCGAACCGTCTTCTTACAGTCCAATATTTGAAACGAATTTATCATCTTAAAATGGTGATGCAACATACAGTTGCATAGCCAACCAGCCGCTCTCCATTTAATAGCTAAAACACACTTCTTATATTTCCTTTCTTTCTCCCTAAAAAACTAACACGAGCCGAGTTTAAATAGTCGCTCGATTTGCATTGCAGTTGCTGCCAATCACAGATCACGAAACTTGCAAAAAGTTCGTGTTCGAATCGATTTGTTTACTTTCATTGAGATCATGGAACGGGATTGGAAAAACAACACAAGGAGACCATAAAAATTCGGACCCGAAAAAAAATTTTGCATGCCGTTTTTTTTAAATGTCTAACAATTTCATCTTATCCTAACTTTTTTTCGACTTATATATATATATATGTCATAACAATTTATAATATTTCTTGAGAGTGGTAAAAATATTTGTAAGATGTGGTGAGTGGATGTTATTGTTGTAGCGAACCAAAGATAGGGCGTGGCCGGTGGTGTGATGATTGTGTTACGCGGAGCGTGGTCAAGTACGGTATTATCGAAAAGGCACTCATGCAAATTCCTTTTTATTCACATCCGGAAAACATATAAAGATCCAGTAGGCACGGCTTTACACATACAAGAAGCAAACATCATAGCACAAGCACAAACACAAACAAAGATAAACATAGAAAGCGTTGTAGCAGGCTGATTACATGATGAAGGCATGTAGACAAAAAAAAAAGCGATTACACAAGATTTTTGTTTTTATACTGACAGTCGTTATTACGCAATAGTAATTCTGATTGGCTAAAATGGGCAGGACAGGGATTTCGGACTAGTCGATTACGATTAAGTTTACAGTGTTATTTTTAAATCAAAGAATTAAAGTTCGTTTAAATATTAAAAAAAGAGTTAACAAAAAGGATACTAGAGGGAATTATTATTATAATTATTATTATATATATATACATATATATATATAGCGTATTGGCCGAGTGGTATATTATTCGAATGTTAGTAGAGTTTCATGAAAATATCTTCGGAATGGACGTTCATCCTTTTATTTTGACGTTGTGACGGACTTTCATCGTGATTTCTACTAATGTCCTGTTAGGGTTCTTTGGGGCCATAATGGCAATTCTTTCCAACCAAATCCAGAAGAAAAAAGTGAAAATGCAAATTAAGAATCTTATTAATAGTAGAAGTTTAGCGTTCGCGAGGTGGCTATGTGAAGTGAATATACGTGGTCTAAGTTTACAAACGCTTAATTTAAAATGAGAGGAAATCCCGAGTTCAAGTGTTAATCTACCCGTACATATGTTATCAAGTTAAAGGTGGATACCATTCCACAAGGACAATAGCCACGTCAGTTAGGTTTAATGATGTTTACTCAAGATATAGCGAATTGATGTTTACTCAAGATATAGCGGTAAGACTCTTTAATTAATATATAAGGAACTATGTGTATGAAGAAGATTTGCCGTAAGCTGTAAAATTAGATATAGTGGTCAATTACGCTATTATTTGGTAATACGAATTGTGTCTTCTCACTCCAGATCCACTTTCTATAATTATTATTATCATTGTGTATAGTGATTAAGTTAGGATCTTAATAAAGAGATATTAAGATGAATGATATGTCTAGCTCTTCGTTATTTCTTACAGAAACAGGTCGCGTAGATAATGTAGAAGTGGAGCACCCACGGGCTCATGCCTCACAACATGACACATCAAAGGCGTTACGACAATACAAAAGCATTAGAACACACAAAGATAAAGAGAGCTGCAGCTATTTACATTTTTACGTGGATGAGGCTGAGACAAAAAAGCAAACGGCGACGATAACAAACGGCGACGATAACATGATGAAGGCAAGCAGACAACCAAAGAATTAAAGCTTGTGTAAATATTAATAAAAGAGCGATCACACAAAATCTAGCACTTTTCACATTTATACCGGCAGTCCAATAAACATGTCTAATTCCAGATCGTAACTATTTTATTTTAACATTAAACAAAAATTAATTAAAAAGCGCATGACTATTATGTAATAGTACTTCTGATTGGATAGAATGGGCAGGACACAGGGATTTCGGACTAGTTGATTAGGATTAAGATTAAAATGTTATTTTTTTCGAACCAAAGAATTAAAGCTTGTGTAAATATTAATAAAACGATTTCTTTTTCCCGCTTCCACTGCCAAGGTTGAAAGAGTTAACAAAAAGCGGATGCTAGTGGGCACCATTGGCTTTCTTACACAATACTAATTATTACATATATGTATATATATATATATATATATATCATTTTTCAATTTAATACACATTTTTAACTTAGTATAATGTTATTACATTTATAATCCTTAATTATATATTCCTAATATTAAAGTAAGGATAATTAAATTAGATTAAAATTTAAATTCCCTATCATAGCACTGGGATGACTCATCTTTCTCAGTTCACATCTTCAAGTATCAAACTAATCACCCATTTATTTCTTCCGAACATATGGCCTATCCAATAAACATGTCTAATTCCAGATCGTTAGATTTTTAATATATTGGGGATAGTATATTTATTTTTAAAGGGGTATATATATAATAGGAATATGATCTATGAAATATAAATATACACTCTTTAGTCGAACCTCTATATTACGAATTTTTCTATATAGCGAACTTTTTCCTGGAACCTCAATGAACATTTTTACACGTTTTTCTTCGTAAAATAACCTCTCTATAACGAAGTGCATTTTCCATTTTACGAACTTTTTCATTTGAGATTCAATTTTTGTTCTTTTTTTTAAAGTATTTCCGAAAAAAATTCAAGTTTTTCTCTCTTTAACACATTTTATGGTGATCATAAATCTTGAACTGGTTTTATTAGACCCTAACTCGCTGAGACCAATAATTCTGGACGTTTCATCCAAAAAGTGCAACCTTTAACCCCCATTGAACAGTTCACTAGAAACATCTTCTATATCCTCTTTCACCCTCTGTGGAGTTGTCCTGTGTCCCTGTGTTATAATTATAAAATAATGTATGCTTAGGATTTAGCGACTTCGTTATATAGAGGTCCGAATGTATATCTATAATTTTTCTTAACCTAATTTTTTTTATTCTCTTAAATAGATTTCATTTTTCTTGTTCGACTTTGATAATGTCCAACAAAGTATTAAGTTACTTCTCCGTGACTTTTTCTTGCAGACAAATCACTGGCATTCTCTCTGGAACCCCACTTCTGACACTATGGTTTAACAAGGGGAAGATCCACTCAATGAACAGGCAGGTTTCTTCGGAGAAAATTAAAAATGTTTCGGGTATAAATCCAAGATAGTACAAATTCAAAGTTCACATAAATTTAGAGCCAGGTAATATAAATCTCTGAAGTCATTATAGAGCACAAGGTGAATGAGCGAACACCATTGTCTATCTCTAATACTCCAATGTTGTTTTCCTGCATCGTCCGTATATAGTCTGGAAAGCCATTCCAGCACTATCACTTCAAGTACTCGTGCTCATCCTAGACTTGTCTACATTTGCCTCGGTGCATCTAATTCGGTCGCCAAATTTGGTGGTTTGGCGACTTTTGGTAATAGAATTCGCCGTCGAGATCTCTCCTATTTACTTAGCATTATTGAAAAAATTATTATCTTTGCCTCCAAATCGTCTTTCCGGGCAGACCACCCTTTTGGCAGAGAAGCGAACATAGTCCGAAATTTTCTTGATCTACTCGTATATAAACTCCTGTTTGTGAAAATTGCAACACCATGAAGGGCCTACGCGAGTGAGCTGAAATTTTCAGGAAATGTGTAAAGTAGAGCATGATATGCAAATGATTAGAATTGCAGACTGGTAGCGCATGTGTATGCTGAGCAGCGCCCTCTGAAGTGCGGATCGAACCGAATATAAATAGACGGCTATAGCGAAGCATGTATGATTATCGGTGGTTATATGCTAGTGTAAACGTTAACTGAATCTTTACTATGCCTCGTCGACGAAAGGGAGCGAAATTTGAGCAAATTTCGGAATTTAAACGGGGCCGAATCGTCGGCCTTCGTGAAGATGGATTGTCTTATCGTGCAGTAGCCGCTCGTGTGCAGCGTAACAGCAGCACAATCATGCGTGTTTCGAAGCAGTGGACGGACGAGGGTCAGACAGCTCGGAAATCCGGGAGTGGACCCCGAAATGTGACGTCAGCTTGCGATGACAGACGCCTGGTGCGAATGGCTCAGACGGATCGCACAGCTTCTTCTAGACAATTGGCAGCACAGTGGTCAACAGCTACAGGTGTTTCATTGTGTGCTTCGTCAATTCGGAGACGTCTGCTGCAGCGTGGGCTGCGTGCAAGGATTCCTTTATACAGGATTCCTCTCACGCAAAACCATCACCGCCTGCGGCTACAATGGGCCAATGTGCATAGGAGCTGGCGTGCTGATTGGCAGCAGGTCTTCTATTCTGACGAATCCCTTTTCAATTTGTGGCACCATGATGGCCGAATTCGTGTCAGGCGCTATGCCGCTGAACGGCACATTCCGGAGAGCATTATCGAACGCCACAGTGGACGAACACCCGGAGTTATGGTCTGGGGTGCCGTAGGTTATCATGGACGATCACAATTAATACGAATTGTGAGCAATTTGAACAGTACCCGATACATAAACGAAGTTTTATAGCCCCAAGCTATTCCTTTCCTGCAATGATTGCCAGGGGCTGTATTCCAGCAGGATAATGCCCGTCCACATGTCGACAAGACTGTCAAATCCTATCTTGATTCGCAGCAGGTACAGCTTCTTCCTTGGCCTGCGTATTCACCGGATATGTCACCGATTAAACATGTGTGGAATATCGTTGGGCGGCGTCTTGTTCGTGATCTTCGTCCTGTTGTTTGGACAGACGAACTTTGGTTGCGCATACAAACGATATGGAATACTCTTCCATAGGCAGATATTCAAAATTTGTTTTCCATGCTGCATCGTGTGGCAGCTCTTATTGCGGCGCGTGGTGGCCACACAAAATACTAATTTCTATCTCTTTTAATTGTTTGTTTGGCTTGAAAATGTAATCATTTATTTGCACCATTACCACTCAACTGTGTATTGAATTTCATTCAACTATGATGCTTCCTTCATGGTGTTGCAATTTTCACAAACAGGAGTTTATAATTGCTTTTTATTGAAACACATCGGATATATTTATTTGATGTACTTAAATTTTTTCTGCATTTCGTAATGGATTTTGGAAGAACAGTCACTCGTGAATTCACTGGATTTTTGTTCCCTATTACAGCCTTTCTTAAACTGTGGGGCGCGCCCCTATAGGGGGACGAGTTATTTCTACGAGGGGGGCGCGAGCATATTGAAAAGTCGAAAACAAAAGATTATTTTTAAAAAGTTATTAATTTACTGAAAGTAGACAAACAAAATGCATGCTGACATAATAAAAAATAAAAAATAACATTTGCACTGATATAATACACTTATAAATGTATTTAATAATTTATTTAACAATACTAAGTTACGAACAAGTTTTTTATAACTACCAGTGTTCACGTGGGCTTGCCATATACAAAATTACATGCAAAAATTAGCACTTATCTTGAAAATTTGTACGGTTTATAAATAATCCTTTTACTGCCGATTTTAAAGTGTTACGCGATTCTCTCCCCGATACCGCAATTGAACTCTGTTTCCCATGTAGGTAAGCGTATGGGATGCATTGGGAGCCGGGGAAGAAGGGGAATAAATAAGCAAAACCTTTGATAAAAATAAATCCATCGCAAACACTGCCAATGTCCTTTTATTGCATTCCAAAGCCTTCGGAATAATTTTATGGATAACAGTGTACAGAAAAGATCGTACTTTGGAAAGACGTACATATACGTCCGAGGCATTAAAAACCGCTGCTTTAGCGATACGTATATATACGCCGGTAGCACTTAAGATGTTAAAGTCGTAATGTAGTAAACTTAGCGTCAAACTATAGTATTATTGAGTACAATGCTTTGTTATTTGTATGGAGAAGGGGCGCGAGGAAAATTATGGTTGAATATTGGGTCGCAAATATTGAAAGTCTGACCACTTCCCTTTAAGAAACTAAAGGAGGGAGGTTGGTTGGTTATTAAAACACCAAATTCTTCAGCCTGCTGCCATATATTGATGCAAAATATTCATTTTGAAATTTTGCCGCATCAAGTGGTGCTTTCTTCTTTATAATGTGGATTGAATTTCTTGTTTCTTTGAATAAGATTAGATCAGCGTTTCTCAAACTGTGGGGCGCACCCCCCTTGAGGGGCGTGATAACTCTACGAGGGGGGCGCGAGCCTAATGAAAAGTCGAAAACAAAAGGTTATTTAAAAAAATTTCTGAAAGTAAACTAACAAAATACTTTCTGATATAATAAAATATAGAACACACATTTACACTGATATAATACATTTTTGAATAAATCAGTACTGATCAATGTATATTTTATTATTAATTTAACAATACACTAAGTTAAGAACAAGTTTGATATGTATCAGTGGCCCCATGGGCTTGTATTAACACTTACCTTGATAATTTATACGGTTTATAATTAATTTCTCAACTGCTGATTAAAAGTTAAGCGATTTGATCGCTAATACCACCATTTACCACGTAGAAGATTTTGATGTTTCTTGGAGGGGGAGGAGAAAAGAAAGAAATAAGCAAATCCTCTGAAATAAGTAAATCCTTCGCAAACACTGTCAGGGTCCTTTTATTGCATTTCAAAGCCTTCGAAATAATTTTATGGATAGCACTGCACAGAAAAATCATACTTCGAAAAGACGTATATATACGTCCAGAAAATTAATGATTTGGCTGAGCGAGACGTTTATATACGTTGGTGGCACGTAAGGGGTTAAAGTCATATTGTAGCTTTAGTGTCAAAGTATAGTATTATTGAATTCAATACATTGTTATTGTATGGAGGGGGGCGCGATGAAAGTGATGATTGAATAGTGGGTCGCGTGTATTGAAAGTTTGAGAAGCACTGAATTAGATTTAATGGGTTGTTCATTTGATTTATTTAGGCATTTGAATTTTTATATTGAATGATTATGTATAAGTTATAGTCACTGTAAATAATCGATTATTATTAATAATAACCAAATAAACTGGTTAAGGGGTGTTGGAAAGCTAAATTCTTATTTTTTGGGCAATTTGAGATTTTTACATTTTCAAATTGTATACATTTTAACCTTTCTAAAAATACCTTACTTTAACCTCTAGGGTATTTAGAAGCCCTTAAAACGTATTTTTAAATAATCGTTGAATTTGGGCCACGCCCATTTTAATGGCGAAAATTGTAAACAAATTACTTTGTTTTTGCTTAAAAGTGTAACGACTGATATAAACCAAAAACTGTATCTTTTATTTTAAATTGAGCCTTTTATTTTTTTATTTCCTAGTCGATTAGAAGTCTCACTGTATACGTTAAAATCAATTTATCTCAAAATGTAAATTTTAATGTGCGATGTACCTTTTCTGAGAAACTACTGTTCACAGGCATGCAAGTTTTTTATGAATTATTTATAATGATGTCTAATATATACTAAAATGAGCTTTTTGTAAAAAACTCAAAAATTTAATTTTTACAAATTTTTTAAGTAAAAAATGTGTCAAATTTCGCAATGTTTGATAAAATATTTCCTAATTTATTAAAAAATTCAAAATTAGCTAAAAGCTCATTTTAGTATAATGAGAGAGGTATACTTTAATAGTATGAAAAATTTCAAGCATGTACATAAAACAGATTTTGAGAAAAGGTACATCGAAAACAGCCAATTTAACATTGTCAGTATAGAGAGAGTGAGAGGTTTCCAACTCCCCTTAAAATGAGTAATTGTTTCCGCTAACTTATCACTGGAATCAGTTGTTAATAATAATTTCCAACAGTGAACGGTAAATGTAATAATTTTTAACACCAGATGTTGAAATAAGTTTATGATAATGTGCTTGTGAGAATTCTAAATTAAATATATAGTCAAGGATTTTAATACTGTAGTTGTACAATGAAAAATTATTATTCAAGTCACTGCAAACGTAAAAATTTAAAAGCCTAAATGTTGCAGAAGCCCTTGTCAAAACTAAAAATTTGTCAAAAATGTAATAATATTTTATTTGCAATGTAATTTGTTTGAAATTTACTGTCTTTATAAAAATAGTTGTATGTTATGCAATTTACTTAATGTAGTGAATAATTACTTTTGTTATAAATTCCAGCAATAATTATTATAATCTTTTGATATTGTCCGAATTTCTGTGATAATAAAATTGTGTATGTAAGAAGCTTCATTCACATTTCGTATCAGATGGCTTTAAAATTTACATTAATTAGAATTTATGATTTTCTTTGGAGATGGACTTCTTGACACAACGACACATACACATGAGCGGAAAGTAAGATTCTATGTAAGCATAAAGGGCGATTTTACGTCAATCATTATCGCCATATTATCCGTTACGCGTTACTGTATTGTAGACAGATCATATTAAGTTCAGATTTTAATAAACTGTAGAGAGAAAGAGCTATATAGAAGTTCTCTATGCAGATTCCTTGAAATTTATTTAATTAATTCAACCCTTTCATGAGCCGTTTGAAGATTACTTCCCATCTGCATGATCTTACAAAACACACCTATGAGAAGCGCAAATCCCGTTATAATATATTGACCTTGCTTAGTGGCGTTTAGTGGGCTTTGTATCAAAGTTCCTTGGGGGCCCTTAACGTTTTGCGCTTTTTTGCTTTCGCGTTTTAGGGCCCCGCACCATTGATACGGCAGTAGCTGCGCCCCTGATCTTGCTATTATTATGATGGGAAGACTATTTCTCGCTGCAGTTTTGTGCTACTGCTCATGATCCAGCTATTATGACATCTGTAAATTGGACAAAAAAAGATGTTACTAAAGCAGAATTACTTTGTCCAAAAGCTGTTGCTGTATATAACGATGCCATGGGAGACATTGATAACTTGGATCAAATAAAAGAAAGATACAAAATAAGAATATATGTAAAATGGTGTCATCGTATCTTTTATTTTCTTTTTGACCTTGCTATCATAAATAGTTTCATACTGTATCAAGTGAACAAAAGAAACAGAAGTTTAGACCAGCTAACATTCCGTATAGCAATAGCTCGTCAGCTAGTAGACGGATATTTCTCAAGAAAAACGAAAGGACGCCCTGCTAGCTTCTAAGCAAAGAAGTGTGTAGTTCCAGATGATGTGTGCTTAGCCAGTGGGGGAAATCGTATCCCAAAGATGATTTCCAACTATAGACGAGGTAGGAAATGTAGCAGAAAGGGACAAGAAAAGAGGACCCGCTACATGTGTATTAAATAGGATGTCCCCTTGTGTATTGCAACACGTTTCTCATCTTTTCATTGTAAATAATCACCCTTAAATTCAGTTTTCTTTCTGATGGTGAATGGTTCCTTGAAAAGTATTCTTCCCACCCGTAAAATTTAAATGTAAGCATAAAATTCGGCAAAATAAAATATATTCCCTAAAATGCTATTGTTTAATTGTTAACAAAACATAAAAAACTGCGAGAAATTCAAAAGAGAAATAAATGGCCCACGAAAGGGTTAAATACTTAAAATCCTCGGATACCCTGAACTTAACAATAGTTTTTACAGTGTTTTTCTTACTTTTTTTGCTGTTGTTGTGACGAAGATATTGCATAAATAAAACGAAAAGGAATTATTGCTCGTTCGAGAGTTCCCTTTGTCGTCAAAATAAAAGTTATAATTTATAGATGTAGGATTTTCCGTTTAAAACATTTTGTAAAAGGTTGAGTCATACCCTTTTTCAGAGGACTATTAATGTCAATTTCGTTTATTACCGCATTCCGAAGCAGCACCGTCTGGTGAGTTTTCGAAGCGCCGGCTTGAAAAATTTTTCGGCAGAGGCCTACTAACCACCACCGGTTCAACACGCCCCGTTTTTCTCGCATTTCGCGCCCAGCGCGATTTCAGTCCAAGCATGAGAAGTGTAATTAATTTCCCCGTCTTCTAAAGGTATAACTCAACTTTCAATTAATCTAATTTCTGCATGTCTCTTTCCCTTTGTAAATATTCTCCTTGTAAATTTTCCCCTTTAACTTGAAATAAATTCTTTTTTTTTACTTAAATGAAGTATCTGCGTTTAAATGACTTTGATTCCATTAAATCATCACTAACCCTTTAATACTTACCCCTAGACAACCACCTCGCCAATCTAAAATCCCGACTTCTGAGGAGTCTGATTTTTATTCGAAGATTTTAGTCGGACTTAGATGAATAGTGTTCTTGATTCTACGTGACATAGAAAATAGATATTTTGAAAACCCAGTATTTTTTTTGATTGAGAAAGAATTAATTTTACTCCGTTTTTTTTTATTGTTGTTAATAAAGAAAGAAAATTAATAAATAATTTTTCAATGAAGCTTTTTTTATTTCTTGAGTGCAAAAGCAAACAGTAAAATGGTTGGATAAAGACACGCAACAGGAGGCGTCCATCTGCAATCTACTTCTTCAGGATGCATGCTCATTTCCTGTTTCCAGCCCTCAGAACCCCACACATGAAAAAGGGTAGTTCTAGAACTTCTCACGTCGCTTTATTGATTGAAAATTAGTATGATGTCCTTCTTTGACATCTCTTTGAGAACTTTAGAATTTTTTTTTTTTCGCCACATTGTTTCCTCTCTTTTTCAAGTATATTCAATTCTGAAAAATGGTTCTTTTTTACAACATTTTGAAATTTTAACTTTTAATTATATTACTGTGTTTATCGGAGTCGAGGATTTTATGCAATCAGTCGCAAGTAACAAGATATTTCTTTCAGAGCGTTGAAAATTTTTTATCGAAAACCAATCCTTGAAATACAGGATACGTAGCAAAGTTCACAGAATAAATCTCAGAAGGTCTTCACGCCTTCAACAGCGCTCAGAATTTTCAGAAGATATCAGTGTCTAAAATACAAGTATGTAAAAGATTATTCACAAGCACACGCTCGTCCTACACAACAGTTGAAATAATCACTAATCGCTGGTCGACTCTTTACGGTTAAATCAATACTACCCTTCTACGGCCAAAACAAGACAGACTCCATGCTTATACACCTCGTCTTTCGAGAAAAATCCGCTTGCATCATAGATCGTGACATTAATATTCTCCTGTAATTTCTAGAAGGATCCATAGGGGCTTGAACTCACCAAAAATGGTCAACAAGGTCACCAAAAATGATGCCAACTTGGCTCTGTCGCCCAAGATTTCGCCAAGTTCCCATTGAATCGCCGTTGGCGTTGCTTGGGAATAGTACAATTTTAACATAAAATAAACATAGAGTAATATAAACGTAAAACACATCCAGATATAAGTTATTTACACTATTTTAAAAAGTTCATAACACTAAAATTCGTAGCAATATTCATCTTGTATATAAATGTTAATTTATAAAATCATTCTTCAGAAGATCCTCTTATTTTGCATTAGTATTAAATCAAATACATACGTTATCTTTTTCAGTAACATAATTTTAAGTCGTGTCGTAACCTCTCGACGTAAAAAAGACCAAAATTTTTTGTATAACTGTGCGTAAAATTTTTCCCAACAACACGAAACACTTCCATATACAAATACGCAGCGAATGAAAAAAAAAGCCTGAATAAATTATATAGGGATTTTTTTCGTTGACAGATGCGTATGATGTAAAAAGAAAAGAAACAACTCTATCGAATTTGAAAACACAGGTGCGCTCTAGGAAATTATTTTCTGAGTAATAACAAAACTTAACATTAAAGCAGTAAATTTGGAAATAAGTTTTAGTGGCATACGTGAAGTCCATGTTAACCTTCTTATTTTGAAGAAACTCTAGCACCTGTGTCCTACTTTCATGTAAAAATTTGTCCTTGTCAAAAACCATGAATTAAGAGGAATATTTCAATGAAGATTATAAATAGTCTGCGTTTTACTGTATGTTTGTTTTTAAAATATTTATGGTTATTAATGTCACTATTTGATATTTAATATCGTTCATTGCGGCCTTTTCAATCAAAATTTCGCATACCTATCTCTGTTTTTTATCAAAATTTGAATACATAAGTATTTTTTGAAACTTTACTCTAAAATTTAAAAGGGAACATAACAACAACAAAAAAAAACTCCTCAAAAATCGAAAAAAATGTTTCTTCTCATATATATTTCCTCATATCATAAATATTTCTCATATATATATTAATGTGTGAAATCCGTTATTTCATAGAATGAGGTATTTCATCAAATAACTAGGCAAATCAGTTAAAGTAATATAAAATTATTGAATTCTACGATTTAACTAGGTATTCTATAGAAAAACGATTACTTGATTCTTAAAGTATGAAATATGGCACTTGAAAGTTCTTTGAACCGATTCTAGCTGCTTTTAGTCAGTTTTGAACCCCAATCCAAAGAATCATCACAGCAATCCTTGCTCTAATAACTAATGAAGAGTAAAATAAAGGTCTTTCATAAAATTTTGTAATTAATTATTAATAGATTTAATAATTATCAATTAATTTAATTTTTAATAATTAATTTAATAATAATTTAATTAATTAATTTACTATTACAATTTTAATTCTTCAATGAAGCATACAAATCATCTTTTGTATGCGGGATTTTGCTTTTTTCATTATCTGTTAAGAATTGAATGATTATCGGTATAAATTATATTCTGGGAAGCATCTCTAGGAAGAAAAGCGGAAGTCTAAACTGTTTGGTTTAAATAGTTTATTTTATAAAAACGAATACACACATTTATATATTTTTAAAAATTACGTGTGTGTAATATTCAAATTGCAACTTGCGGATTACTTTCGTCCAAGATGTTAGTTTTTTGGAGCACCCAGAATATATTTCGAAAACAGGAAATTCTTGACATGTTTATAAAGCCAAAACCTGCCAGTAATCCAAGAAAACACAGAATACCGAATTTACTGACTTCATTCCAGAGAAATTTTTGTGTCAAAGACCTAGAGACAAGTTATCGGAATTACAGGGTGTTTACCTGTGATTTCTCGCTAACCCTAGCGATATGTTCAAACACACGACTGTGTAGGTCAATGTATCAAACATCGACGCCATTGTACAAACTTTTTTTTCGAACGTTTTGAATCGATAACGTTTTTCTACGTAAATCGCTCGCAACGGAAATCGTTTCCAAGAGCAGAGAATTTTACGACAAAAATAAAAAATATTCGTCCAAAATTTCCACGTTTAAAATAAGAACGTGGTCGTTAAAAAAAGAAATAAATAAATAATTCGTGAGAGAACGTAAAAAAGAAAGCTTTAACAGCGGGGAGAAAAGAGTCAATTTATCAACGATGAGCAGACGTTGTCGTATGTTTAAACTGACATCGGAGTCCAAAATATGAAGTCGCCTGTCTGAGCAAATAAAAATAGCTCCGCGGAGTTATTTTCCTTTTTTATGAGGTAAAAAGGATTTAAATAAAAAAGGGATATGAATTCATTAACCTTGAGTATTGTAGCTTTTCTTGGATCTACATCTTTTTAAAGTTTTTGACATTTATTCCTTTTTTTTATTTCTTTCGCGCTTTGGCAACCAAATGACAATTACATCACGTGACCTGTCAGTCTTTTAAGCTTCCTATTCAAGTTAGTTATGTAATTTACACGTTAATGAAACATCAGCTCATTCTTAATGAAGTTGTTATTTAAATACAGAAGCAAAAATATCTATGTATTCCTGAATCACGTTCTTCCAGGTTTATTATGGACTGTTCCACTTGCCATACTGATGCTTGATAAAACCCGTCTCCCTTTGTCCTGGTATCTCCTCCTCGTGTTAGTTGAGGTAAAGATTTCGCTGATCATAAAGGTTCCCGGGGGAGGAGGGTGGATCCAAACGCAGTAGGGATCGAGTAGTCATTAAATCAGACCCGAAAAGATAACAAACTGACCTCGGAAGCTTCTCAAAGAGAAACTTTCTAATCTAATATCTTCTAATAGCGACTATAATTCAGGACTATTATTGAAGAATATGCGACTATAATACAAAAACTTACAAGCATGGCAATAGTCTACGTAACAACTATTCTCTACCTCACTCACTTTTTATATGCTATTTAATACAGATGTTCGTTTTGTGGAGTGGAGTTGTTCTATCTCAAACTGCCAATTTGGCTTGGCGCAAAAATCAAGTGTTAAAGAGGATAGATTCTTTACAATTAGACGATTCTTTGAACTTTTCCACTGCAATCCGAATTTTCTTGATTGTAACATAATCTACAGTATGGACTGGACGTGAAAAACCCGGGACTTGACTTCCCTACTTCCCAGTTCTAGCACCACTGCTTGTGCAACACTTTAATTATCTGTGGACAGTGCGAAATACCTTACTGCGAGAGTCGTTATTGCAGCAGAGAGGATAAACTGAACACCAGGATTCATCTAAAGCAGTGGTTTCTAAAAAAGGGTGTGTGTACCACGGAAAGTACGCAGATTGATATTTGGGGTACTGTAAAGAAGTAGGCTTATGATCATTTATGAGATTATAACCGTGTATGAGTATAAGGCTCTATGTGTCTGCTTTCAACTGATTGATATGCTTGGGGAAGCAAACCCCTAACTGCTCCGGCTTCAAAGTACATGTAAACGAAAAAATGGAAGCTAAATCTTTGGAGGAAAGGTACTTTTGCACGTTCAATAAAAAATGTTGTATATTATTCTCCCCAAGGTATCCGACTACCATCGGAACCATGATTTTAAAAAAGCGCATAAATGGATAATTTTCATGATATTTAGTGTCACTTAGATCAGAATACATGTATAAAATTGTTTTAAGGACATTTTGACAAAAAAATTTATTTAAATATAATATTTTGACAAAAATTAACTTAGAATAACCTTTTTTCTCAAAATGTTCTCCTTTTATAAAAAATACTTCTAAAATAATAATATTTCGCTTATATAAACTAAAGACTTCTCTAGAGAGTCTGAACTAGGATTTTTGAAAAATTCACATTATTTTCAGAGTTACAACCAATTGAAATAATAATCGGTGTTTTTTTCTTAAAATTTCTCCCCTCTGTTGTCGTAAAACATGGATAAATTCACTTCTAAGTTATATATTTCAAATATTCTAGTTGAGTCTCTGTACAGAGGTCTGAGATATATACAGGCAAAATATTATTATAATAGAAGCAATTTTCACAAAAGGAGAACATTTTAAAAATGGGTCATTTTATGTTCATTATTTGTCAAAATATTGTACTTAAATAATTTTTTTTGTTGTAATAATATTCTTAAAACAATTTTATATCCATTTTCTAACCTAAGTGATACTAAATATCATAAATAGTATCCATTTATATCCTTTTGCAAAATCACGGTTCCAAACGTAGTCGGATACCTTCAACTTTCATTTAAAATGTTAATTTGTAATCTCTATATTAATAAAATAAAGTTTAAAAATACTAAAAAACACGCTTTTATAGTGAATCGAACTAAAAGTAAAAAAAAATTCTTAATATAAGAATAAAATGATTAACGAGAAAATTAATGTCATTGTGGTAAAAGCGTAGGGTGCTCTGCTAATTGTTATGGTATTTTATTAGCTCTATTCCAAAATGCTGTGTTAGTGTAAAAATGTAGTACCAAGCACCCCACGCTTTTACCACAACGACATAAATTTCTCCTTAATCATTTTATTCTTATATTAAGAATTATTTTTTAGTTCAATTCATTATAAAATCGTGTTTTTCAGTTTTTTTTAAACTATAATTTTTTTCCAATATTTAGTTCGCGCGCGCGATCAACAGTAAGATCTTGTTTTTTTTAGTTTTTAAAACTATCATATTTTCTTTGTTGAATTTATACTTGAGTTTAATATTTAGAGCCAGAATTATGTGGCTGCTGGAATTAATCTTTCACTTCAATGGGTATTAATTAATGGGTCTGAAGGGTATTTATTCGCTCCGTTTACGGGGTCTCAGATGAGTCCCATATCGTTATATTTCAAAAATTCCATTTCTTTAGATACAGGTCTAACTAATAAAAGTGTATTAAGAAGGAATATTAAATGGCAATCGTATTATCACCTTTTAAACGTTTTGCTATAATGTTTTTTCGTATCATCACTTCTAATCGTATTGCTTTATAAAAAATCTATTCAGCAATTAGAAAATAAATTATTTTTATTCACATGCAAGAGTCTTTTTTTTTCCTTTCTCACATAAAAAGAACACTTTTTTTGTTTTATTTGTATTAATAACAAATGTTTTCATTTTTATGGTTGCACCTTTTTAAGGGGTAGGGTGATTTAGTCGCCATATCTGGAATTAGTTGGAAGTGGAGTATGGAATTAGTCGCCAAATTTGGAAATGGTGTATGCAATTAGTCACCAAATCTAGAAACGATATAATGAATTATTCGCCAAAACTCCAAATCCTTAAAGTCGTTATATTTGAAGATCCTGATCAAGACAATGGAACAAAATTTTGAAATTATTGTATTGTCGTTGGTCTTTGACAAGTGTGCAAAATTTCGAATTAATCTGACCTTTTAAAGTGGGTAAAAATCGAGTCCAAGATTCCACTACATATAAGTGAAACTTGTAAAAGCGTGTTAAAAAATGGATGTTTGTAATATTATCTCGCTTCACTCTAACATCGTTCTACAGATCGCTACAAAACTTCGCATGTATATGTTTTATTTTGTGGAGAAAGTTTTTGTGCTATCATCTTTGTTGCTGTTCCCACCAGGAGACGCTACAGTATATCAACTTCTGCATCGTCCAATCAATCGCCAAGTTGCCAACAGAGTCGCCAAAAATGATGTAAACTTTGCTCTTCCACCAACATTTCGCTATGTTTCCATTGAATCACCATAATAATGTAAGGAACGGCGTTGCTTGCGAATATTACAATTTTAACGTAAAATAAATACACCAGAAAGTAATATTAACGTATTACACATCCATATATAAATTATTTATACTATTTTAAGCGTTTGTTACACAAAATTTGTAACAATGTGTTCCTTTTTCTGAGCAGAGATCAGCTTAGGAAGGTGTTTTCAAAAATCGACCCACAAGGTGTTATAAATTTTTAAAAATCCTTTTTATCAGCTATTGGAGTTACAGACTTAAAATTTAACAAATATGATTTTTTGTTCATCTGAGATATGAAAAAGCTTTTTTTTTTGTTTAATTTGCAATTCACATAAAATTAAATCATTAAAAACTTCTCTATCCTTCAATCTGTATTGTTTAATATTTCAATTCACGCGTGTGATGAATAGGTATACCAGCTAGTAAATAAATAAATAAAATAATCTAATATTTCACTAAACATATCACACATATACGGGTATGTGAGTGAGCGTGTGTGCGCGCATGTGTATGTGTGCTGTCAGAAATCGTGTTGTTAATTATTTATTTATTTTAAACAATATACATGCATTTAAATTAGTATGCAAATTTACAATTTTAGAGAGAATTTAATTTTTTTCAAAAAAATAAAAATGTAAGCAGTTAAAATATTTTTTAGAATTTAATAGGAGCAATTTGTAGCAGTTTTTTTTCTCGAACAATCAGAGGTAGCCTCTCCCCTAAATCTTAGTTTCCCAGTTTTTGAGAGCATGCACTTTGAGTGGGATGTTAAGTACATCAGACATAACAACCCACGAGAAAACTTCACTCTCACTCGATGCTCAACCGAACTCCTACAAGTGAACATGAGTATAATTTTTTTGTGCACTCCCAAATATCCCATCGGCTATCCCCTTTAGGTACGCCCACCCTCTTTTACAAATCACTGCTCAAAAGGGTGCACCAATCTTTCATTCGATTTGTTAATTGTTAGCGACCACTTTGAATATTTGATTTTTTGGGGGAGAGAGGGAGAGGGGGTAAAAATATGGATTTATGCAACTTATAATTTTGTCATTTATCTGCTTGTTTGTGTTGACAGTTCAGTTTGACACCTTTCTATTGCTTTATGTTCATTAATAATTATTGCTAGTCTTGAGACAGCCCAACCCCTTATTTTACAAACCCCTTTTTGAACACCCTGTACAACAGAAAAGTCCAGCACATCTTCATATGACATCGTTATATTTACAAAAATCTTTATAATAATCTAAAAAAATTACGTTTCCTTATATCATCAAGTGCTGCAAAGTAAATCGTTTCGTAAATCATTTTACGTCATCAACACGTCATTAACATTATGATATAGTACATCATTACGCGTAAATCATTAAATTCCCATTGAGAAGGAAATTTCCCTTTTTGTGTTAATTTACACATTTATGACCAGTATTAAACTAAGTTAGAAAAAGATAATGAAAACCGGCAATATTTGATATATTCCATTATTTTTTTCAGAAAAACTGAGATTAAAACTATTATTCAGTACTTCTATATCTGTTTTAATCCCAAATCAACACTGGATGGGAAACGGACTTCCGTATTTATTTTGGCACGAGCAAAATTTAACGAGACCGCCTCTTGATTATTTGTGACGTGCAAATATATGTAGATGTTCACGCAAATGAGCGATCAAATTGCAAAGTGAGTGATGACCTGTAACTCTATATGCGGAAAACGTCCCCTTCACTTTGTTATCATTTACCAGTAAATGAATTTATTGATTGACTTTCGTGTTTCCATATAATTTTCTGACACACGTAAGTGGAGAATTTGAAAATTGATCGTGAGTGCATTAAAATAAACCCTTATTTTAAAGTATAAAGCATTGATCTCTCCAAAATTTTGTGTGTAGTTTTTAACATACAGTGTGTCTGGGAAAGATTGTACCTTTTTTTAAAAATTTTCTCAAGTTTTCTGAGGTACTTTTGGAATGTTTTATTATACTAGAAGTTAGGTATATATTCAAAGGTTTTATTTGTACCAAAGTTGTACCTATTAAATATTTAATATGGGTGCCCTTTGCGCCCTGCCCAACCTGTCTCGTGTAACGGCAGCAAATTCATTTCTGATCCTCTCTCTCAGCTCCACCAGATCTCGAGGTGATGGTGGGACAAAGAAAAAATCCGAAAAAGAATGTATCCTTTTCCTACATTTTTCTTTGCAGAAGAATATGTAAGGCAGGGCAGACTTTTCCAGAGAGTGGACTACTCCTAATGTTTTCAAGGTATTGTGGTTCACCTAGATTTGAGCTTTTGCGATTTTTCCACCAGAATATTAGGAAATAACCTCCAAAACGGATTTTCAATTTGATGAAATTTTCTCTTCTGATTCGATTTTTTTCCTCCGTATATTAAAAATATTTCCAGACCTTCGTTTGAGGAAATGATAATTAAATCTAAATGAAAATGGTCCCCACAATATGTTTTGGCGGTCCACTTGATCGACTTAATGTTTACCCCGAATATAAGAGATCACTCGTATCTTGACATATTCCAGAACTGATGGATGCCACAACTTGAAGAGGATTCCCAAGATTTCATTTTCCACCAGAATGGAGCTCCTCCTCATTTCCATAATGACGTGAGAAGGTATCTGAATGAACATCTCCCACAACGTTGGATAGATCGAACTGGTCGTGATGATAAAGAGTTGCTGAAATGGCCTCTGAGGTCTCCGGACATGGCGGCCTGTGACTTCTTTTTGTGGAGCTTTATCAAGGACAAAGTCTTTGTCCCACCATTACCTCGAGACTTGGTGGAGCTGCTAGGGCGGATCAGAAATGAGTGTGGACGGAAATGGAATATTGCCTAGATATCTGCCGCGTCACGAAGGGCGCCCGTATTAATTACTTGTTATCACTGGTGTTGCTGGCTCTGAGGGGCCCTGTATTAAAATTCGTTCGGGGCCCTTTGTTAGGTATGGGATCCCTATTAGAGAGACTATAGTTACACATGTTGGGGCCCCTGCAGCTTAGGGGCCCCGTATCATTGATATGGCGGTAGCTACACCCCTGTTTGTTAGGTACAACTTTGCACACAAAAAATTAATTTTTTTTCTAATTTCTGGTATAATGAAACATTCTAATAGTACCTCAGGAAACTAGAGAAAAGTTTTAAAAACGGTACAATCTTTTTTGGACATGCTGTAAAAATAGGCCCCGATTTAATGAATTTTTCTTTTTCCTCTATTAAAATGAAGGAGAAAGCCCCTATATAACGAATAATAAACCCCGAATTAACAAATTATATCAACAGCAAAAAAAAAATTCTTATTAGTTTGGATTAGAACAAATAGGACTTATTTTCAAATGACCCGACTTGTTTGTACAAAAGAGATTAAGATTTTTCTTCTCTGAAGCAAATTTCGACTGGAAAGGGTACAGCGCGTTATTAGGTTTTAATGGTGTGGATGTGTGTCATGAGTGTAACCAATCGCATGAGTTTTGAATAGAACAGGAAATTCCTATCTTATCTCATCCAATGGTATTAGTATTTTTAGTACCTGAATTTAAAAGGTAATTTAACTGTGGATTTTTTATGTAGTTACTTATTATAAAATTTCCAAAAGGAAAGTGCAACGAATTTGCATTTTTTTACCCCGATAATACGAATAACCCCAAATTAACGAATACAATGTCCGGTTCCGATGAATGGGTTAAATCGGGTCCGATTGTATTTTATTTGAATGATAAAATTGATTTGAATACTAAAGATTAAAATCGATAATTGAAATTTTGAGAGCAATAAAGATATAGAAACTGCAGTATTATAAAAGATGCTGACAAAGGAGACAGCCTTATAAAAAAAGAGGGGTTTAGCCAGTTCTGTGGCTAGCCAATTTTCCCCTTTCTTATTATAATACTGATCGAAATCATTTCGAATATAATGGAGAGAAGTTCTAAATCCATTATTAAAAAAGGGTTACGTACCTGAAAAGGGCATTCGAAAAAGCTTAAATCACTCTTTGAATCTAAGGACAATAAATCAGTTATTGCCACATTCCATGTTCTAAATACAAAGTCAAAGCCCGAGAAAACAAAGGTCAACTAGTGGGAAAACTAATTGTTATAAAGGGCTATGCACTGTTAGTAGAGTAGAATTATGCACTATTAGTAGAGTAGAATTATGCACTGCTAGTAGAGTAGAATTATGCACTATTAGTAGAGTAGAATTATGCACTGTTAGTAGAGTAGAATTATGCACTATTAGTAGAGTAGAATTATGCACTATTTGTAGAATAGTGCTTCCAAATCCATGTAGAATTATGCACTATTAGTGGAAAGTGCATCCAAATCCATGTAGAATTAGGCACTATTAGAATAATAGTGCATACAAATCTATGTAGAATTATGCACTATTAGTAGAATAATGCATCCAAATCCATGTAGAATTATGTACTATTAGTAGAATAGTGCATCCAAATCCATGTAGAATTATGTACTATTAGTGGAATAAAATTATGCACAATTAGTAGAGTAGAATCATGCACTATTAGTAGAGTAGAATTGTGCACTACTAGTAGAGTAGAATTATGCACTATTAGTAGAATAGTGCATCCAAATCCATGTAGAATTGTGAGCTATTAGTTATTAGCTCAGAAATTTCCTTTTCACACAATGTGTTTAGTGGCGCACACACACAAGAGAATTTTTCAAGGGAGGAGTCCAGGGTCGAAAGTCCATCATTCTCTCATCATACTCCAGTATGCAGCCAAACATATTCTTTTGATTTTGTCGATAGTCGGTGCAAAGAAAAGGAAAAAATAAATAATTGAATAAATCAGTGTTAATTAATAAAATAAATTATTAACAACAAATAATTACATTTTACGTCCTATATAAAAATAGGATTATAATTAATCGAAATTAAATATCAAGGGCATTTGGGGGATCCGGACCCAGGGATCCCACCACCTTGTGTGCGCCACTGGAGAGGCTTAATCTGCAACAGCATTTAATAATCCGGGTTCAAAATTATTAATATTAAATTTAACACTTTTTTAAACTCCTGTATTCTGACTAATTATTATTGATAACATGTCCTTGACAACTAAGAAACAGCTGTCTTAAAAGAAGAAATGGAGCACTTTCCTGGAAGGCGTCTATTGGCGAAATGCCCCACATCAAGTTCAGGGACGCAATTCCTCAAATCGGTGGTTGCTGAAACATACGTCTGTCTACCACTTTAAAAGTCAGTCTCGACATTTCTTAATCGACGTCATTTAGAAGAATTTCTGGAATTCAAATTAGTTTTCTAAATTTCAATGGCATCGTTGTTCACACTGATTCCATTATTTTATTGAATCAAATTTTAAAATGGGACTATTTGAGGTATATATCTAGTTGTTACATTTATCGGGATTCGAGGATTTTATACAATCATTCTCAAAGAGCAAGACAGTTCTTAAGAGCGATGAAAATTTATTGCAGAAAAAAAATCCTTGAAATACAGGATGCACTAAAATTCGCTTAATAAATCCCACAGAAGGTAATCACACTTTCTACAGCGCTTAGACAAAAGTGATCAGTGACTATCTGTGTCTAATATACAAGTATGTAAAAGATTATTCATAAGCACTTGCTCGTCCTAATCACTGGATGACTCTTCAATGGTCAAAACAATACTATCCCAGTTTCGGCGAGCGACTCCCTATTTATAATCTGCTTGGATTTTTATCGAAAAATCCGCTTATTCATAGATTGTCACCAACTCGTCAAAAATGGTCGCCAACAGGTTCACCAAAAATAATGCCAACTTGGCTATATCAACATTTCACCAAGTTCCCACTGAATCGCCATTATAATGTAAAGAAAGGCGTTCCTTGGAAATATTACAATTTTAACATAAAATCAATACAACAGAAAGTAATATTAACGTATAACACAACCAGATATAAATTATTTACTCTATTTTAAGCACTCATTACATAAAATTCTTAACTTTCCAAGTTTCAATGACATTCTTGTTCACACTGATTCCATTAGTTTAGCGAATCAAATTTTTAAATGGGACTATTTGAAATTTATACCGTATGTTTCCTCGTATAAGCTGAACTTGGAGCTTTTTAAAAGTTTAAGTAAAGAGCTCGTTTTATATTAAGGGTCCCATAAACTCGGAGAAAACTTAGTTCAGGCAAACCTTTTTTTAATATAGTTTTCCTTTTCCCATGCGCAAGCACTTTTAACCTTTTCAGGCATTTTCAATCGAACTTTTATTCGAAAAGGGGGGGAAAGTTACACAAATTCTTCAATATCAGTGTCAGAAAACTTATTTCCAAATAGTTTGTAAAATTCGCATTTGTTCACTGGAGTGTCTAAATGCGTATGATCGTCAAACAATGTTTTCCTCCGTCATGAAATATAGGTCGACGATTACATGACGTATATAAAATTCTCTTCTCATTTCTTTTCTGAAAAAATGACTCAAAAAGTATGACCAGCACATTGAACAAGAGAACAAATTAATGGGAAAATTTTAATGAAGTTAACTTTATGAAGGATTACCAGAAGTAAACATATTAACTTTGACGTCTGGCGTTTTACTTTACAACAATTTGATTGGAAAATATTTCACCCATTTAGCAATATTTTCACTCCCATGGTGACATATTTCAAACTTACTGCAGTTTTTTTCTCTCAGTTCAGCTTTATATACAGATTTCGAAAAACGCACTCTTGGAAGAACAGAACATTCAGAAACATACTGTACTTGTTTTAGCAATCGCATCTTCGAATTTGGCTCACAAAATTAACCTATCAAAACTCAACTTTCAAACTAAAAATAAGATTGTATATCTTACATGTCCTTCTGTTAAATCCACTGTTTTTTAATTCTCAATGTATTAATAAAATGCAAGTATTTACAAAAGTAAAAATTATTTCAAATTTTTTTTGATACTTTTTAAGTTACAAATAATTGGCAGCATTATAAATCTTGATTTTCACAAAGAGTTAAGAATATGCATTTTATAAAAAATTCTATGAATGAAGCAGAACTGTTTAAAAAATCTAAAAAAAAACAGGAGAAAAATGATTCACTCCACTCATCACGAAACCTGCGAAACTATTAAACCTGCAGGCTTGAAATTTGGGGAGCATGTTTCTTTTCTTTATTAAAGATACTATAAGAACGGGTTTTTCAGAAATTGACTATTAAAGTTGGGTTGTTACGAGTTGAGGAGGCGTTATAGATAAAATTCCCAATTTTTAAATTTTAATCTGACAGTCTTGAAATTTAGTAGATATTCTCTTTTTTTGTTCAGTCAAAATCCTTTAAGAAGAATTGTGTGGCAATGTAACTTCCAAGGCGAGTTATAAGGGCGTATAAATAAAAACAAAATTGTTTTTTCAGTGATTAAACTTACAGACTTTGAATTTGATAAGCATGTTTTTAAGAGTATTTATCCCCTCTAAGAATGAGTATTGCGGAAATCGACTCCCAAAGAGGTATTCGCAGCGTTATAGATAAAAATTCCAAGTTTTGAATTATTTGATTTACAGTAATGAAATTTTGTATGCATGTTACTTTTGTTGAATACAGATCCGTTTAAAATGTTACTTTTGTTGAATACAGATCCGTTTAAAATAGACTATGCGGAAATCGATCTTGAGGAAGGAGTACAGGGATGTTAAAGATAATTCATTATACTTCGATTTTAGAAATTTGTGTCCTTTTTAAATCAAAAAGGGGAATGCTATAAGAATACAGTTTCTCTTAACAGTCAGACGCTTAATGCTAGTACTTAGATATCAACAATTTATAATCAGTATTTAATCACACAGCGTCATGAAACACCTAGTGAAATGGGGGAGAGAGGATGTCTTGTAAAATTATTTTTTCGAAAGAAAAATGCGTATTTAACGTAAAGAATTATAAATATTGACAGGATACAACCTGTTAAAACTAGATAGTTTTTGCTATCATTATGGTATTTGAAGAAAACGAAAATGAAAAATAAAGAGTGTTTTTTTTTCAATTATAGAAGTTTAAGTTGGCATTACTTTTCAAGATGGTGACCGATTTAACAGCTGTCAAGTGATTTATTCTCAGTCTGGTTTGGCAATTCATCAAAACGATCATCAAGCAAGGCGTAGATTCGTCGAATGGGCCCAAAACGAGATTGCCGTTGTTCCCGATTTTCATAAGCGATTTTTTTTAGCGATGAAGCGCACTTCTGGTTGAATGGCTACGTCAACAAACAAAACTGCCACATTTGGAGTGAAGCTAATCCACAAGTGTATGTCGAAACACCGTTGCATCCAGAAAAACTGACTGTTTGGTGCGCTTTATGGGCTGGTGGAATCCTTCTTCAAAAACGATGAAGGCCACAACGTTACAGTCAATGGTGATCGGTATAGAGCCATGATTACTAACTTTTTCATTCCTGAATTGAACAATCATGATGTCCAGGAGCTGTGGTTCCAACAAGACGGCGCAGCATGTCACACAGCTTGTGCCACAATCGATTTATTGAAAGACACATTTGGTGACCGCCTAATTTCACGTTTTGGACCTGTGAATTGGCCTCCAAGATCTTGTGATTTAACACCGCTAGACTATTTTCTGTGGGGCTATGTAAAGTCATTGGTCTATGCGGATAAGCCACAAACGCCTGACCATTTGGAAGACAACATTCGCCGTGTTATTGCCGATATACGGCTACAAATGTTGGAAAAAGTCATCGAAAATTGGACGTCCAGATTGGACTACATCCGAGCCAACCGTTACAGTCCTATGCCAGAAATCCTATTTAAAATGTAATGCCACAAGATTATCTTTCGAATAAAAAAAATTCATGTCAATCGAATAATACATCGTTGTTTTATTGCAATTTAAGTTCTATACCTCTAAAAAAACACCCTTTACTTAGATATCAACAATTTATAATCAGTATTTAATCACACAGCGTCATGATACACCTAGTGAAATGGGGGAGGCAGGATGCTTGTAAAATTATTTTTTCGAAAGAAAAATGCGTATTTAACGTAAAGAATTATAAATATTGACAGGATACAACCTGTTAAAACTAGATAGTTTTTGCTATCATTATGGTATTTGAAGAAAACGAAAATGAAAAATATTACTGCATTACTTATGTAAATATATTCCTATTTAATCATGTTTCGCTCAAAAATTACCTGATTTTCATAAAAAGTACTACTATGTTTAATTTGAAACGCAAGCAATAGTTTAAAATTTACCCCAACAGAATTTACTTTCGAAAAACATCGCTTTAATTATGCTGGTGTCGCGATTCTTTTTGAAAACGATAATTTGTTTCTCTGCTAAATTAATAGTTTTATTTTCCTCTTAACGACCAAACGATTGCTTAAAATTTGAAATGAATGGAAAAAATTTTATTTGGAATGGAATGTTCTATCAACAGAGCAATTAAAATGAATCTTCATTGACCTTAAACTCAATAACGGTTTTGGAAAATAGCAAACGGAAACAAAATACATTTTAATCCTCTTTTTTGTCATAAATTAGGCTTAATACATTCAGACAAATAGAACTAACTGCGCAGATGAAAATATGGTTCTGAATGTTAACAAAGCAATAGAAATTTATTTTGCTTGGAAAGTTCTGGTACGTGTTTCGAAAGTCAAATTAATTTTGGTTTTGTTAATGATTTTTCTAGACTATGACAAATATACGCTGTACATTTCGTCATATCTTATTTTTTAGATTGCAAAAATGATTAAAAATATTAACATATTAGAGAAAATTATTTAAGATTTATTGTTGTTGTGTGTTTCATATTGGGATACATACGAAAGACGAGAGATTAAACAGAAACAAACAACACAAACACCGAAGAATATAGACGTTTTGACAAAGGATGATCCCAGCGTAGAGCAGAAGAGGTGCACTGCCTTCCATTCGAGACGGGAATCCATTTCAGGCTCAAGTCCGATTTCTTTGCCCGAAGCTACATCTATGCCTTATTCGAACCCGAGCCCACTCGATTACCAGCCGAGTGTCATAAACACCATACCAGATAGGGCAGTTTAAGATTTATTAAATTGCGCGAATATATGCAAACAAACATTAAAAAATACAGCTTTTTTCATGAATAATTTATATTTATACATATATATACGTCACAGGGAAATGGCGAAATTGCGAATATCATCAGGGAGAGGATCACTTGACGGTAGATGTTAAAATAACGTCTCTTCAAGGTCATTTCCCTGATGAAAGTAAGTGATTTTATCAAATTCCCGAACTGTTTCAGTGAAATGAACTAGTCAGGATTTGCAATGGGAAAATGTTGTCCAGGGGGGAGGGGAGAGACACCAGGGGAGGTCGAGTCCTTGTACTTCCTCGTTAACAGGTAGTACTATCGATCCCCTAAATATCAACCCCATATCTTTAAAAAAAAAGGGCACCATAGGATTAACATAGGGATTGATTGATATTTTAATGCGTAAGCAACCGAGAGGAAAGATGTTACACATCAAAAAATACCAGCCTAATTTTCAAATTTATTTGTTAATAAGTTTCGAATAAATAATTCGTATTTCATTGACTATTGTTGTATTACTTACTTCTACGTTTAATAATGTACCCTATTTGATAAATAAACACTTTTAAACTCTTGACAATTTTATTTCATCATTTTACTGAAACAGCTCTGGGATTCGTTCAAATCCCTGACTTTTATCAGGGAAATGACCTTAAAGAAACGTTATTTTAACATCTATATATACCGTCAAGTGATCATCTCCCTCAGGGATTTGATGAAATTCCTAGTATCATCATTTTCCTGCGACATATAAATGAATACTTTTTTTTTATATTTAGTGTCACTTGAGCTAGAATATGCATATACAACTATTTTAAGGATCTTATTACAAGAAAAAATTACTTAAATACTATTTTTCGGCAAAAAAAATAAGGAAAAATAACATACTTTCTAAAAACCTTTTTTTGAAAAATGCTTCTTTAATAATAATATGTTGCCTATATATAGTTAATGTTTCTCTACTGGGTCTGAACTAGGATTTTTGAAATGTGTAATTTAGAAGTGGATTTATTCATGTTTTAGCTCTTCAAAGGAAAGAAATTTTTACACAAAAAAATACCGGTAATTATTTTTATTGATAATGGCTCTTAAAACATAATGTGAATTTTTCAAAAATCGTTGTTGAAGCTCCTTTTACATAAGTCTTAGCTGTACATATGCAGACAAAATATTATTAATATACAAACATTTTAAATAAAACAATAATGTTTTGAAAATGTGTCATTCTTTCCGCATTTTTTGCCAAATAAATGCTCTTATATAATTTTAAATTGTAATAATATTATTAAAATAATTGTATATGCAAATTCTAATTTAAATGATTCTAAATATAAAAAGAAATTGTCTCTTATACTATTTTTCAAACTCACTGTATCGAACATAGTCGGATATCTTAAATCAAACCGATAAATTTTTATATTTATTTCTATTTTCCTAAGGTATCATTTTAACCTTTTTCATAACAAGTCCCCTAGGAACGTGAGCTCCGAACGCACGTTTCATAACCTACACTGTAACTAAAACGTGGCGAAAAAAACACCGACTGACCAAACACCCTATTCCTGTCAGCGTTCATATTTTTAGTTATTCCCAAACCACTTAAACCGTCTCTAAAATTTCTAAAACCAATTTTCTCGTCTGGGAGTTATATTTTTATCTTTTCCCCGGGCGACGTCTTCCAAGATATTAGCGCTCTCTATCAACTTGCGCAGTCGAGATGCGCATTCCCGCCTGAAAATGAGTCATCTCTCAAAACATTCCACTCGCATAACAAAAATCAATATACCAGTTTGAAATTAAATGCAAGTCCACACGTGTTAGCTACGGCTGTTTCTCTATTGTTGCAGGAAGTCAGGGAAAAAAAAGTCTTCAAATGGAGTTCCTATCTGTCATATGTAAATTTGTAGAACTCTCGAGTAATCGTTCTCAAGGCCAAGGTCAAGTTAATAATCATTTATGTTACCATGGTTACAGCTCGTCTGGGAAAATTGTCGCTGAAGGGAATGCTAAGAATATGTCCCCCCCTGCGACAGCTGTTGTTTAATGAGGGAGCGTAGACAAATAAAGGTGTTGGATTTCTTTAAAAGACTTTTAAATAGGGTATTGTGTAGGAGAAAATAGAATATTTTCATAAATATTTGCTTTATATAGAAAGATCTTTTTAGGAGAATTGGTTGTTAGATTCAATTCGTGTACAGAAATAAGGGTTTTGATTCTTTTAAATTTTATAAGTTTTTTAAATATTATATATTAAGGAATCATCAATTAAATATAAAAATAATTAAATAAATAATGTGCTCAATTATTATTGGTAACGCTTTACATTATTTGTTGAATTTATTAAACTTAAGTTTTCTTTGATCTATTTATGTTGTGTGAGACTTATAAAGGGTGTTTTTTTAGAGGTTTTGAACTTTAAATTGCAATAAAACAACAATGTATTATTCGATTGACATGAATTTTTTTTATTCGAAAGATAATCTTGTGGCATTACATTTTAAATATGATTTCTGGCATAGGACTGCCACGGCTGGATCGGATGTAGTCCAATTTTCGATGACTTTTTCCAACATTTGTGGCCGTATATAGGCAATAACACGGCGAATGTTGTCTTCCAAATGGTCAAGCGTTTGTGGCTTATCCGCATAGATCAATGACTTTACATAGCCCCACAGAAAATAGTCTAGCGGTGTTAAATCACAAGATCTTGGAGGCCAATTCACAGGTCCAAAACGTGAAATTAGGCGGTCACCAAACGTGTCTTTCAATAAATCGATTATGGCAACGAACCTGTCACAAAGCGACGTGGACGACAAACCGGATTAAGGTTGGCTTTTTCTGCCATCTTCGATTGTTGAATTATATGTGAATAAAGTAGTAATCATGGCTCTATCACTGATCAAAATTACTGTAACGTTGTGGCACTTCATTTTTCATATAGAAACGCGAATGTAGAGTATTGGAGGAAAAAGATTTTCACGTAAGCAAATTTTTCTCTGAAATAAAATAAATTCTTCGCAAACACTTACACAAGGTTATTTTATTGCATTCCAAAGCCTGTGGAATAGTTTTACTGATGTCAGTGCAAAAAGAAGGATAGTATTCAACCAAAGGTGCGCTTCATCGCGTTCAAACAAAACACCCCAGTTGAGTGAAAATCGACCGTTATTTTCGGTGTTAATTGCACATTGAATACGTTGTGTTTGGAGGCGGGAGTCTATTCATGATGAATCTCGAAATCTTAACTGAGAATTTTATATATCAATTTGGAGCATTTTTCACGACGCGTATCTTGAAAAATGCCAACTTTTTAAATTTCTTTTTAAATAGGATTCATTAACGTCGCACTTTAAGAAACACGAGCGATTGCAAAATACTTATTTGTATCATAGAAGATCTTTGAAAAAAACAGATAAAACCACAATGGATGTTCTTAAGCAAGTATTAGAAAATATAAAAAAAATTCAACTATTATGAAAAACGCACATTCAAGCAAGCAAGTGCATTTTGTGTCCCCATAGCAAGTGACTGAACAAATAAATTGTACTTACGTTCAGTCTTTCAGTTCCAAGCAATTTAACAAAAAAAGCAAAAATAAAAATACAAAAAACCAAAATTTATTGGGCATTCCGCAACTTATTGTTAACTTTATGTGTAATTAAGATACACTTTTTTTTACTGATGGCATTATAAATGTATTTCGTAATGTCTTCCAATGATCTATTTGTGACCTTCGATTTTTTTTCTAACCTTACACGTGGAATTTTTAATGTTAAACTTGTGGTTTTCACAAATCATAAATCAACCTTGATTATTTACATTGTTGTAATGGTCTGGCATTTATCTACAAATTCTTCAAAAATTTTGTTATTTCTGTGTTTTCAGCTACTTAATCTCCAATTTTAAAACATATAATGCTACTTATACTGTTATATATACAATAAATAATACAGGATTATTCGTGATTTCCTCTGGTATTTCTAAGCCCTACAGTAAAAAAAACTAAGACGAATACAGCAAAAAAAAGAATACAGAAACAATTCAAGTTTTATTTATATACTTAATTAATTTCAATGTGAAATAAAACGTAAATCCTCCGCAAACACTTACACCACGGGGTGGATTGGGTTCCAAAAAGCCTAGGGGCGATGTGTTTATTAAAGCATATGATTCGATAAATGAGTAAACGGCACATGTACCTTCATTGGTAGCGAACAATGACGCTTAACACGTCCACTGTCACTTTAGGGCAGGGATGGCGAACCAATGGCACGCGTACCATTGGTGGCACGTCACACAATATTTTGGGCACGCCACCGATCTAAACGGTTTGCATTTTAATTCAAAATAAAAGTTCAAAATGAAGTATTACGAACAAACGCGAGTGATCGGTCGCGTTTTAGCGAAATTTTTAAGTTCAAGATTATCGGAAACACTCAAGTTTTTTAATGAAAAAACTGATTTGACTTGCAAAATACTGATTTCCCTATTCGATTGGTTGGAAATCGAAAAATTTGAAGTGCAACTCTCTGATTGATTTCCAGTCTAGTTCAATATGGATTCAAAAATTTGTCGAAAGGAGGAGAGAGTTGGAATTGTGTGATTGAAACAGAAATATTAACAAGCAATGTAAGTAAAAATGTTACTAATAAAATTTTAGAAACAAAAAATTGATTCCATACAAAACAGTTAAAAAAAGGATTACTATTTTAACCATATTTTCATCCACCTACGCCTTTGAGCCATTATTTTGAGAGATGAATAACATTAAAAGATTCGCTTAGAAACCGTTTGGCAAATGACTCCAATTCAACATGCATTCTTTGCTAAAAGTAACGTCTTACAATCGTAATTTTTAATGTTAAACTTTTTTTCATCAAATCATAAATCAACCTTGATTATTTAATTTGAATTACACGTATCTTGAAACATTTATGCTACAAATTCTTCAAAATGCAGTTTTGTAGTAAATTTTTGTGTTTTCAGTATTTAATTTTTTTTTTAAAATTTTCGCATAATAATGCAAAATTATTTGACTGTTATCTATACAATAAATATTTCTTTAGAACACACATGTCACGTTGATCCATAAAATTTCTAAGCCCCTGCTGTAAAAATCTATCACTCAATGACTAATACAGCAAAAAAGAATACAGAAACTCAAACTCAAGTTTTATTTAAATACTTAATTAATTTCAATCCCGCGATAGCAGTGGATTGGTTATTGAAGCATCATCCCACACCCCACGCTTCCACGTTATTCGGTTCTCACGTTTATGTCATGTCCTGCGATGACGTAGGAATCGGCAGCGAACAAATTAAGATAAATGAGTAAACGGCACATGTACCTTCATTGATGCATTGAACAATGACGCTGATAGTAATCTCACTTTTAAAAGGGCAGGATGTCGAAAACAGGTATGAAGAAAAGAAAACATTCAATTTTAATACAGAATGGCACGTCACACAATACTGGATGACACGCAAACACCGAAAAATATATAACGCCTTTGCATTTTAATTCGAATAAAAGTTCAAAATGAAACTTACGAACAAACGCGGACTGATCGGTCACAGTTTTCATGCGCGATTTTCACACCAGTTCAAAGAATTATCGACGAAACACTTGATTTTTTATGCTCCATCCAGGGGCGGACTTCAGATTTGGATTCAGCGATTCCCTATTCGATTGATTGAAATCGAAAATTTGAAGTGCAACTCCGTGATTGATTTCCAGTCAAGTGGAGATCTAGTTCAAGTATGGATTCAAAAAATTTGCTCCACCAGCGAGCGTAATTTGAGAGTTGTAATTGTGTGGATTTTGAAACAGAAATATCTAACAAGTCAATGGGTTAGATAAAACCGACTACTAATATTTTTAGAAACATGAATTCGTCTTATCTACGATTTTATTTAAAATGAATATAAATAGGACCAATATTTAATGCCTGTTTTCATCCACCTACGCCTTTGAGCCATTATTTTGAAAGATGAATAAAATTAAAAGATTCGTCACTTGTATGAAACCGTTTGGCAAATGACTTGCCACACTTCAAAATGTTATTCTGCTGGCCGCAAAAAAATATGTAACGTCTTTACAATTTAAACAAAAAAAAAAAAAACATTTTTGGATCTAATCTTAAAACAGAATGTAATATTATTGTTTTCATTATTTTTACATGTATAATTGAAACATAGATGAAACGCAAAATGCAGTTTTTAGTAGTAAATAAAGCAATGATCAAAGTTGTTAAAATATTTAGTTTTTTTATAATTTTCTTGAAAATAATAAGTCAAAATTATTTGATCACACGGCACTCATTGCTTATTAAATTTTCTTTAGTGCACACATGTCACGTTGATCAAACGATTTAGTATACCCTGGCCTCAAAATCTATCACTTCAATGCTAGCTGTAGAAAGGAATTTTGTGTCAACACAAATGAATGAATGTAGAGAATAAAAATTTGAGGATTAACTCATCCACATTAAATCGGTTTTTTATTGAATGCATCATCCCACACCCCACGCTATAAGTTATTGGTTCTCAACGTTTATTTCATAACAAAAAAGCAATCCTGCGATGATTCTTGGAGGAATCGGCACAACAAATTGGTAAAATGTGTAAATTTCCAATACAAAAATGTTCTAATTCGAATGTGTCATTGAATGTATTTTCGCTCCATGGTCTGATAGTAATCTCATATTTTAAAAGAGGGGTACGATGTCGAAAACAGGTATGAAGAAAAGAAAACATTCAATTTTAATACAGAATGGCCATATCAACGAAACTTGGGAGGACAGCAACACCTTAAAAATATTAGCCAAGTAGCCTGTAAATAACGAACTCTAGACCCGTTCTGGTCTGGAGGCAACGCGGGCCATTCCAAACACTGTTCCAACACCAGCGATCACTCAGCGATTAGTTCAACGAAAGAGGTTGATTTTTTGCTCCGGGGGCGGGTCGTGCATTTGGATTCAGCATCCATGAGAGAAGTCAAGTGTGCTCCATCCGGGGGCGGAGTCGTTACCAATAGCAAGCAGCATATGGGTGGACATATGGATCAAGGGTCTCATCCCGATTTTTGTGCTCCATCTAAGACCAGTTACGGTTCAGCGATTACCCATGGAACACATGCAGGTCAAGTGTGGCCATCCGAGCGAGATCCGATTACCCAAACCATGGGATTCCACCATCCTGAGCGTAACTGTTTGGATTCAACAGATTTGATGAGAGAAGTCAAGCCTTGGTATCTAGTGCGCTGTTCCTCTCGATAAGAGAAGTCAAGTTTTTGTGCCCGTGAATGAGCGTAGTGTGTAAATGGATTCAGCGATTACCTCTGATGAACAGCAAGAAGCCTCCATCCGTTGCTGCGTGTGAGAAACATGATTTGGATTCAAAGCGATTCCTTCGCTGTCGTCCGTTGAGAAGGGAACAAGCAGCACAACTTTGGAGAGAGTTTTTGCATAGAAATTTTTTTTTTTTTATCAGACCTGCAGCGTAAGACGATTTGTAAAATCTACAAGGGAGTTCTTTTTGCATCTGCCGTTGCAGAAAGTGGGTCTAGAACCTGCACACGAGTAGTTGTTTATTTTCTCTACAAATGTCATGAACTCGTCTTATCTACGATTTTTACTTAAAATCGTATATAAATAGGTCTTCTGGACAATATTTAATGCCTGTGAATTGATCCCAAAGTCGCTGAACAACACCCTCAAAATATCACATCAAGTTTCAACATCAATGGCTACGACAATCCCATTTCCATCCATCCAAATGACCCGCCACCTTAATAATCTCGCCGTAAACGACGCACATAAAGATTTTCTAAACTCTATTGACTTTGTCAACAAAACTGCCAACAACTTTTTTGAAAATCAAAAATTTAAAACAAAATGTATTATTATTATTGATTTTGCATATTTTTCTGTATACACTCACATAAAATATAATTCTGTTTATATAATATAATAATTGTTGAGCAATCGTTTTTGTTTAAAATTTTTACAGTGTCGTTAAATTTGAAAATTATGGTGTTCCTATTTATTGATCTCTCGCCATACTTTTTTATTGTGAGCTTTGATAAAACATGTTGTGCCTCTGCAAACGCCATTTAGTGTACATTGCCCTTTATCTTAACCATCCCGAATATTTTTTTTAAATTTTAAAAAACATCTCTGACTGCCTCTTGCTTTTTGGGCACTCCAAACAGAAAAGGAGGAGGAGAAACGAAAATCGCACACACAGAGAATCATGTACCATCCATAGTAAAGGATATGCACATAATGCAATTCGAAATTTATTAAAAAAGTAATTTACTGTAGTAAAATCAAATGTAACTGTTTGATAAAATATAAACCTATTTTAATCTAAAGGACATTTCTGTTATCAAAAGAGATTTATTTTAAAACAAGAACAAGTAACAGGCAAATACATTGTAGATATATGTAAATAGGTGTAAATTTCAAAATGAAAAAACTTTAAAAATCTGATAATGAAATTTTTTAAAAAGAGTCGGTGGGCCGCAACTTATGTACAGGCGGCCCTCATGCGACCCCGCGGGCCACCCCTGGGATAGGACATTAGAGTACCCTGGAAAGGCCCACCCACCCCTAGCTTAAAAGGGTAGCGCATGCTGTCAATAACGTCGATAGTACCATGTTGAGAAGAGTATGACAGGAATTGGACTATCATTAATGTATGTTAGTACAGAGTGTTTTTTCTCCAGGTATAGAAGTTTAAGTAGGCATTACTTTCCAAGATGGCGACCGATTTAACAGCTGTCAAGTGATTTATTCTCAGTTTGGTTAGGCAATTCATCATGAATAGACTCACGCCTGAACAACGCTTTCAAATTGTGCAATTTTATTTCGAAAATAACGGTCGATTTTCATAAGCGAATTTTGTTTAGCGATGAAGCGCACTTCTGGTTGAATGGCTACGTCAACAAACAAAACGGCCGCATTTGGAGTGAAGCTAATCCACAAGTGTATGTCGAAACACCGTTACATCCAGAAAAACTGACTGGTGCGCTTTATGGGCTGGTGGAATCCTTCAAAAACGATGAAGGCCACAACGTTACAGTCAATGGTGGTCGGTATAGAGCCATGATTACTAACTTTTTCATTCCTGAATTGAACAATCATGATGTCCAGGAGCTGTGGTTCCAACAAGACGGCGCAACATGTCACACAGCTCGTGCCACAATCGATTTATTGAAAGACACGTTTGGTGACCGCCTAATTTCACGTTTTGGACCTGTGAATTGGCCTCCAAGATCTTGTGATTTAACACCGCTAGACTATTTTCTGTGGGGCTATGTAAAGTCATTGGTCTATGCGGATAAGCCACAAACGCTTGACCCTTTGGAAGACAACATTCGCCGTGTTATTGCCGATATATGGCCACAAATGTTGTAAAAAGTCATCGAAAATTGGACGTCCAGATTGGACTACATCCGAGCCAGCCGTGGCAGTCCTATGCCAGAAATCATATTTAAAATGTAATGCCACAAGATAACCTTTCGAATAAAAAAAATTCATGTCAATCGAATAATACATCGTTGTTTTATTGCAATTTAAAGTTCTATACCTCTCAAAAAAACACCCTTTATAAACCGAAGTTCCAACATAAAATAGGTAATTAAAACTTGAATTGTTGTCTATGCGTTCTTTCAAATGTGTGTGTTATTTTATTTTATTTTGCTGTATTCTCGACTTGGAGTTTTTACTGTAGCGCTTTGAAACTCGGGAGGGTATAATAAATAAGCTTTCAATATCAAACCACTATGCACCATTTTTTTACTTTAAAGAACTTCCTCCTTTCGCATACTTTTGAGAAATGCGAACTACAAAAAATAAGACTAGAATAAATGTTTGGAACTGTTTTCTCTTATCTTTCGAATTAAATATTTCAATGTCGTTAAAGAAAGGAAGTGTGAAAAAAACTCATTTTCCTGATATACACATATATATGTCTGTTAAAATCTTTCAGCTTTCTAACTTTACGTAATACTTGTAGATAAACGTAAAATGTATTGTTAATGAATATTTTTAAAAACTAGAGATAAAAATATTTTTAAAGTATATTACGTTAATGAAATTATAGTATTATTAGAAGAGTTTATAAGATTCCAGAAAAATCTATTAAAAACCTTTTCAACAAAACCAGAGGCTTTCAAGTATAGAAAGTTTTGCAGAACATTTAGCATTCAAAGATATTTGTTTTTAATTAAACGGTTTCGAACTATGTGTAATATTTCTATTATCTTTATCATTCTAAATTTTACTTCTTGGTTAACCACCGCGAAAAGAACTTTAGCTTCTCCTTCTCGTTGAAGGAGTTCATTTTATTGCAGGTAGAGACGGAATGAGCGATTATATCAAGGAATTGTATTAATGAGAGCTGAATCTCCGAATGGATCCTGTTTATTGCAAATGAGATCTCTTGATAGTCAATCAAAATATTAAATTTTTCATTACTCTTCTGATGTTTTTTAAAAGAATATCACTGCGGAAATAGAATACTAATACTGTGAAGAATGTCTTATGCTGGTATACAATTCGAATGGGTTTTAATATTGCTTGAAATAAAAGCTCTTATATCAAATTAGTTTTATTCATTTTCATGAGAACACTGAGGTTAGATAAGAAAAATTTAACGCATATTTAGTACCATTTGCCGAACGGATTTTTATTTATAAAACTCTTTCAATGTTTTTGAAGTTATAATGGATACTGAAATTAGGTCAAGAATTAATTATCACTCAGAAGTATGTGCAAAACATTCGTATTAAATTAGCAGTTTTGTATTCAGTGACACAGTTGTTAGTATTTTAAATTATCCATAATTATTTAATCTCAGTTATTATTCCTTTAAATGGAAATATTTTGTATGTTTTATTTGTGAATTTTCTTGATGAATATAGCATATAATTCTTCTTCATTCCTCAAGTTTAAGGAGCAATTTTCTGTGTTACTCAAAAATTTGATAAAGATATTTTCGTCAACTGTAATCTAATTTAATTTTTTTAAAAAAATTCAACTCTTTTCTTATAATTATTTCCCTTAATAGGATAAAGTTTTTCTTACTTTTTTTAAGAATAATTCTACTGTTATTTTTTATGTTTAGTTCTATTTTTGTCTTTCTGATCCATTTTCTTCTAGAATATTCTTGAAGAACTTCTTGCACTATTAATTTCTTGGATTTCACGGTTTTTCTTGTTAATGTTTTTATGTATCTTGAAATTATTTTATGTGTGTGTGAATCTTTTTTCCCCTAATTCACATATTCTTTTAATTCTATGGTTTATCATCTATTCTAACTTCTTACTTCATTTTTATGAATTTAATGGTTTTAGCAATATTTTGCAATTCTTCAATTGCCCTGAAGAATTGAATCCTTGTGTATTTATTTTTATATGTTCATTTTAGAATAAATCAGTATCAGAATATCAATTCCCCTATTTGGCGGAAGGATATAAGTACAAGTTGCAAATTTTATTTATATTATATTAAAGTGAGTTTATTGATTTTTTGTTTATTTTTTGAGTCCACTTATTCATTAAAATATTTTACTACTTTTCATAGAATTTCAAATATTATCCGTAAAATTCCTCTTATGTTCTTCGATTATAGAAATATTTTACAATTTCGAGAATTTTATTTTCATAAATTGCTGTCATTTTAATGGTTAATACGTTAAATACCAATACACTTCTGAAATAAAATATGAACACTTCATATGAGGTCTTTATTAAATTTAAATAATGCACTAAATATATAAAACACTATCACAAGATTATATAATAATTTAACGAACCTCTTTTTAAAAGTATATTTTTTTAAGAATTTTGTGAATTAATTATAAATCCAAATACATTTTTTAATCATTTAATTCCATCTTCTATCACTTTAAAGGAAAAACTACAGAAATGAAGTGAAATACTACAACTTAAAAAATACTTTATTTGTTTTAATTAAAGTGGGAGAAAATCGTCTGTAATATTTTGCATACATTTGATGATAAACAGTTACAAAGGTTACAAAAATATTGTATTCATTTTTTTAAATTCATATAGGACGTTTCTTCAGAAGAAAACTGAAAAAAATACTAATACTTTATTTAATGTAATTTTTTAAATTAAAACAATACACTTAACTTTGAATTAAGAATATATAATTTAATGAATCTCTTTAAAATATTCTGAAATTTATGTAAATTAATAATAAATCCAAATACAATTATTTTTACTATTTAATTCCATCTTCTACACTGCTGTCCACCGTAAATGCAACACCCTGAAGGAAGCATGCAAATAACATGCGGACATTAGCGGAGGTGAGATATGCAAATAATTAGAATTTCAGCGCAGACACACATCACGTGCGCCTGTGGCGCCACCTCAAAGCGCTATTTAAGGCTTGGAGATTTCGACGATTTCAAGTTCGGCAATTGTGTTTTTCTTGTGGTTTTTTCAAAAAACGATCAGTTATGTCTCGTAGGAAACAGCGATCAGCTTTTGATCAAGTATCCGAGTTCGACAGAGGAAGGATAGTGGCCTACCGAGATTGTGGATTATCTTTCAGGGAAATCGGTAGTCGTGTTGGACGAAACCAAACAACTGTAATACGAATATGTGACCTTAGGATGCAGAAGGGTACGACGGACCGACGTCGTCAATCGCATCCACCTCAGTGCACCACTTCACGCGAGGACAGACAGGCAAATTGTGCGCATGGCAGTGACGGATCGCTCAGTCGCATCACGAACCGTAGCACAACACATTGAGTCTCTAACGCATCATTTAGTGTCTGCGCGTGCCATTCGACGCCGTTTACAGCAGAGTGGTCTGTCCGCAAGACGTCCATTGCTTGGTCTACCCTTGACGCAGAACCACAGGCCAATGGTGCGATGAAAGAAGGATGTGGGTGGCAGAATGGAATTAAGTTGTCTTTACTGACGAGTCACGTATCTGTCTGCCACACCACGATGGTCGGATTAGAGTCTGGAGACACCGTGGATGCCGAACAGCTGCGTTATGCACCTCCACACTGGCCCTGCACCAGGTATTATGGTATGTGGCGGTATTGGATATCACTCGCACTCCTCCCTGTAGTACGCTTTGCCGGTACTTTAAACAGCCAGCGCTACATCTATGAGGTGTTGGATCTAGTTGTCCTTTCTTACCTTCAGGGCTTGGCTACAGCCATATTTCAACAGGATAATGCGTGACCACACGTGGCACACATTGTCCAAAGGTTCTTCGTCAATCACCAGATTGAATTGTTTCCCTGGCCGGCTCACTCTCAGGATCTTTCACCGATAGAAAACATGTGGTCCATGGTTGCTCAATGATTGACCCAGATTACACCCCCAGCTGCCACACCAGATCAACTTTGGCAACTTGTGGAAGCTGCTTGGTCTGCTGTACCCCAAGAACACATCCAAAGTCTCTTTGAATCAATGACGAGGCGTGTGGCAGCGGTGATCTCCAACAATGGCGGCTACTCTGGCTACTGATTCTGGCAGGAACCACACTTCACAGAAGTCTATAAATTTAATCATTTGATACTTCGTCAACATGTTATCTACAAAATAAATTTTGTTGTGCTATCTCTTGTCTTTCTTGGTGTTGCATTACGGTGGCCAGCAGTGTATTTATTCTAAAGGAGAAACTATAGAAGTAAAGTGAAATACTACAATTTAAAATTATTTATTTGAATTAAAATGGAAGAAAGTCGTCTGTAATATTTTGTATAACTCTGATGATAAAATCGATTCAGCAGCATTTGTAACTTCGGAGATAAAATCGTCTGCACTCTAGAAAATATATAACACAGTTACACATATTACACAATTTAAAAAAAAAAAACTAAAATACATAAAAGAATAACTGCAACTTCGAATCAAGTCTCCTTTGCTGCTTATTTCTCAATAGTTCGACCTTAATATACATTTATATGCGTTTTTATCTATAACAGCTCTCACAAACATTCGAATACAAGTCACGTTTAAGAGCAATCATACAATGAAAATGACATTATTGGACATATCTTCCATTTGACTATAATGAAACTTATGCACGTTTGACAGAATAGCCTTTATAATCCTGATTATCTATGCTTCATTGCTTTTTTTCAATGATTTCATCTCTGTAACCGTAAAAGTTATTCATCCCGTAACATGAATATTAAAGATTCTTTTCAGCGTCGTTATTCTGATGAGAAAGCATAAATAAAAAAAGAACGTTTTATAAAAATGATACTTTCTTTCACGCTACTATATGCAGCTCTGGTTCACTGTCATCTACTTAAATATTTTATTCTCGTAATAAAATTCTCATTCATTAGCGATGCGTCGCTTTTATCTTTGAATTATTTCAGAGCACAATATTTTTTCCGCCATTTTTTTCTCCTTCTTCTTTCTAATTCGAATTAGTGTGTCTGTGACAAGCTTTGAAGTTTATAGCTTTTTGGTTTAATTTAATTCACCATTTAAGTAGATTAGATAATTTAATCGAATGAGTTATTTATATGTTTTTTGTGAAAGAGAATTACAAAATATAAAATGAAAATATATTCTTGGAACCTATTTTTTACTACAATTATTTCAGTATTTAATTTAAGCTTAATTAATGAAGCTGTATTTTTTATATGATTATTGTTCGTTAACGAATAAAACTTTTAAAATAATCAACATAATTTTTTATTTGAACACTTTTAAGGACAGATTAAAAAATAAACGCAAGGGAAAAAAATGAGAAAATTTTCCAAAAAATATTATTCTATTAAAATTTATGAAAACACACAGAATGTATAAATACAAAATGTATAAATACATTTAGTATATATTAATATACTAAACTTCTTCCATAATATTGTTGTTGTTATTCAAATTCTTATCATAATTATTAAAACAATTTTGTCCACATTGTTACCATTCTAAAACAATTCATGCATAATTATTTAACATTTTAATAGTTTTATTTAGTTCTACAATATTTTAATTCGTATATGTCAGAGATAAATGTGTTTCAATTGTTAGTGTTTTTCCGTTTCGCCGGTGCAAATCTTGCCGAGCAGGCTTTATTGGTGATAACGCGCAATAGGCACTTAAAAAAATGTTAATAAATATTAATTATCATTAATTTTGATCTATTTTGATGTATTATTAAGAAAAATACGTTACTGAGATAAGAATAGACTGCGACTTGTTTTGAAAATGGGTTCCAAAAGGTTACCAGAGAGAATGTTCCGTTTGGTGTTGGTTGTACCATTTTTAGCGATTTTATCGCCTGCACCGGTGAAACGCGTGGAAAAGTACCAATAAATATAACTTAACTTCTTCCGGAATATTGTCGTTATTATTCAAATTATTTTCATAATTATTAAAACAATTATATCCATATTGTCAACGTTCTAAAATGTTTCATGCATAATTATTTAACATTTGAATAGTTTTTTATTTAGTAGTATGATATTTTAATCCGTATTTTTCAGAGATAAACGATACGTTTCAACTTTTTTACTCAATTTTCTTTAGGTAACTTGTAAATTCAATTAGAACCTTGAATACCTTAAGAACAAAGGCCATTTAAAAAAAACTTATTGGATTTCTTGGTTTATTGAATAATTATTTTTTTCTAAACTGCTTTTTCTATAGCTTTATGTAATTTAATGTGGTATTGGTTATATTCATATATAATTGATTGAATATTATATATATATATATATATATATATATATAAATTCAAATACTTATTTATATTTTAAAATGTGAACAAACATCAAAGAAGCCTGGCAACCAATGGATTAAACACATGCAACGTTATAGTCAAATAATAAATACAATCACGTGTTTCCAGCCAATCAGTTCATGAACTTCGCTGTTGCCAACTTTTACCTTTTACAGATTCTTTTAAATAAATATATATATATTTTCAAACAATAATAATACATATAGATAAATAAAATGCATTTAATTTAAAAGTACACACATAATAAAAGATTTTTTTTAAATTTTGGAAAACCTTTTGAAGAATATTAATATTTGAACATCTTTATCCACTCATCGAATCTGAAATTTTATTTAAATTTAAACTGTCGAACAACAAATGCAAGTTTAATGTCAATTTTGCACTCAATAGAGAATACGGGATTGTATCTATCATGTGACCACCATGAATTTTGCCCATTGTGAACCTGGATATTGAAATTTTAGCAATTTAAGAAAAATTGCTTCCAAGTTTTTAAAATATATAAAAAATCATAATACAGAATTAAATCAATGATAAGGATTATACATTTTTCTATTTTATTTGTAAAGCAAGTTTGAGAAAAATATATTGTTTTTAACGATTAAAACTTTAAAATTTCTAAAAAATCTCCAGAAAAATTTAATTGTTTAGGTCTTAAAAAATAGAAACCTTGACAATATTAAATTATATTTCTTTCGTATATTAGGTTTATTTTTACTTTTTAAACATATTTTGATAAAAAAATTAGTTTAAAAATGTTTTTCAAAAAAATCTTTTCGCGGAAAAATGTAGATTTTTTTTCCAAACGATCAAAAATAAATATATTATGTTGTACAATTATAAGAATAATAATTTATTTTTACTTTTTAAAAACACGAATATTTTCATTTACATATAAGAAAAATAGAATACTTTAATTCCATTTACATTCCTTCTAAACATTTTTTTTTAATTTTGTATTTGTTTTTCACGAAGAAGTTGACTACATCCTCATTCTTCATTGTTCAAGCTTCTATTTCTTGGAAAATTGAAAACCGTAAGATCGAAAAGTCGAACACGTGTGTATATCTGTTCAAGAACGATGACCTCTAGAAAACTGTGTTAATAATCTTTTGGGCTTTTGAATTTTTCGACCTTTCCCATTCATAGAAGGCACGTGGATAGCACTTTGGATGCTTTCATTGTTTTCTTTTCCCCCTTTTTTTCATCGTGCATCGTGCAATAGCAACTTTTCGATTTTGCTGGCTCGTGTATTGGTTGGATTCGAAACGGATTGGTGTTGATAAATGACGTCATGTTCCTATTATCGAAGAGGAATGCTGTAGTAATTACTGTTAAAAAAATATGTGATCTATATGTGATCCATTTTGGAGAAATAATTAACTAATTTGATACAATTTAATAAGGCAAGGGAGTAATTTATGAAAAAGAATTTATTTTATGGAATAATTTGTGAAAATTATAAATATTTAATAATTTATTTCATACATTTAATTATTTAAATATTTAATTATTTAAATATTTCATTATTTGAATATTTAATTATTTATTATGTATATTTAATTTCTTTAAGTTAAACATTTTTTATTCAATAATTAGAATTAAAATTTATTACTTAATATGTATATTTAATTGTTTTAAGTTAAACATTTTTCATTTATTAATTAATGTTAAAATTTATTATTTACTATATGCATATTCAATTATTTAAATAATTAAATTTTATTTGTTCCATTAAATATTTTGTAAAAATCAATTTATTTCATGAAATAACTTATGAAAATTTATTTACTCCATGAAATGATTTGCGAAAACTATAAATCCATATTTTATGAAATATTTTACGAAAATTTATTTATTAAATGAAATAATTTGTGAAGATTAAAATTTCCTCCTACGTGAATTATTCTGTGAAATTCAAATAATTTTATAGAATAATTTGCAAAAATTAAATTTATTTTGTGAAATACTTCCTAAAAATTTGTTTCCTGGATTTGATTGTTAATGGTGCGCAATTTTAAGCAACTCTAAGGTTATTGGTGATTGTAATTTTAAACCTCGGTCAGGTAACGAGCACGACACGTGAGTTGGAACCTCGTTTTCAAACTTCCACATGAGGACCTTTGAGCCTCGACAAATTTAACATGCTTCATCCCTTCTTTAGTGGTCTTAAGAGGCGTTAGGACACGAACACACTCTTTGACAACCCCGACCAAAAGCTTGTGACCATGACTACTTAGCTCCGTGGCCAGTTTTTTTTTTGGAGGGGGTAAGGCAAAAATAAATTAGGTAAACTAATTTATTTTATGCTGTAATATATGAAGATGAATTTATTATTTAGAATAATTTATCATTTTTCTTCTTCATAAAGTAAAGGGTGTTTTTTTTAGAGGAATAGAACTTTAAATTGCAATAAAACAACGATGTATTATTCGATTGACATGAATTTTTTTATTCGAAAGATAATCTTGTGGCATTACATTTTAAATATGATTTCTAGCATAGGACTGCCACGGCTGGCTCGGATGTAGTCCAATCTGGACGTCCAATTTTCGATGACTTTTTCCAACATTTGTGGCCGTATATCGGCAAACACGGCGAATGTTGTCTTCCAAATGGTCAAACGTTTGTGGCTTATCCGCATAGACCAATGACTTTACATAGCCCCACTAAAAATAGTCTAGCGGTGTTAAATCACAAGATCTTGGAGGCCAATTCACAGGTCCAAAACGTGAAATTAGGCGGTCACCAAACGTGTCTTTCAATAAATCGATTGTGGCACGAGCTGTGGGACATATTGCGCCGTCTTGTTGGAACCACAGCTCCTGGACATCATGATTGTTCAATTCAGGAATGAAAAAGTTAGTAAACATGGCTCTATACCGATCACCATTGATTGTAACGTTGTGGCCTTCATCGTTTTTGAAGAATGATTCCACCAGCCCATAAAGCGCACCAAACAGTCAGTTGTTCTGGTTGTAACGGTGTTTCGACATACACTTGTGGATTAGCTTCACTCCAAATGCGGCAGTTTTGTTTGTTGACGTAGCCATTCAACCAGAAGTGCGCTTCATCGCTAAACAAAATTCGCTTATGAAAATCGACCATTATTTTCGAAATAAAATTGCACAATTTGAAAGCGTTGTTCAGGCGTGAGTCTATTCATGATGAATTGCCAAACCAAACTGAGAATAAATCACTTAACAGCTGTTAAATCGGTCGCCATCTTGGAAAATAATGCCAACTTAAACTTCTATACCTGGAAAAAAACACTCTTTATATAATTGTTTTTAAACTATAAAATAATTATTTTACATAATAAGAATAATTTTATATAAAATAATTCTTTTATATAAAATTATTCTTTATTGATAAAATAATTCTTTAAGAGGAAATAATTGTCTGTGAAATAAATATCATAAAATCAATAAATAGAATAAGATTTTTAATAAATAATAAAATAAGTAAAATTATCAGCTTTTTTAAAAATATTAAAATTTTTAAGTACGAATAAGTGTTGAAAGAGTATAATATTCCTCTTTGTGTCGTGAAAAAAACAAGAAAAATTCCGGAATTATTTTTCATTATGGGGTCTCAGGGGTGTTAAATTTCTCTAGAGGTCTGAAAATATAAAAGATTTTCAAACTCTTATAATTCTTTTAAATTTAAATTAAATTATTCGAATCTTTTACGTATTATTTGAAATAGAATGGGGCTTCAGAAAAAAGTATAAAATGTTTAAAATATAATAATAATTTTAAAAGTCATAAGCATATGAAAATTCTATAATAAATATTAAGTATTTTTTGCTTTGCGCACGCTATTTTCTAAAATATTAGCCTCTGATGTATAAAACTTTATAGAATTATACAACGCATCATACTCTTTAAACCCTACCTAATTTTAGTATTATATATCTTTTGTATTTCAAAATATTTGTAAAATATTGCAATTGTTTAAACATTTTTTAAAAATGCATATCTTTTATTTATTAAAATATGTAAGTTATTGTTCTATTTATGTAAAAGTAGCTACAAAGTATTAAGAATACATTTGTCTTTATAAATCAACTTATAGCTAGTAATTAAATGTACTCTTTTAGAAAACAGCATGCGCGACGTAAAACTTAATAAATATTTCTTATAGAAAAGTTTCTTATTTTCCTATGCTTATAATTTTTAAAATTATAATTATATTTTTAACATTTTATACTTTTCTGAAGCCCCATTCCTTTATAAGTAATGTGTAAAAGATTTGAATTGTTTAACTTAAATTTAAATCAATTATATCTGTTTGAAAATTGTTTATATTTTCAGACCTCCAGAGAAATTTAACACCCCTGTGACCCCTTATGAAACATGTTTTAAATTAAGCCTTTTTCATTTAGTAACTATCATTAAAATTTATTTGTTCATTTTAAGACTATTATCGTTTGGACACAACAATGATATTTTTTGATTGATTAATAGGAAAATGTAATTCGATAGAAATAACAACAACCTGAAAACGAACAAATAAAATAAAAATTTTAATGACATTGAGAATCTATGACATACGGAATGTTAAGTATTCTCGAGTAATCTAAATGTTGATTTATGTTTCGATTGTTATTCTCTGAACACAATGGACATTAAAATTTATCTTTTTCGAATGATTTGAAAGCAGTCAAAATGTAATGTAGTTTTTAGCTGAAGTTTCTGATTTGAATTTAGATCACGAAAATATGAACTTGGAAGTTAGCGTAAATTTTTTTTAACAATAAATAGAAAGAATTCGTATTAGCCAAGGCCCTTGCGTTTGGTCTTGATATTATAACAGATTTATTGCATTTTTTTCTATAAATTGTAATGTTAAAAATGCGTGGTAGATATTGTAAAATTTTACTTGAAGCCTTATAGATGTTTGTACTTCTAAAATGAACCAATATATACTGCGGGCCACAAAAGTGTTCGTACATTTGCATTTTCTTATAAAATTTAATGTTTTCGACTAATAAAAATCAAAAAATTGTAATTGTAATTTTTTATGATATCTTCATCTTGTTCTTAATGGAATGACATAATTAATTTTTTAAAAATAGTATTGCCATTTTTTTAAAAAACTTTGTAAGGACACCCCCCCCTCGGGTGCCCTTCTCCTTGATTATCTGCGTGAGCTAGAGGTGTAGGAATATATGAAGAACTAGAAGCTGCTATTATTTTAATATGACTTTATTAAGATCTTAAACTTAAACCTCAAACAGATTAGATGATAATATGATATGTGAGGGAATCTACGGTGGCTAAAAATACAATATATGTAATACTGAAATGACGTAACTCGGACCACTATCAATACTAACTCGCCTAAGCTCAATTCCAATTCAACCACAGATCCGAATATTTAAGTAGTCACTCCTACCTTTATCGTCCCGCGAAGTATCACTCTACTTAATCCTATTTGAAGTTGCGGTTCACAGGCGTGCAATGGTATGCACCGTGACCTAATGGCTCTCTGTCACGGATAACTTCTGTTGGCTGTCACTTAACTTCTCAAAACCTCTACACACTTCAATCACGGACTGACATACCATTCCCTAAATGCCACCTCGATACTCTAAACTTCTGTTATTTAAAAGCTTCCTAATTTGCATCTTTCCTTCCCGCTTCGCTTCTTGGTTTGGTTGGAAAAGAGCTGCCATTGATTCTGGCCCCAAAGAACCCAAAAGGACATGTTAATGAAAAGACGCGTGAGCCCGTCACAACTTAATTATCAAAAACCTACTAAAAAATTACGCCACAAAAGTCTCCGTATACTTAACAAAAATCTCAACTTGGCTTTAAATATTGTATTTTTTTCTTAATTTAGTACTTAGTAGGATATCTTTTAGTGTCCACAACAACTTTTAAGCATCTTGGTATAGATTTAATCAGTTTTTTGTAATTTCTGCATCGATTTTCCTCCGTTCTTCTGTGATTGTTTTTACTTCCCATTTTGTGTTTGTCATGTTTTCTTTTTTTTACATCAAAATCTCACCTAATATGTTCTACTGTGCTAAATAAAGAGACTGAGGAGGTGTTTTTATAATTTGGGGACAGTTATAGAGACACCAGTGACGTATATTGAGAGCAGTGCGCTTACCATCATTATCCTGTTAAAAAATGAAGTTCTCCAATATCCAAATTTTGGGCGGATAATTTAAAATTTCTCTTTAAAATATTTAAATAGAGTTAATGATTCACAATACTATCAAAAAATACCAAATTACCTAATTCTGAGGCCAATTTACACCACTGCGCCAGAACACCTTCACTTCTATGCTGAAGCATGGAGGTGGAGGAGTTCTTCTTCCACATAAATTCATGAGATTAAACTCTTTTTTTTTTTCGTTTACAAGCTATTATAGGCCCATTGGAACCAAAAATGTTGAATTATCTGCCATCCCAATCAATTTGCTGTCAATTTTGAATTTTCTGAAACTTAATCCCATGAATCATGTTGGATCAGTAAAACATGGAGGTGGAAGTGTTTGGTTCCGAGAGGCCTATAATAGCTTGTAAATGAAAAAATAACGAGTTTAATCCCATGAATTTATGTGGAACAAGAAGTCCTTCACTTCCATGCTGAAGTATGGAAGTGAAGGTGTTCTGGCGCAAGGGTGTAAATCGGCCACAGAATTAGGTAATTTGGTATTTTTTGTTGATATTGTGAATCATGAGCTCTATTTAAATATTTATTTTATTATTATTTAATATTATAATATTTTAAATATTTTATAATTTTATTATGAGAATCCATTTTTTTCGCGAATAATTTTCGTTATGAAGAATATGTAGAGATTAGCTTATTTAATTCAATGAGAGTAAATTACGTAAAAAAAAGATTTGGTTTAAGTCATAAGCTAGTTCCATTTGTCTCATACAATAAAATGGAATAATTCTTAAAATTAATGCAAAAAATCAAAACAAAAAAAACAATGGTGATTCAATATAATTTATTATAAAGCGCAATAAATATTCCGAAATAGAACATTTTAAAAATAATTAATACTTATTCAATAAATAAAGCTATAGCTTCATTTCGAATCATTTTTCCCAATTTTTAAAATAAAGTACATTAATAATTTTGTGCATATTTATTTGAACAGGTTTCAATTTTTAACTTTTACAACATGTTGTAAATCAATTTCTACAAAATTCTCAAAACTTTATATTCATTAAAAAAATATCTAAATTTCTATATGTGATTTTCGTGTATTATAAAAAAAGGGACAAAAACCCTTTAAATAATTTTTTAATACATTGAAATTGAAATTGAAAATTTCTGCGTTGTTATTGCAAAACTGATGTAGACCGGATAAAGATTCTAGGTGGGTCGCACATGGCCCACGGGCCGTAATTTTCCCATCATATGTCAGACGGGAAGGATGTTATAGTTATTAGCAATGGCATATTTCCTGAAAGTGAAAGTAGAAGTGGAAAAAGAAGAGAGTGGAATTTAGTCCACTCTTTGGCGACAGAGGCAGCAAAAAATTGCTGCCTCTGTCTGTATTGAATTTTAAATCAATATGACAACAATAACTCGACAAGCTCGCAAAAAATTATGGTTTGAACTAACATAGAATCAACCAATTGCGTTATCTGAACTGATTTTTTGAAAATTGTCTGTTTATCTTTTTAACAAACGTTAAATAGCAATATTTTTGAAGACCTATCGCCGCATAAATAATACTTATTGTGCAAAGTATATACAGATTAAAAATCATCGCCTTTTCTACTGGTGGAACAAGTAATTGGCATAATTTTTCAGATGTATGCACAATTGAATACTGTTTGTATCAAACTATCAGGTATAACTCATAGAGATTGAGCAAATATATAATATAAATAACATTTAAATAATATTATCTAGCGGCACTTTAAGGTAAAAGAAAAGTAAAACATTAAATAATTTTAAAGTAACATTAGCCGAAAACAGCCTTAAACTATAAAGTGTTTCCGGGGAATCCTATTAAAAAAAGACCCCTTAAAGATATATATATCTTAAAATCAGTGCTTCTCAAACTTTCAATACACGCGACCCACTATTCAATCATCCTTTTCATCGCCCCCCCTCCATACAAAAGCAATGTATAATTCAATAATATTATACCTTGACACTAAAGCTACAAAATGACTTTAACCTCTTATGCGCCACCGACGTATATAAACGTCTCGCTCAGCCAAAGCATTAATTTTCCGGACGTATATATTAGTCTTTCCGAAGTACGATTTTTCTGTGCAGTGCTATCCATAAAATTATTCCGAAGGCTTTGAAATGTAATAAAAGAACCCTGACTGTGTTTGCGAAGGATTTACTTATTTCAGAGGATTTGCTTACTTATTTCTTTTCTCCTCCCCCTCCAAGAAACGTCAAAATCTTCTACGTGGTAAATGGTGGTATTGGCGAGCAAATCGCTTAACTTTTAATCAGCAGTTGAGAAATTAATTATAAACCGTATAAATTATCAAGGTAAGTGTTAATACAAGCCCATGGGGCCACTGATACATATCAAACTTGGTCTTAACTTAGTATTGTTAAATTAATAATAAAATATACATTGAGCAGTACTGATTTATTCAAAAATGTATTATATCAGTGTAAATGTGTGTTCTATATTTTATTATATCAGAAAGTATTTTGTTAGTTTACTTTCAGAAAATTTTTTAAATAACCTTTTGTTTTCGACTTTTCAATAGGCTCGCTCCCCCCCTCGTAGAGTTATCACGCCCCTAAAGGGGGGGGTGCCCCACAGTTTGAGAAACACTGTCTTAAAATGATATTTAAAGTAGATCAACATGCTATAGGTGCTTTAAGTAAAGAGAATTAAAAAAATACTATAATTTTTATTAAGCCTTTTTACTTAATATTTTCCTCTAATGGGGTTGCGTATCGGTATTTCTACCTTTGCAGACCTAGTACATTCCTCCGGGAGCTGGTACCACTTTTTAGTGCTGTACCATTTAAACGATACCAGTTACTGCAAGTAATTTTGACGCCGAGTTTCTTCTCCTCCCACCTGAGCTCTGCCGATGCCAAATTTGAACTTAAGAATTTAATTTTGCTGAGAGCATCCAAGCTGAACGGACACTCTCAAGAGATCTTTTTCATGCCGTATAATCATACGACATGGCCTCTGTAGATTTCCAGCATCAGGGAAATCCACCGACTAGGGCCGGGGTACAGAAGGCCAGCGACAAACCAACTACGCCACCCAGTCGGCTTTTTAACTTAATACTAATGTAATTACTCATTAATTTCAGCTCCAGGTGTCATTTCTCTCTCAGTGGCGCAACAGTCCATAGCGGCAGAAGGCCTTCTGTGGCCATCTCAGTTTTCATGATCTTGGGCGCTGAGGTGCATGAGCAAATGTTCTGGTTGTAACGGGTCTATTCGCACTTCTACTAATACTCTTGTGTAAAATACTCTCTTTAACGTGATTTCATTTGAAAACCGCTTTATGCAGAGAGGGCTTGTTTTATGTGAATAAGAGCTTCTATTTAAGTGCTAGTCGTGCAGTAGGCGAGACGATAGTTGAAAATTGAGGTAGAAGAAAGCATAGAGTTAACAACCGGGTGTCGTATAGATAATTCAAGAAGGAACAATTAATCAAGTGTTGAAGCAAGAACACTCAGGATAATAGAAGTGTTTCTTATTTCTATTATAATTAATTTAATGATTGCTACTCAGGTTTAGTGATTTGAGTGCATTCTCAGTTAAGCTGATTGCGTCTAGTAAGTGATATAGGCAATAAAATTGCTTAGATTGAAAATGGCTGATCTTTACTCGAACCATGTCACATTTGCGGTCGATGGACCGTGACACGATCAGGTAGTCAGTCTGACGCGAAAAACCCCTGTGTTTAGTTCACAGGCAAGCTTGGTACTCATTTATCAACTATCTGCAGAAATGAAAGGCTGAGTCGATCTTGCCCAACCCGGGACTTGAGCCCTGGACCTGTGGTATGGGGCCACTGGGCCTCGGTGTCATCTCTACCATTGCATTATATTTAATAACTGAGAAATGTGTTTGCATTTTTTACATAGACTATCATAGCCATGGTGTATTGAAGCTACCCGCAGTTCCTTTTCCTATTCTGCGTTAATTTGATTAGTTATGTTGTTTTTGTTGCCACAAAAAGTTGAGAAATATTTTAACTTACGAGTAAATACATTGTTTAGAATGGCATTAAATTGTTTACAATGTATATGAGAAACTTCCGCGTATTCTTTAAAGTTGCAACCTGTAATGGAGGAGCTGTTTCTGCTTAAATTTAGACTTTTAACGTCTAATCTGCTGATATGAAGCCCAGTGGCTGAGTGGTAGTGTATCACGCTTCCACGCCACAGGTCCGGGTTTCAATACCCGGGCTGGGCAAGGTCGCGCTAATTAGCCTTTCATCCCTCTAGTGGGTCATCAAATAAGTACCAAGCTTGCTTCGGAACTAAACACTGGTGGTTTCGCGTCAGACTGACCAATTCACCGAAACATGTGACCATGCACCCCAGCGTCTAAGGTTACATAAACTCAGATAGGCACAATAAGCCTAGGTCCTCATGGGCTGTTGCGCCACTGAGTTCAGTTCAGTTCTGTTGATATGTCAATACGTTGTTACTTTTCTTTCATTGCCAAGCCTTCGTCCACTCTTGCTTGAAGCTTGTGACTTGTACGAAATTTAAGAACTTATTTTATTCGTAAAATGTTTATGTATATTTATCTTTTACAAGTACACTGCTTTTAAGAATCTGATTTTTTTATAAAAAAAAATTAAAATTCAACTAGAAGAAGTTCCAAGAAATTCAGGTTGAAGACCTCTGAAATACAACTTTAAGCCTGTTTTGAAACAGTAGAAAAATATTTAATCAGAATTTTCAATATAAACACTAAACACTAGCTAAATCAAGAAAGGTCTCAAAGGTTTTAACATGTCAATCGAGTAATAAAATTTAGAAAATAAATGTAGTAGAGTTTGAAATAGAAAAGGTTGAAAAGAGCAAAATAAGAGTCACTTAAGCAAAATAAGAGTCACTCACTAAAAGCATTTCTTGTATTGGGATTCTTACTGGACAAGAAAATAACAAGTAAAAGTTTCAAAAGAACTATTGAATTGAACTTTTTCTTCTTGTTAACCATTTAATCGAAGATTGAACCTTATTCTTCTTTCTGTTTCAGAGTTTCTTCAGTATTTTGTGGGAGGAATATCAATTTGATGCTGACAGAAAAAAAAAAGCTCGGGATTATGTAGTTGGACGTCTCATGGAAGATAAGTTGTAAACATCAAAATTATAAACAAATTTTAAACAGTTTTAGTGAAAACACATGTTGTGTTGAATATTAATTGTTGTCAATATTTGTTCTTTTCAGTAGTTTCAAGTCACTGCAAAGTAAATTTCAAGTTTGTGCTGTAAAAGATATATATACAGTCGGACACCGATTTAACGAATTATTCTCTTTCCACTACAAAAATGAAGGTAGAAACTCCTATTTACGAATAATAAACCCCGTTTTAACGAATTATTTTAACAGTCGAAATTTTTTTTTTAGCTAATATTAAAAAAAATGTTATCCTTTTTATCCGGAACAGAAAAGGGATTTTTCTTGTAAGAAATAAATTTCAAAGGGGAAAGGGTGCAGACCATAAGCAGACATTACAGCTGCAGATGAGTCATGAATGTAACTTCTCGTGTGAGCTTTAAATAGGACAGGAAACTCTTTCCTAATCTCATCTCACTCCCCAACGCTAGGAATATTTTAACGAAAATGTTACATCTGATGACGGACTGCCTATTTGTGCTACTGAAGTCCAGGAAGTTGTTAATTTGTTGGAGCGAATGGATAACGATTCTGATGCAGAAATTGGCAACGATACTCCTGTTAAAACTGCTACATTTTCCAATGCCTTACATTGTTTGAAAACTGAAAAAATACCTAAAGCACAACATGTTGCAAATGACGCAATGTTTTCTTCTCTGCTTGAAGTCTAAAAAAGAACTCTTTCCAGTCAGGAATCAAAAAGACTGTCAAACATCTATTAATTAGTACTTTAAAATTTCCTATTAACTGGCGCGTCATATTTCTCTAATGGTATTTTTAGTTCTGTTGAAGAAAAAGCGTGTTATTTCTAACTAAGCATATTTTTTGTGCTGTTGCTTATTATAAAATTTTAAAAAAGTAAGTGAAAAAAATTTGAGTTTTGTTTGGACCCCGAAATAGCGAATAACTTCAATTTAACAAATGTTCGATCCCGATGAATTCATTAAATCGGGGTCCGACTGTATATATATGCGTGTCCCTTTATTGCATTACAATAGAATATTATCCATTTGTGATATTTTTACGAAAAATTGGTACAAAGTAATACCATGACTTGCGCAACTTCGTCTTACACGAACCCGGAGTTACGCGATTTCCAAATCTCTTCGATTCGTCTTTTGTTTCAGCGTTGTACAACTAGATTATTCACTCCTCGCTTCCCGTTCAGTTGACGTACATGTTCGAAAGGTATCCCCCGTAATCAACTCTTTTTTATTTATTTATTTTGAATATAATTTATTTCTTATCTATGTACCCAACAATCAAGAGCTGACAATTGATGAGCTCATAGAAATGCCTGAGCAAGAGTAAGACATTGAAGAAATCTAGTCTTTAAACCCAGTTCAATCAGAAGATCGAATGAAGATTGGAAATTTCACAGAAGGCCTTGGTTTAGTTGAAGAAAGGTTACACACACGCGCGCGCAAATTTTAGAAAATGCAGATTCCAACCAAGAGCGTATTTTTTCAACAAAACATGGAATCAAAAAATTATTAGCATGCTACAAGAAGATTTTGCGAGAGTGAAAAAACTCTTTGTGACCTTCTACATTAAAATAACTTTGATTTACGTATTTGTGTGGCTAATGTCACCTGTCTGACGTAATCAGAATGAGGCCCACGAAATTCATCGTGGTAAGGGGCTAGAAGTACGCCTAGGCCTTGAGCACCATACAGGTGACAGTACGAAATAGCTCGCCGAAATTCCCCGAAAGGACGATAGATGGCGACACCACCTATCTCCACCTCCATAATTTTGCAATGGGAATGGAGGTGAGGAAAATATTCTCCATTCATCCCACAATATACTTTCTGACCCTCTGATTTAACGAGCACGTACTCCATGTGTACTCGGAGGGTATTTACTGGCATCGGGCATCGAACCCAGCCCTTCCGGTCTGGAGTCCGATGCTGTAACCACCAGGCTACCCACTGCCCTATTTGTATTTGTGTCATCGAAGATTTTACAAAACTTTTTTTTTAAAAATTATTATTTCCTTTCGTCTCCGGTCCCAAGTAAAAATAATTTATGTCTATTTGTAAGCGAAATTATACCCAGACTTATGCGGTTATCACTCAGTCCCACCTATCGCGTAATTTTGAGGGTATTACTGTATTTTTGTTTTTTGATTATTTCCATTGAGATTCTCGTTTTCCCTTGTTAAACAGTACGTCGCAGGAAAACTACTTTTACAGATCTTTTTTCAAACATGTTAAGGCTGTTTTCACCATATACACAAGAGCTTGAACTTTTACGCGGAGCACATTTTCGGACAGATAAAATGCCTCAAAGTTAATAAAAATTTATGACCTTGTAACCCATGCATTTGTTTATAATATAGTGTTTATAAAATTTCAAATTATTTCAGAAATAATTTGTTTTTTCTTTTTTAAAATGTAACAGGAAAGCTCGCTTAGCATGGTATAGGAGAAAAAATGCAAAACACATTTTAGAAAAGAAAAAATGTGCCAACTCGGATAAAAATGAGTAGTATGATGGAATAAGTGATTCTTTACAGCAGTGTTCCCCAACCTCTTTATCGCTGCGGACCGGTCAACGTTTGATAATTTTACCGCGGCTCGCTGAGGGTGGGACACGTTGATTTTTTATATTTTAGATTGTTTTGATTTAACAATTTTAATTTAGTTGCATATAAATATGCTTTCAGAATAAAATATAGTTACACCAAAAATAAATAAAAGAGATTTAACGTGGAATATATAAAGTGATTTCCGTGGAAAGTTGCGCAAATTCGAGAGAAATGCACCACTTTCAATAAAATAGCAATAGTTTAATGTTCTTTAGGCGGCCCGGTACCATTTAATCCACGGACCGGTACAGGTCCGCGGACCGGGGGGTTGCGGATCACTGCTCTACAGCACTGATCCGCAAACCCCGGTCCGTGGATCAAATGGTGCCGGGCCGCCTAAAGAACATTAAAATATTGCCATTTTACTTCAAGTGGTGCATTTCTCTCGGATTTTTGCGCAACTTTCCACAGAAATCACTTCATATTTCACGTTAAATCACTTATATTCATTTTTGGTGTAACTGTATTTTATTCTGAAGACATATTTGAATGCAACTAAATTAAAATTGTTAAATCAAAACAATGTGCAATATAAACAATCAACGTGTTCCACCCTCAGCGGGCCGCGGTAAAATTATCAAACGTTGACCGGTCCGCAGCGATAAAGAGGTTGGGGAACACTGCTCTGCAGGATAGTGAGGCCAGAATATAATGATAATGTTTGAGTACTTTTATATCTGAAAAAATATTCCAAATTCGGGTCCTATTCTTTAACATTAGCCGAAAACCAGGGGTGGGCTTCCCTTTTGGATCCAGAGCCGCATTGAGTAAGCGGAAAATACCGGATGTGGTTACACCTTTTCAAAACAATTCCATTCATTGGTTAGCTTTGCATCTCAGAAAAGGTATAAATTGTACCACATAAAAATAAATTAATATATAGTGTCAGTTTTATTCTTTCTATATATATAAAAGAGGTGACTATAGAACTTTCTCCAAATTGCATTAAAACCTACAGACTTGAAATTCTGTATGCATGTTCCTTTTTTTATTCGAGTAGAAAATCGCTAAGAACGGATGTTGCGAAAATCGACCCCCAAAGCGACGTTGCGAATGGGAAAACGAGATTGCCGTTATAGATAATTATTTCCATTTTTTAAACCATTAGACCAGTGATACTGGTCTATATGGACCGTCTATGACGACTTGCATTTGGAGGGGTCCACGTAGGTGAAACAAACATTTAGAAAAACTGGGTCCGTGAGGTGTAAATGGGGGGTCTACGATGGAATCTCTCATTAAACCATATCGTGATTTAAACGTTTAAAGAAAATTCATTCAAGGATAGAGCCAGATTTTATTTATTTAACTGATTTAACAAAATTTCCAGGAGCTGTTAATTTACAACATGTTACAAGGGGACAGCATATATATTTATTAAAATAAACGACCATCATTTCAGCACTTCTTGCCAGAATTAAGCTAAAAGATATAATATTGGACCGCTAGACTATTTCCCCAGTTTCTCATTTTTTGTCACAGATTATCTGCAAGGATAATGTTTTTAACGCTATGTTCATTTAAATGCCAACATTCGCCGTTTTTGAATCTAGATTAAATGCTTTGACTCATCGAAAATCGGACGCCCCCCTACATCCGAGAAAAAAAAACCATGGACTCTACTAACCGAAGAAATTTTAAATTAAACTCCACAAGATTATTGCCAAATAAAAAAAAGTTTTCATTGAAGAATTAATCCCTCTATTAAAAGCATTTTTATTTGTTGCTCAATTATTTTATGTATTATTAAATTGAAATGTAAAATTAATTAACATGTTTTCTTAAATTTTAAACACCATACTACTTACAAATTTTAATCTTTTAAAGTAACTAGAACGGATTGTAAAAGCTATCAAAAGACCTTTAGGTTGTTAAAGGCAAAAAATTATTTATTATTAGACCAGTGATCTACCAAAAGACGGAAAACATGGCAAGGGGGTCTATGAGTGAAAAAGTTTGGGAACCTCTGCATTGCAACCTTGTGGATCCCCGGATCTCACTTTGAGAATCGTGATTTTGAGTCAAATAAGAACCATTAGCCATTTTAATGAATAACTTTCTTTATTTGGTCATCTTTCCCAAATAGAATCAAAGACTTTTTAATAACAAATAATTTAAAATAGTAATATGAGGTTTAAATTGGACTTTCCTTTAAATTATTTTAAATATCTAAGGATCAATTAATTAACAATTAGAATATCGATCACGCAGAGATTACCGCAATAAGTTTTTTTAATCGCAGAATAATATTCCTATTGAACATTTAACTTTAATCTCACTCTAAAAAAGCTTTAATGAGACTTTTAATTATAAACTCAATATTTACCACACTGCAGATCAGCTCTTCCTGAGATTTATCCACCTAAAAATCTTCAATAATAATTCTTAACTTCACTATTATTCCTTCCTGCTTCAATTTTGAACTCTCTCCTACTGCTTTTTTCTTTACTATTCCGTTTGAATCTTTTAAAGTAACTAGCTTTGTATAACAAGCTAAAAAGTCCTCTTTTTTGGAGCTGATTGGAAATAGGTATATATTATTTCCCTAAAAAGACGTCTCAGAAGGTTATGAGTGATAAAAGTTCCGTATAGGTTTGTCACAGACCTACAGACTTTAAATTCGGTAAGCAGATTATTTTCACGGAGTAAAGATCTTCTACAAAATGGGTTTTATGAAAATAGATCCACTGAGGGACAATAAGGGGGTTAAGGTGCATTATAGGTAATAATTACCATTTTTACACTATTAAATGTATAGATTTAAATATTGACAAGCAGGTTCCTTTCAAGGAGTAGGAATCCTCTATAAAATGGGTCTTGCGAAAATTGACCTTCAAGAGGAGCTGTGGGAACTTAAGTGGTGTTGTAGATAATTATTTTCGTTGTTAAATTATGAGACGCACAGAATTGAAATTTGGGTGAATATATTCTTTTCATGGAGTATAGATATCGGCTAAAAACGGATTTGGGATAATCGACCCCCAGGGAGCGTTCAGATGGGTTAAAGGACTTTATAGATAACTCGCTGGTATACCCGTTCTTCGCACGGGTGAACTGAAAAATTAAACAACACAGATTGAAGATAAAAAAGTTTTTAATGAGTTAATTTTACGTTAATTGCAAATTAAACAAAAAAGCTTTTGCATATCTCAGCTAAACAAAAAAAGAAAGAAAAAGAAACACCTTTGTTAAATTTTAAGTGTATAGATCTAATAGCTGATAAAAAGGATTTTTTTTTTTATTTATAATTCCCCGTAACACTCTTGAGGATCGATTTTTGAAAAATACCTCCCTAAGCTGATCTCTGTTCAGCAAAAGTGAAACATTGTTAAAGTTTTGCGTAATGAACTCTTAAAACAGTGTAAATAATTTATATCTGGAAGTGTAATACATTAATATTACTTTCTGTTGTATTTATTTTATGTTAAAATTGTACTATTCGCAAGCAACGCCGTTTCTTAAATTATAATGGCTATAATGGCGATTCAATGAAAAACACAGCGAAATGATAACGCTAGAGTCAAGTTGGCAAATGTCTAGCTACTTTCATAGCTCGAGCTTTATTAGAGCTTTGTAAGACCCGCTGTGTAGGGCAGCTATGCACGTTAATGCTTCATCTACCACATTATGATTTACCGTAGTTTTTTTTTCATGCAATATTTTTTTGGATAACTACATTGAAAATTAAGGGATAATCATAAACGAAATACTCCACTTTGGGAAATTTAATCCGTTAGAGATAATAAATTAATAAAAAGATATTCCACTGTAAAATTAATTATATACACACATTAATTATATAATTAATATAATTATATATTAATTATATTAAAATAAATAGTCAAATCATTTTCTAAGGTCTTCATTAACATACAAAAACATAAGACACTTAAATTTTGACATAAACTATTTTTTTGGGACAAAAATAAAAATCTTTGCAATCCGCTGAAAACGCAATATCTGCTACAAAACTATTCGGCTTCCCCCGCTAAAATACTCATCATAAACCCGTGCTGCCATATATCTTGAAGAGTGTATTTCAAAGAATATTCCTGCTTATTGGTAGAATATTCCTTCTAAGCTGGTGTGGTAGTTAGGAAAAGGGGGTGCCAGCTCAGGTGTCGTCCACCTCACTTGACCATGGCTCAAAATTACGTGGTCCGTTGCCAAAGACCTCGTGTAGCTGAACAGTGCGACGTTAATATTCACTCATTCCAAAAAAATACAGTACATTAGTTATAATTATTTTTTTATACTTAAAAACGCAATATCTGCCTATTCAATTAAAATTATAGCGTTATAATTAACTACTAACCAGAAATAAATTTTGAAAATTTGTCCAAATGATGCAGTGTGAAAGAGAAGGTTTATTTACTTTAAGTACCAGAACTGATAAAAGAATTTATTTTGAAAAAGATCAATTTTTTTTACTACTAAATGTGCATAGTAAAATCATAAAAAAACATTCAAATAAAAAAGATTTATGACAACCTCTCCCTTCAAAACTTAGTTTTATTCTGAAATAAAAAAAAAAAATTAGGGATTACGCTGATCACAGGAATTAATTAGAAGCGAGCGCCTTGCGTAGCCAAAACAAAAAGGGTTCTTTCACAAACAAAATATAGATATATATGCTGGCGTGGGCTTTTTGCAGCGCCCGCCAGAATTGCTTGCAGATGGCATAATTTTTTCCTACTTACTTGACAAATATTGTTATATTTTGGGCAATTCTTACAATATCTTTATAAATTATAGCCTATGCTATAAATTATATCCTATGTGTTATTCTGATGTATAAGCCATACTACTGTAAAGTTTCATTAAAATCCATTCAGTTGTTTTTGGGTGAAAGACAACCAAACATCCTCACAAACTTTCGCATTTATAATATATATCTAGATAATTTCTTCACATATATATATTTAATAATTCTCTCTAGTATCCTTTTAATTAACTCTTTTAATAATATTTTTAAAGAAGCTTTAACTCTTGGGTTCAAAACTAACGCCCTAATCTTAATCGTAATCAACTAGTATCAGAAATCCCTTTCCCTCCCATTTTAACCAATCAGAACTCTTATTACAAAATAGTCACACGGTCTTCACTGCCGGGTATAAAAGTGAAATTACTTTTTTGTGATCGCTCTCTTTGTCTGCTTGCCTTCACCATGTAAATGTCGCCGGTTGCTTTTGTCTCCAGCTCGCCGTCTTAAATATGTGTAGATAACTGCAGCTCTCTTATCCATTGTGCTTTGTGTGTTCTTAAGCTTATTGTGTTGTCGTAACGCCTTTTATGTTTCATGTGAAAATAAAAGAAGAGTAAAATGAAATCAGACGTTCTCCGCTTATTCAGAAACAACCAACACCGGCCAAATATACTATATATATATGTGGCATGCAGCCAAAAGCAATCTTCGCGCGCAGGCGCAGCTAACTAAAACACGAACTGAAACTTTTGAACTAGTAAAAGTAGAACCAAAACTTTGAAGAGAGAAAAACAGCAGAGAGAGAACGAGAGAGGTGCGCAAGCAGGCGTTTACCTTCTGCATATAATCGTCAAACTTATCTGTTAAAATATCTACCTTTTAATTAATTTTTATTAAGTTTTAAAATAAAAATAGAAGAAAAGACAAACGTCTTGGACCCCTTGTTGTCTCCCACAAATTATGGGGGCTCGGCCGGGATCGATAAAATTTCGATTTTGAACCAAAGTCTGGACAATGAACAAAAAGCGTCCGTGAAGGAGACGCTCCGCCATTTTTGGAAACTTCGTTCAACCTGTGTAGAGGTTTGAACTCAGCATGAAAATTCCGCCTGAGTAGAGGTTGGAACCCATCGTCGAAAATTCCGCCTGTGTAGAGGCCGGAACTACAATTTCACAAACACCTGCGAAGAGGTGTCAATTCGAACAATTTCAACTATATTACCTGCGAAGAGGTGAAATCACAGTGGAATCGAAGCTTTTTCAATTATTGGATACATCAAACGTGCGAGCAACAAGGGAGCCAGAGAAAAAAAAAAAAGTAGGATCTTTCCATATTTTTCTAAAATGTATAAAAACTCTTAAAGAGGATCTCATGAGTTGTTGAGGATCTAGACGGTACTGTGGAGAGTACGGACACCATAGCTAAACTAAAGACTAAAATTGAGAAGAGTAGTACATTTGAAAGTGATCCAGATTTCGTTAAAATTTTAATTAAAAACTGTATAGATGAGAGAGTATCGCGAAACGAAAAAGAGAGGTAACTTTAGAAAAACAGAAAATTGAGCTCGCGTAACTTCAGTTAGCAAAATTAGAAAAAAGAAGTCGAACTTCATAGGGCTAAAAATAAAGCATTAAGTTTAAATCCTGCAGCTAAAGTCGAAGAGAAACATTTCGAAACTTTAAATAAGGAAACCGCAACCCATATTGGCATTCGAGAAGCAGAAGATTGGTTTAGGCCTATTGATTTAGCTAAAGAGTGTGATATTTATATTTCATCTAGAAGCGGATCACATAAAGAAATTCCTATTACTTATGGATATACCCAAGACCCCTTTAAAAATAGATCACAAAACTTTAAACCAAAGATTAAAGAGAACTATCCCCAATATCTTGAAAGAGAAAATAAAAATTGCTTTATATGCGGTGATTCATCTCATTACGCAAGAGACTGTGAGAAGCGTTTTAAACCTAAAGAATCTAACGACCACATCCATAATAGAATAAACGTGAATACTTTGAAAATCGAGAGCGAAAAACAAAATAGCGATGAATTCGCAAATCTTCAATATGTACACATTTTTGTGGAAAATCAGCCCGTAACAGCCTTGATCGATTCAGGTTGCCAGATCCCAGTTTTAAATTCCTCACTAATTAGAGTGCAAACACCTTCCGAAGAAATCATAACATTAAGTTCATGTTTTGGCGAACAGCGAATAGTAGAAGTTAAACCCATAAATATTTCTCTTAATCAACACTCTCCCAGCTTAAGTGTTCGAACGGCAATATCACCGACCTTGACCGAAGAATTTATTATACATCCCAGTGTATATTCTGAAATAAAGAAACTAGGTCACGCAAAGAGCGATGTTTTATTAAGTGAAAGTGAATCCTCTTTGAGTGCAGATTATGGTGTTTCTTTTCCAAATGTTTCTGTTTCAAATGTGATAGAAAACTCTAGTTATGATTTATCACATGTTAAAAACTTTAATACTAGAAATGATTCGAGTTCTCTAGTTAAGAATTATAAATGCAATAACATTAAGAGTACTAAGTTAAAAATGTGTATTAAATTGAAAAATGATATTCCTGTGTGTCAGAGAACCAGACGTTTATCTTGTTCTGATACCCCTTCACCTATGAATAGTAAATATAGACGGTTTGTGTTGCTCGAAAAATCTTTGAGCCCTGGCAGTGGAAACGGAGGAAAAGAGAAATCGTTTTGAACAGACGTCCAGAACTCTACAGAGGAAAATATCGATGCGTTCAACCAAAGATCAACTTGTTAAAAAAAAGACGTTCTTATGCCTGTGAAACACAATGTTTTCCTACGGAACCTTCCGGATGTCGAAGAGGTGCCTTCACATGATGGAGAAACTGTCTAGTTCAGAAAAAATTATGATATGTTAAATCTTTGTGTATTTGTCGTATAGTCCTTGTCTGTTCCGTCTTTTTGTATGTTTCAGATTCTCCTCTGGTCTCGCTGAAAAAGGAAAAAAGGGACGTACCGCTGCGGACAGCATACAGTCAGAATGGCCGTTGTGGCATGCAGCCAAAAGCAATCTTCGCGCGCAGGCGCAGCTAACTAAAACACGAACTGAAACTTTTGAACTAGTAAAAGTAGAACCAAAACTTTGAAGAGAGAAAAACAGCAGAGAGAGAACGAGAGAGGTGCGCGAGCAGGCGTTACCTTCTGCATATCATCGTCAAACTTATCTGTTAAAATATCTACCTTTTTAATTAATTTTTATTAAGTTTTAAAATAAAATAGAAGAAAGACAAAACGTCTTGGACCCCTTGTTGTCTCCCATATATATATATTCCTTTAGGATTCCTTTTCCTAATGGATTTAGATATTCCTATCCATTACTTTCAATAGGTTTCTGCTCAGCATTATTCACATAAAGAGGGAAGGTTGGCTGGCCAAAAAACATGTTCAATCCCACTTTCATATAAATTATTTTATGTTAGCTGTCCTAAGTCAGCAATGTTTATAATACTGCAGCATCCATTTTATAATTTTTAATCTCGGTTGCTCATGTGTCCTTCATTGTGTGATTTTCCCACTGTCTATGTGTTTTTCGAATGTGATTGATGCATGTTTATCTCGTTTTGATAATTAGACTATATATATAATAGTATTTGTTCAAACAATATTATGAAATACCCAGCTAAGCGGGTGCGTAACGTCTAGTTTATTTATATAGCTAGATTCATAAAAATAGTTTCGAGCACAGTGAATTTTAGAATAAGTTTAATGAAATAAATGAGCTCTATCAAACTTTTTTGCATTTTTTTAATCCAGGAGTGTGGTTACATATTGAAATTTTTATCACGGCCTGCAAGTTAATATCACCTATCTTGAATATATATTTGCTTTAGTTAATCTTTTTTGCAATAAACTTCGCTCAAAAATATATGTTGACCCAAATATAGAGAACATTTTCCTACAATTTGCTTTTCTGACCATCTTGACGGACCGCAAAAAACTCTTTGCTAACCGCTAGTTGCTCGCCCCTGCGTTAAAAACATCGTAACTGGAAAATTCAGAAAGAAACAGAGGAAATCGTGTATGAGCACATCTGCTTTGAATGCAGAAAAATTCACATTTGCGTCCACGAAACACAAAGTGTAAGGCCTTGGTAAGAAGTAGTGCTACTACAAGCTTACAAGTTTCGTAATGATTTATATTAAAATATTGAGTGCATAAAATAAAATTAAAAATTGAGCGCACAAGGAATTCTTTCAATGGGTATTTCATTTTTTGCCACCTTGCAAGTTAGACAAGAATTCCTACAATTATTTCAAAATCTGAATTTCTCAATTAACAAATCTATTTTTTCGCAATTTTTTTATTTTTTCGCCGTACTCACCTTTCCTTTTAGAAAAAAAAAACAATTACAAAATCAAATTGAAATAATAAAATTTCTCGTGCATTTCATATACATAATATAAATGTTCAGTTTAACTTTTTGTGAAAAAATTGAAACCATTTAAAAAAATATTTTATTAATTTCGTAGAAGATTTGAACATTTTGAGCAGGTTTAATTATGCAGGTTTTTATGATAACTGCACCTTGTTCTTAATGGAATGACATAACTAATTTTTTAAAAATAGTATAACTAATTTTTTAAAAATAGTATAGCTATTATTTTAAAAAATTAAAATAATCAAAACGCTACTAAAAAATTACGCTACAAAAGTCTTCGAACACTTAACAAAAAAATTTCAACTTAGCTTTAAATATTGTATTTTTTTCTTAATTTAGTACTTAGTAGGATATTTTTTTAGTGTCCACAACAACTTTTCAGTGTCTTGGTATAGATTTAAATCAGTTTTTTTTTATTAATTTCTGCATCGATTTTCCTCTATTTTTCTGTGATTACTGTTTTTACTTCACATTTTGTGTTTATTTGTCATGTTTTCTTTTTTTTTACATCAAAATCTCACCAAATATGTTTTACTGGGCTAAATAAAGTAATCGAGGAGGTGTTTTTATAAGTTGAGGACAGTTAGAGAGACACCAGTGGCGTACATTGAGAGCAGAGCGCTTGGCGTCAATATCCTCTTAAAAAATGAAGTCGTTTTCAGTATCCAAACTTTGGGCGGATAATTTAAAATTTATCTTTAAAATATTTAAATAGAGTTCACATGATTTACAATATCAACAAAAAAAACCAAACTACCTAATTATGTGGCCGATTTACACCTCTACGCAAGAACACTCCTACCTCCATGTTTTATTGATGCAACTAGATTCTTGGGATTAAGTACCAGAAAATTCAAAATTGACAGCAAATTGATTGAAATGGCAGATAATTCAACATTTTTGGTTCCGAGAGGCCTATAATAGCTTGTAAATGAAAAAATAACGAGTTTAATCCCATGAATTTATGTGGAACAAGAAGTCCTTCACTTCCATGCTGAAGTATGGAAGTGAAGGTGTTCTGGCGCAAGGGTGTAAATTGGCCTCAGAATTAGGTAATTTGGTATTTTTTGATAGTATTGTGAATCATTAACTCTATTTAAATATTTTAAAGAGAACTTTTAAATTATCCGCCCAAAATTTGGATATTGGAGACGACTTCATTTTTTAGTAGGGTAATGACGCCAAGCGCACTGTTCTCAATGTACGCTACTGGTGTCTTTATAACTGACCTCCAATTTACGAAAACACCTCCTGAATCACTTTATTTAGCCCAGTAGAACATATTTGGGGAGATTTTGATGTAAAAAAAAGAAAACACAAAATAAACAAAAAATGTGCAGTAAAAACAATAATCACAGAAAAATGGAGGAAAATCGATGCAGAAATTACAAAAAACTGATTAAATCTATACCAAGACGCTTAAAAGTTGATGTGGACACTAAAAGATATCCTATTAAGTGCTAAATAAAGAAATACAATATTTAAAGCGAAGTTGAGATTTTTGTTAAGTGTACGAAGACTTTTGTGGCGTAATTTTTAATAGCTTTCTGATTAGTAGTTTTTTTAAAAAAATAGTTATACTACTTTTAAAAAATTAATTATGTCATTCCATTAAGAACAAGTTGCAGATATCATAAAAAAATTACAATTACAATATATTAATTTTTATTAGTCGAAAACATTAATTTTTTTAAGAAATTGCAAGTGTACGAACACTTTTGTGGCCCACTGTATATATATAAGCCTGCCAATTTAGTTTTAAGTTCACGAATTTGCTATTATGTTACTCTAACCTTTGTACTTCATTATATACTATAACTTGCTATGCTCCAACAAATTGCTTACATTTAAATGAGATTTATAGCAATTTAGAATATGATTAAGAATTGTGTGAGAGAGAGAGAGACATTTTCTAAAGATTATTAAATTAGAAATCGCTTGGTACTATCAAAAACATAATGTTGTTTTTGTGCAACAACAAAAATCCTTCAAAATACAAATTTTTTATGAAAGTTTTAATTTTATCAACATATTTAACTGTTATGTTTAGTTAAAGCTGCGTGACATGTCAAGAAATTGCATCATTTACTTATATTTTTTTTAACAAATCATTCAATTTCTGTCAAAAAGTGTTTGTTGATAAATCGAATTTTTAAAAAAATTGGTTTGAAAACAATGAGTTTTCTTGGCTAAAAGATGTTAACAAAGAATTCTAAATGAAATACATTAAAAAAAAATTTATCCCAAATAATCTTGTGGGGATATATATTTATAGCTCTTTGTTTAATGATTTAAAAAAAAAAGTTAACATTGCCCCCCCTTCCTGTCCTCCCAGCTTCAAGTTGAAAGAGGTAAAAAATAATGCATGCTGATAAAATATCCGACTAGTTGACACTCCCAAAAATAAAAAAATCCGACGAATAATTTATTTTGCCGAAAATACGTGGCAAGAAAAAAAAATGATACATTTTCCATAATTCAGGAACTTTTATTTATTTCCTTTTTCAAAATATTAGAAGTCGGTGTAAAAACAATTAAAATAAAAATAACTCTGGAAAATAAATTATACTTCGCAAAGTACAAAACCAAGAGATCTAAAAAGTTTCTATTCACGGTTCTACTTTTAGGGAAAATAATGCATTTCTCTCTTTCTCCCCCCCCCCCTTCACACTCATTAAGAAAAGCATTCCAGCAAAACACAAGATCCTTTCATTTTACAAAGTTATTCTTAACTTCTAAATTACAAATGTATTTTGAAAGAAACACAACTCGTTTTTCATCTCGTGGCACGCCCATGTTATGAAGTGAACCAGACTCAAAGAAAAAGGGGAATGAAAAATAATAATACTCTCTCCTTCGCTAAAAGAAATCGGATGAAATTAACATCTTTTCACACGCCCCTGAAAAGAATTATATCCTTGGAACGACCTTCATTAACCGCGCCATCTATTGGTGAAATGTGGAACTTCATATAGAATGACGGACTCGTTCTTTCCTTTATTTTTCCCGCCATGTCATCCGACAAAATAGGCGATTTATTTGCTGATGGCGGACAAAATGGAGTTGGAATATTGTTCGCTTTTTGTGGTTGGAATATTTAACAAGTGACAAGGAGAAATTATCAGTTTGTTCTATGACGTTGTTAGAATATAAATTCACTCTTTAAAAAAGAATGGGAGGTTTGTTTTGTTGATGTATCAACTCTGATATTTCGATTTTTTTTAAAAAATATTTCCTCTTTGAAGTAGTTGGTAAAAAACATTCAATTCACAACAAAGTTATTTCGAAGATTACGAATTAGATAGAAAGAGCGGCGAATACAAAACACGTTTCTGAGGTGTAGGAAATTTTATTTTATGTATTGCTTAATATTAGTGTGCGGTAATTTGTGTCAAAAAGATATATATACTGTTAAACCATTTTAATGACTGTCTACGCTGGTATAATCCGTGATTATCCAAAGAAAAAACACGTCATATTTTGATAAATGAAATATTTGTTGGTGTATTTCTTACAGCAAAGAATCCTTATGTAAAAAGTTTAATTGATTTATAAAAATAAACATTTTAAATTAATGTAGAGTTTTTCTAACTTTGTATTAAGTTCCTTTCTGCTTATAATTTTGAATGCAATGTTAATTGGATTGAAATTTCAACTCTATCTACCAAATTTGTAATATGTTATGCTTATGTAATTATGTGTGTGTTTGGTAATACGTTAAAAATAAAAAGAACTATCTAGTAGTTTCTATATCTTCTATGGTCAGCGTGTAAGTCAGTGTAGAAAAATATCTGCTGCACTCTTCTGTTCAAAATGTTAAATCTCTGACCAGTGGGATAGCGTACACCCCCGCAACCCCACATCGCGGAGGAGGGAGCAGGATTCTAGGGGGTCCAAAGCCTGACTGACACCAAGTATGTATTTAATCAATTGGAACCTAAAACCTAATTTTGCAGGGAGGTGTGAATATTTTCTATTACGCCACTGGTTCCAACTAATTTAAACAACATGCGTGAAAGACTACAATTTTTTTAAAAAAATATTGCAGGGGACCTCAGCAAAAAAAAAAAAAAAAAATGACTTGCTGCCTTCGAGTCACAGCAGACGATCTCAACTTTTTGTATCGGAACTTAAGAAACACGAGAGCTATTGACAATGGATCTTGTAATCTTGAACCATGGTCAAGCAACCGAGAAAAAAAAACAAGAGCTGACACTCCCTTTCCGAACGTCCACATCATGCCAATGGAAGGTGTGACGTTAGAAAAAAATTAATGATAATGTGAGTGGTAAGAAATTAATTAACTAGTTTATTTGCGTCACAGCTATAAAAAACATTATACAGTACAGTCCCGATAATCCGAACAATATCGGACCGACCCCTGTTCGGATTACGTGATTGTTCGGATTAGCCGGAGTAACAGCGAAATCACTATTTGAACCGGGAGTACGGGTCTATTGTGTGTCTATGTATTTTGTCGTAATGTGAGCGTACGCGTCCGCTTTTCTGCCGCGTGGACTGTACTCCCAATCCTCGACACGTGTGTCCTCCCCTCCACCACTCCTAACTTAGTGTGTCATGACTGCGTGTGCGTGTGCCCGTACTGTTGGCCGTCAGTCGTTCCGCGCTCGTTCTATACTCGTCTGCTTTTGTCTCTGTGTTAATAACAGTGTTACAGTGTGATATTCTACGGTGAAAACAGTTTGTTGTGTGTTTTGGACATTTGTCTGTGATACAGTGTACGTAAACAGATGGTTATGGCGAGTAAGCGTAAACACTCAACACTTACTCTTAAAGACAAACTAGAGGTTCTAAAGCGTTTAGATAAAGGTGAAGGTGTGACAAAATTGGCTACAGAGTTTAACGTTGGCAAAGCATCAGTTGAGACATCAATGAATGGATGGAAGAAGACGGGGAAACAGCCGAATTTCTGACTGATGACGACATAGCTGCGGCAGTGACTCAAGAGCTAATGGAGGAGGAGGGAAGTGACGACGAGACGCAATGCAATAAGAAGGACGTGGTGCCACATGCAGACGGCGCAGCTACCCTGACCTTGCCCTGCGCTACTTAGAGCAACAGCCCGACACTACACCAGCTGATGTGTTATTTATGAGGCGCTGGCGAAATTAATCATCGAAAAGACAGTCTTCGTTGCGTCAGAAAAAATAACTGAATTAATGTTATAAGGTACTTGTTCACTACATTATCAGTACTGTACTGTACTGTACATATTTTATGTTTAATCTTATGTTGTACAATTTTTCATACTAAACATTAGTGTTCTGTTCTGTGGTTTATTCCATTTTTAAAATTTGTACCATAACTTGATGTACAGTGCGTGAATATTAAATAAAGAACTGTTTTGAATTAAGGTTTACACTGTTTTATATTGAAATATTCACCGATTTTTTCGTCCTTAAAATTATAAAAAATTTTCCGCGGAGCCGTTCGGATTAACCGGATGTTCGGATTAGCCGTGTTCGGATTATGTACTGTATACATTTACATTGAAGTCATTCAAAATGTTTCAGTGGAGTTCAGAATATGATATTTGTGAAGGAGGTGCCCCCCCGACCGTTCTCTTCGGTATTTTTCAACGGACTCCCCTTTCCACTTCAGGGTCTTGGGATGGGGGTGGTTCCTTTTTGACACCTCGACTTCCGACTCATAGTCAGGTGTCGATTCAAGCTGTTAGAGTGCACAGCCATCGATTTCGGGGTGGTATCAGATGAAAGACCACGCAATATTTACGGGTGCACGTGTGGATATGCACGCTGTTATCCTATCCACAAAAAGAAGCCAATTTTTCAAGGCGCGAAAACGTCACATATCAGCCCCTCTACACGGCAACTTTTCCGTGGCACAAGCTTTTGAACCCATGACTCGACAACGCTAGTCACGAGTTCGTGTCCATGACCACTCATATATCGTGGCCCAGTGGCGTAACGTACACCCCCGCATTGCCCGGTGGGGGAAAGGGATTTTAGGGGGCCCAAAGCGTGACTGAAGCCAAGTACGTATTTGGGCTTGAGTCCCCAAACCTGACTTTGCTGGGGGAGGGTCTAATATTCTCTGTTACGCCACTGCCGTGGCCATTATAAAGAGAGGAAGAACCTTTAGTAGTTGACTACTGTAACGAACTCTAGACCTGTTCTGGAACTACAGGTGGCAACGCGGACTGATCCGAAGCGCTGCGCATGCGTGAGTGCCACGCCTTCAGTCAGTGATTACCTCTCAAAGATTTTTTGTGCTCCGCCAGTGAGCGCAGTATGGAGATTTGGATTCAGTGATTACCTCTCGAAGAGAGAGGTCAATTTTTTGTGCTCCGTCCGTGAGCGTAGTGCGGAGATTTGGAGATAGTGATTTCCTCTCGACGAGAGAAATTGCATGTTTTGCTCCAACTGCGAGCATAATTTGGATTTGTGAAATCAACAAAAGAGTTTTGAGTTAAAGCTTTTGCATCTACCGGAGGCAGATGGGTTGGATGACACACCGACTTGCTTTATTTCCCTACAAATATCAGGAACTCGGCTTATCTGCGATTTTTGCTTATAACCTGTAAATAGTGTAATATTTTGTGTCTGTGAACTGTCCTGTGCGTTTGAAAATAAACCCTCAAAATATCAATCACGTTCCCTCACTTGCACCACCCATCGGGCAAAAATTATTGATATGAATAACCTTTGACTTTCTTCAGATCGTTACAAAAAATGTTTTGCCGAAATTTGGAGTTCTATTTTAAATCAGAGAAAATAATATGACCCGATAAGGGTGTTCTTCACTTGCTACCTCTTTCAAGTTGTTTTCGTTACATATAAATACACACCATACTGCAGTGATCCGCAACCCCCGGTGCGTGGATCCAATGGTGCCGGGCCGCCTAAAGAACATTAAACTATTCCCATTTTATTTAAAGCGGTGCATTTCTCTCGGATTTGCGCAACTTCCACGGAAATCACATTATATTCCACGTTAAATCACTTTTATTCATTTTTGGTGTAACTATATTTTATTCTGAAGCCATATTTAAATGTAACAAAATTAAAATTGTTAAATCAAAACATTCTAAAATATAAACAATCAACATGTCCATCCCTCAGCGGGCCGAGGAAAAATTATCGAACGTTGACCGGTCCGCAGCGATAAAAAGATTGCGGAGCACTGCCATACTGCGTACTGACGAGATAACTACTAATTTTCCCTAAAAGCAGTATTGTAATTACTAATTCAGAACTGTAGTTAGACAGGAATCTCAAATTGAGTACTATTTGATGGGTTAAATTAATTAGAAGGTAGATGATGTTGGCATTTCCATCTGAGCTCCTGATCTCCGAAGAGGTCTTAATCTCCTATCAGAACATTTGGGGGATAGATAGCATTGAATTCTTTTACTTGCCCAGTGTTAAAAAATTAAAGTGGAAAAAACTACGTACTGGATTGCTAAGATTAGCTGGGTCGTGGAAGCGACCGAGGATCATTGTGAGTGACTCGGTCGACCAATGGCCGGGGTTTTCCCGGCCAATGGGCAAGCGAGCTTTCAGCTTGTCTTGGGATTGAGAAGTGCAGGGAAGGAATGCAATCTGAGGCGGGAGAGGGATTCTCTCCATTGGTCGGGCTGCTCGTCTCCCTTTGGGAGGATGGGTCGCTCGAAAGAGAGGGGGAGTTGGCAGAGAGTAAAAAACATAATCTCACGCGAACGGTACTAGGAAATCTTAGAGTTTAGAGAAATATTTGAATTTTAGGGTCCTAAGACGAATCTTAGGCCTTTCGGTCGTAACTGTTAATGAGATTTTGATAAAAAATATGAATCCTCTCGTCGTCTTTTGCATTCCTGAACTGTCTTCCCATTTCCAAGAGAAAGGGGTAATCAAGGAAGAATCTTCTTAACTCGATGATCGCGTCATTGAATCCAAAGTAATTTTCGTTGCTATTATTTTCGTTGGTTCTAGGGGTTTCTTCGGAGAAGGTAGATGCTTTAGCGTTATATTATAATTTATAGGGACAGGTACCCTAAAGATGGTCTTGAGGGCTCTTCCATGAACGAGAACACAAATGCCTTCAGGAAAAACTTTTGGGGGACACTGACCCATATCGTTGTGTCGCTTACAAATAAACAAGCGTTTGTCCTTTTGGAGAATATTTGTTTGAATTCTCTGTGAAAAAAAATTTAAATTTATTCAATGAGGTTTTGAAAGGGGAGTATAGTCGTGATGTAATTTCAAAGAATGCTAAATTTATTAATAATTAGTTTAAGAATTAAAATAAGTCTTTGGGTTTATCATTTTCTCACACTCTCTCTATATTTATTTATTTATTTATCTTGGTGGAATTTTCAATCGTTAATAAAATGCATTTTGAGCTGAAATTTTATATACGTGATTATTTTGGAAGACAATACAATAATTTATAATTATAACCGATAAAAATTAATTGATTAAAACTAATTATTTAATGAATTACAAATACAGCCACGTTGGCATCATTTCTGGCGACTTAGCGACCCTTTTGGTGACTTGTGTCAAAACTTGAAAAGGTTTTTTTCTCACGTGCATTCAGTTGAACTGAAATTTTATATACACGATTGTGTTTTGGATGACAATACGATACTTTAATAATATTTGATTACCACTTAATGTTGTGATTCTGTCATATGTATATACAAAAAAATTAATTGTAATTATTTAATAAAAAGTAGATAAAATAAAATTTTTCTTTGTTGATCTAAGTAGGAATTGACTTAAATTTTTTTTATATTACTTGTGTGTGTTTAAATTTGTTATGATGCTTAATTAAATCTTGTACGTTAATTATAAGAACTTAGTTATGAATATTTAAATATATTTCTAGAACGCTTTTCGCATAATAATATTAGGTTGTTGTTCTTTTACATGTGAACGCTTGCTAGAGAAACAAGCGTTCACATGAAAGGTTATGCCAAAAATAAAGGTATATTAAAAACAATTATACCTTTAGTTGAGTTTAGTTAGTAAACAATTAGTCTTATAGTTCGTTACAAAAGTCACATTTCGACAAAGAAGATATTCTCAGCGTTTTATTGTGTTAATTATTTTGAATTTCGTAAATTCCATCGATATTCGTCTAAAATTTCTGTATGAGTGTGAACTTGATATAAATACTGCGAAAGATTTTTTTACTGATGATTTTTCCTAACAGAATGAACCTCGTAGAAGACCCAAAACATCTGTGAAAAATGATGCTCCGAAGGCATGGGTGAAAACGAATCCAACTGCATCTATTATACTTCCAGTTAGGGATTGCAATACCGGGATACCGAATACCGGTATTTTGAGCCATTTGTACAATTTTGTAATATCGGTATTCACAAGTTTAAATACCTTTTTTTAGGTATTTGCCAGAAATTTTTAAAATTTTCTCCACTTTATGTTCAGGGATCGCCAACTTAGCAAAATAGTATACGTTTTTGTTTTTATGTCTCCCTAACGGGCTAAATTAATTAGACTGTGGTTACAAAGCTGCATCGTACAATCAAGAGAAGTGATAAAATACCTGAATCAACCAAGGAGGCGGGGCATAAATATCCTATTACAGCTCAGAGCGATACTGCACACACACGCAGGATTCGTGGTCTGATATTCGTATCTGTTAAAACAAGTTGTAGTTGTGAAGAAAGGGCGTGATTCGATATTTTTCAAATTGGTGAGTTTGTTATTCACATTGTATTTGTAACTGATGCATTATGCTTTTTAAGATCCCATTTCAAAAGTTTTAAATAATACCTGAGAATGATTAGTGATATTGATACTTTTATGTGATTTAAATAAACAAGATGTTCCTTTATAGTTTTTTGTGATTCTTTATATACCATTATAATTTATTAGTTTCAAATTATTTTTTGTGATATTTACGCTCTCTAATAAAACTAGTGAATAAAACAAAGAACACCTGTGTGTTTTCTTTTTCTAAACTTTCTACTACCGGTATTAATACCGGCATCTCGGTATTAAGATCTAAGAAATACCGAATACCGGTGTTGAACTTTTGGTCCGATATTGCAATCCCTACTTCCAGTTATTGATGAAATGCAAGAAAAATTGAAAATTACACACACCCATTCCTTGTTAATCTTCATAACCCAATACTTCTCCTTGACAACGCTCGGTCGCATACAGAACATTTCCGAAATTAAATGAATTAAAATATGAAATTTTGTAGCATCTGCCTTATTCACCGGATCTTTCACCAACAGATTTTAATTTTTTAAAAACATTTAAAACAGTTTTTACGGATCAAACATTATGAAAATGAAAACAATCTTAAATATTCCACATCAAATCTTAAGAAAGGGATCTATGCTTTAAATTCTAATTGAGAAAAGTAGTACATTGAAGCAAATGAAGCATATTTCGACTAAATAAACAGCTTTTGAAAAAGGTTACGCAGATGTATATTTTCACCCTAAAAATCCATTCCACACGTTCCAAAAGTGTTGACATTCCATGCGCACCTACTTAATATTCACAGTGTTGATAAATTGTTAAAAATTTATAAATAAGTATTTTATTGTAATTTAAATTCCCCACAGAAATTAAATATAAATTAATTCTAAATAGTTCTAGATCTTTAAAAGGAAAATCCTTATTACGTCAAACCGTTTCAGTTCAGTTGTTTTTCATAACCAGGGTTTCGTCTCTTTAGATATTTTGTTCTAAAAGAATAACTAACTTATTAAGAACGAAAAGAGAAGTATTATGTCACAAACGTCAGTTTTTCCATTAAGGTATAAGACATGTTCTGAAAACTCTAGCGAGACAATTGGATCTCTTCGCAGCCCTGACAAGGTTACTGTCAATAAAGTAAATGGATCACAAAGAAAATAATAAATTATTAAATAGAATGATTCAGTAAAAAACATAAAAGAAAGAATGGAATCTACTGCAGGCCTAATGTTTTGATTTATACATTTATTTACCTTTTTAACGCACATAAATCAATGTCATAAGATCTTTTTTTTATACGCATTTTACAAAATAATCATTATCAAAATTGAATTTATAATATCTTAAATATCAAATTAGAAAGGAAGTATTATACCTCCCCCAAAAAAAAAAATTAGCGATTCATGCGAGTATATAAATAAAAAATTGCATAAACAAAATTCTATTATTTAAATAAAAAAAGTACATTGAATAATACATTTTTGAACACACTTTTTGCGATGAATTTTATAATAACCTAATACTACAGCAGTGCTTCTCAAACTTTCAGCATTCGCGACCCACTTTTTTCAGTCATGATTTTCATCGCGCCCCCCTTATACAATAACAATGTATTGAAAGCAATAATAATATACTTTTGACTATAAAGCTGCACAATACGGCACAGAATTATAAACCGTACAAATTATCAAGATAAGAATTAAATTTCATATATAATTTTTAAAGCATGCGCATAGGGCCACTGGTAATTATTAAATTTGTTAACTTATTACTGTTAAATTAATTATGAAACACATTGTGTAATACATATATTTTTAGGTGTATTATATTAAGGGGGTGTTGGAAAGCTAAAATCTTATTTTTTTGACAATTTGAGATTTTTCATTTTCAAATTGTATGGATTTCAACCTTTCTAAAAAAATAATACCTTACTTGAACCTCTAGGGTATTTAGAAGCCCTAAAACGTATTTTTAAATAATCGTTGAATTTCGGCCACGTCCATTTTAATGGCGAAAATTGTAAACAAATTACTTTGTTTTTGCTTAAAATCAATGTAAGATTTGATATAAACCAAAAACATGCATCTTTTTATTTTAAATTGAGCCTTTTTATTTTTTTATTTCCTAGTCGATTAGAAGTCTCACTGTATACAAAAATCAATTTATCTCAAATGTAAATTTTAATGTGCGATGTACAAAATTTTCTGAGAAACTACTGTTCACAGGTATGTAAATTTTTATGAATTATTTATAATGATGTTTAATACATACTAAAATGAGCTTTTTTTCAAAACACTCAAAAATTTAATTTTTACAAATTTTTAAGTAAAAAATGGTCAAATTTCAATGTTTGATAAAATATTTCATAATTTCTTAAAAAATTCAAAATTAGCTAAAAGCTCATTTTAGTGTAATGAGAGAGATGTACTTTAATAGTATGAAAAATTTCATATATATACTTTAAGGCATGACCGGTACATAAAACAGATGTTGAGAAACGGTATTAATTATGAAAACAGCCAATTTAACATTGTCAGTATAGAAAGAAGAGAGTTTCCAACACCCCTTAATGTAAATGTGTATTTTTATTTTGTTACGCTTACTTTCAGTAAATTAATAATTTTTTAAATAATTTTTTTGTTTTCGACTTTTCGATATACTCGCCCCCCCTGTAGGTTTATCACGCCCCCTAGAGGGGCGCGCCCCACAGTTTGAGAAACACTATACTACAGCATTGTCTTAATGGAATACAAAAATATATTAAATCTCTCAAATTTAATCAAAAGAAGAAAAGAAAGGTTTTATTGTGTAAAAGAGTCTTTTAAGATCAGTATTAACTTACGCACGTGGAACTTGTTCCATGTCTAGAACAGATGAGAACATGATAAGTATCCACGAAAGGAAGATTTTAAGATTTATTTTTGGATGAATTCAGGAAAATGGAATGTGGCGAAGATCAAATCCCGAGCTCTATCACTCATGTAAGGAATCTGACATTGTTAACTTCATCAAAATACAATGAATTAAATGGGCAAGTCACGTTGTCAAAATGGACGAAGACCACACCACTAAAAAAGTCTTCAATGTTCAACCAATTGGCATACGGAGAAAGGGCAGGCCAAATCTTAGATGGATTGATGACCTAGAAAAAGATCTCCTAGTTTTGAGAACTAAGAACTGGAGAACACTAGCATGAAAAAGGCTCCTTTAGAAGGTCAAGCCTACCATGGGCTGTCGAGCCATTGAGGGAGGAAGGAAGAAATACTATAACGTTTGCATTAAATACATCAAAACGTTCATAGATATAATAAGTATCTGCGATAACCTAGTGATTATGGTCATGAACTCATGGCAGAGGCCGATGAACGTTGAATCTATCCAGGCTAAATGCCCTCCCATTGTTGTAGTAGTTAGGAGTGGGGAGTGCCAGCACGGGTGTCATCCTCGTCTCTTGACCGAGGCTCAAACTACGAGGTCCGCCACCAATAGCCTTCGTGTTTCTTTATAGAGTGACGTTAGTAATAGATAAAGAAACTAATTGACCCCCTCCACACCATGAAACTATTAGTGGACGAATGCTAAGTATAGGGCAAAATCCCATAGTAACCTCATGTGGTTACATGGTTTATTTAGATGTACAACCAGTGCAACCAGCACAGGAAATACACTCTATAACAAAAAAAACGACGCACCTAGAAGGAGTTGCCCGATTGGAATGAAATTTCGTCTGCGAAGACATTTGTACCGAACATGCAAATGATTAAAATTTGGTGTCCAGTGAATGAACTGCGCCCTTAGCAGATGTCTATAAGAAACAATTCTCAATCTGATGGTCCAAATTTCTGTCGCATTGCGATGTAGGATACCTTTTAGCGACTAAAGAAATGCCTTGCCGCAGGATTCGAGCTCCTTACAAGCAACTGTCAGAGTTTGAAGGAGGTCGTATCATTGGGCTGAAAGAGGCTGGTTGGCCAAATTGGAGAATCGCTCGTCATATGGGTCGAAGTGATGCACCCATTAGAAGGATGCTGGCAAGAATGAGTGGACAATGGCAGATTTCAGCGTCATGATGGTAGCGGTCAACCTAGGGCCACAGCAAATAGATTGACTGTCAGATCAGTTGTCACAGCACCTGATTCATCGTTATCAACCATCAGACGTGTGACCCGCACACGGTGTCCACTATGACCATTCAAAGATGGCTAATAGAGCGAAATTTACGCTCGTACCGACTGCTAAGCCACCTGCTACTCTCGCCTGCACACGGTCGAGCCAGGTTACGGTGGTGCTTGGCTCAGGTTGGAATCATGCTGACTGGGGAAGTATAGTGTTTAGCTACGAATACCTCTTCCAACTGTCTCCTGGCGATCATCGAAGTCGTGTCTGGAGACGCACAGGGCAGCGTGCCGATTCTGCTTTCACTGTTGCACGCCACGCTGGCCCTCTACCAGGAGTTATGGTCTGGGGTGCCATTTCTTTTGACAGCCGGACTTTTTGGTCGTCATTAGAGGCAACTTGCTGTACTGCGGTACGTCGATGACATTCTGAGAACTGCTTTGCTACCGCTCCTTTTGCTGTACCTGGCTTTATTTTTCAGCAAGATAAGGCCAGACTCCATACGGCACGTGTTGCTATGAACTGTCTTACAGCTTGTCAAGCACTTCCTTGTCCATCCAGATCCCCAAATCTCTCTTTAATAAAGCATGTCTGGGATATGATGGGAAGGCTATTGCAACTACCTGGGAATGCCGATGACCTGGCTCACCAATAGGAGCAAATTTGACAAAAAAATAACGCAAGAAACCATCAAAGTGCTTTATCAATCTATGTCACGTCGTGTGACAGCTTGCATCCAGGCTAGAGGTGGGTCAACACCTTATTGATATCATTACTTTTTGTAACTATGTAACTCAGAAGTAAATCCATCAATTTTCCTGAAATTTTAGTCACTTTCTATTCTGTACAAACTTTTGCGACCCATCAATTTTTGTCTCGATCGGACAACTCGTTCTTGGTGCGTCCTTTTTTTTGTTATAGAGTGTATTATAAGGTAGATTTTTTGTTATTGTGGGTTTGTATAAAATTACAAAAGTTAAGTTAGAAAATGTCTAGGTTGCAAAAATTTGTATAAATAGGAAAATTAGAATTATAATATTACATATCTTTGTGTGTGAAATTACTCGAAATGTTCCTTGGAACAAAAAGCTTTTCAACAAGCGTTACAGAAGTGTACTGTCATTTTTGGTCAATTTTTTTCACAAGCGGATAAATCCGTATCAGAGTCACTGTCGTACTCTGCTTCAGTATCACTTTCGTCGAAACCTAACGAACGAAGATGCTGTATCGGCAAGCAAAAGTAAAAGTTAACAACAAAAACAGTTATTCCAACTCTAGAGAGCGAAACAAAACACGAACGAACGTGCGCCTTAGTCAGTGTCGAAAGGAAATATAAAATGTATATCGTAACGTCAAGGTGATTATCCCCAGAAATCTGAAGTTCGTGCGTGCGCTGGAAAACTCAGTCTGTTACGCCAGGGGTTAAATTAGAGGGAAAAAATCCGAACATTTATGAAAAACGTAAAATAAAACTACTTTAGAACTATTTCTTATGAATCAAAATTGTTAGAGTGGACTTTCAATACAATAATCACCCAAGAAATTGGAACAATCACTATACTGAAGCCATTATTAAATGGATAAAATCAGTGGCGTGACGAAGAATATAAAGGCACACCCCTCCAAAGTCAGCTTTTGGGGCCCTTAGAATCCTGGGCCATTCAGCGAAGCAGGGTGTAACGGCGTGGCACATAGTGCACTAGGAGGCCTGACACATAGCACACGATAGACTAGAAAGAGGGCGCTGCTGTTAACTGTTTTGGCCATTAAGCGGGAAGGAGTGAAGAAGAAGAAAATGGTCTCGAACGTGAAAATGGAGGACGATGCCTGTAGTTCTCTATGCGAGTTATAATTGTAAATAGAGTTGTAGATATATAGTGATGTGCTTTGAAGAAAGTAATAAAAATGGTAAATCCGGTTAATTTGAGTGATGATTAATTCAACTACAAGACGATCTTACAAGGGGTGCATGTTATGTCGCAGCAAAGAACTGTACCTGTACGATCCATAGTTAATGAGAAAAATACAAAAAACAAGGTATGACGTCACAACCGGTGCAAGGGAAAAATACCGCATTGGACACAGATCTACAGCATATTTACAAATATTTAAAAAAGGCAGATGCTCAAAATGTCCGCGTACATATCAAGGCAGACTTGAGCGCGTCGAGGAATAGATGAGGGCAGTGGCATGTAGCGGTGTAGTCATAAGCCAGTAACAGCCTCCGCACAGGGGTGATGATATTTGTATAGGGATCATGTTACCCGGTTTCGTTTCGGATCCATAAGTCACGGGTTCAATTCTCCACATTGGTGAATTCGGCTGAAAAGAAAAACGCAAAGCCTTCTGATCTGTCGTGGCGCCATCTACCGCAAAAAGAGCAACAAAAAGTCATCAAACCCACTTGACGCAGCAACCAAAGTCGTCAAACCCACTTGACATAGCAACCAAAGTCCTCAGACTCACTTGACGCAGCACCTCCAGTTAACAGCAGCAACACACACGCTCGTGATATCAAAATATCTCGTTCGTTCACCTATCATCCGACTCACTGGTGGGGGAGCACTGTAAATGGTATCTTCAAAAGCCTGTAATAGTCTCCGGACAGGGGTGATCATACTTTTGACTGTGGTCATGTTACCCGGCTTCGAATCCATAGACCGCAAATTCAATCCTCACAGGCGTAATGGTGAATATTAGCCCCCTACAAAGTCAGATTTTGGGCCTCAGACCGCATCTTGCAAAAAGTTATGCAAAATGGTAAAGGATATGTGCTTTGGGCCTCTTGGAATCCTGCCCCCGCGATGAGTGGGTATACGTTGCACCACTGGATAAAGGCCTATTATAGATCAATTATCACCAGAACAGCTTCGATTCCACTCAGGTGACGTGGTATCCGGCCTTTGCCTCATTTTATTAAATGAGTATTGAGTAGTGAATAGTACAACGTAAATTGCAACATTTCATAACCCTCACCACACTCGCTCACCACACCGTCCAATCAGTCCGATCCAAGCTTTTCGCCGTCATCCGTTTTATCGTTCATTGTAATTTTGACTGTAGACTTTTTTAAAAATTCAATGCTAAAGAAGCTGTTAAAAAAATTCCTAAAGTTTTTTTAAAAATATTTTATATGTGCCCTCTCATCGCAATAAGTGGCTGCGGTAGCCGAATGGTATAGGTATCGGATCGTGGCTTGCCTTGTCACCAGTTCAAGTCCTGTACCACTAAAGACCCGTCGTGTAGGGCAGCGATGCACGTTAAATTTGTCGAGAGCTGAAACGTCCTCCCGTTGGTGTGGTGTGGTTGTTAAGAGAGGGGGGTGCCAGCTCAGGTGTCGTCCACGTCACTTGACCATGGTTCAAAATTACATTGTCCGTCGCCAAAAGCCCTCGTGTAGCTGAAGAGTGCAACGTTAATATTCAATCAATCAATCAATCTCATCGTAATAATGGTTAAAAAGTACTAAAACATCTGTTTTTCTGTCACAAAAATTTCTTTAACTTTGTACCATTTTAAAAGCTTAAATACCTGAACTTAATTCCCTTTGAGGCAGTACTTAACATAAAAACTAATTTCATTTATTTATTTATTTCCTTCATTTATGTACTAGAGAACATCTTATCCGTATAGTAGATTTAAAAATTTTGAAAAAAGCTTTTTTGATCCTTCTTAGAGAACATTTTTTTAAACATTGAACCAATTCAAGAAAAAAAAATATTATAACTTCTTAAAGAAAAAAACTACGATAAAAGTAACTAATGTTTTTAATAGGAAATGTCTTTCTTTTTAAATTCCTTCCTTCCTCAGAGGCTCGACAACCCAGGATCGACTTTGGCCTTCTCGAGATGCCTTTTCTAGAGCAGCCTTCTTCCTGTTGTGTTCTCCAATTTTTAGTTTTTCAAAATTAAGAGGCCTTTTTCTAGACCATCAATCCATTTTAGATTTGGCCCGCCGTTTCTCCGCGAGTCAATGGACTACATTCATGACGGTCACATGATGAAGATAAACACGTGTTCTCCATTGAATTCAAAGCAGACATCAGACTAATTGTACTTGCTGTTCTATTTGTAAAACTTGGGTAAAATTTCAAATTTTATAATTGGGTAAAAATGTTTAAATGTTATAAAAAATTAATTACTTCAAAAGATGTTAAAACTAAAAAAAAAATCTCTTTTCATGCATGTACTTTTAAATAAAATGCATTATTGTTGTTGAAAAATTTGTATTTTTTAAGGGAGTTTCTGAAAAGATCAAAAGTTGGCAACAACGAAGTGCATGAAATGATTAGGTGGAAACACATGATTGCTTTTGTCGTGTGACTATGACGTCACATGAGATTTTGAAATGATTGACCAAAAACACGTGGTTATCATTATCATGTGACTATGACGTCACAAGAATTGAGCCCATTAGTTGGACATTGAAGACTTATTTAAAATTGGTGCGGTTTTCCTCCAATCTGACAGCGTGGCCTGCCCATTTAATTCTTTATATACTTTGATGAAGTTAACGATGTCAAATTCTTTATATGAGTGATAGAGCTCGAAATTTGAACTTCTTCGACACATTTCATTTTTCTGAATTTCTCCAAAAATAAATCTTAAAATCTTCCTTTCGTAGATACTTATCATGTTCTCATCCGTTCGAGACATAGACAAAGTTTCACATGCATAAGTTAATAGTGATCTTAAAAGACTTTTATACAATAGAACCTTTTTTTTTGTTTTGCTTTAGATTAAATTCGAGATTTCATAAATTTTCATATTCCATTAAGACATCTATTAGCCATAATAATCTTTTTAAATTAGGTAAATTAATTAAAAGTTTAAGTTTGTATACTATGTTTGCCTTAAATTATCTGAATTGAGATGTAGATAAACACTTTAAAAACATTTTTTACAAATCATTGTTTAAGGACCTACAAAATGCAGGAAAAATTACAGGAAAAAGAGTTTTGGAATTCATGAATTTTACATGACCCTTCAATGCCCTTCACTTTACTACTCTTTAACCTCTGTAATTTATGCTGCACTAAAGGAAAGTAAGAAATAATTTAAATATTCAAGATTCTTCTCAGAATATCCAAGTATTTGTGATCAAAATAAATCTGCATGCTCAGAATTTGAATAATAACTTAAAATTCTGTAAGAGAGCTGGTTCTTGTTTATCAAAACAGTGGAGTGATTGATATTTTGAGCTGCCGCTTGATTAAGATAAAAGAATGTCGGACACATTTTCTTAAAGAAAATAATAATTAACATTATTGTAGAATCAGAATATATAAATTATAAAAAGGAACTCTGTCTGGTAAACTTTAAAAGAAAGCTTGAAATGAAAATTAATTGATTTACGTGAGTAAGTTCTTAAATTTGTATCAAGTGATTACAAATAAAATTGTACTCGTAAAAGGGCTTAAAATTGCATGATGTTGATCAAGTTAAGAATCCTTTTATGCGTTCTTTTAAAGCCCGTAGTTTTAATAGTTGCTTAATATTCTTTACACATTTTAAATTTTATCTTTAAGTAAATAGTGTAAAGTTCTTTTTAATTAATTTCTAAAACCAAAAAAGTTGTTGACATCATCTGCATTGAAAAATATTTTTGAAGAGTACTTTTGAAAGTGTTGTTTCTTTATAAACGTATATTTTAATATCATATTTTTAAAAGAAATAGAATTCTCTCTTTGCGATGACCACATCTCATAATATACGAAGTAAGATTCAAAAGTTCCTGTTACTGAGTCTATAACTTAAAAAATATTCCTACTATGTACTTTTAATTTCATCTACCAATTTGAATCGACGACCCTGAAAACGACGTGCCAATTCTGGAAATATTTTGAAGTCGCTGGGAGGGAAGTCAGGGGAGTAAGGAGGACGTGGCAAAACAGTTTTCGTTTTCATCCCGTCATTGTTTGATGCCTGTTCTAAGGAACCGCCGCAGAAACTTTTTCAATATTTTCAGCGCTGCGGGAAGTCTGCGGACGTCCAGAGCGTTCGTCATCTTCGACACTTTCCTTCTTTGAAACGTCGATGCCACTCAAAAGCTTGAGTTCGCGATATTGTATCTCTGCAGTACATATGCTTTAACATGCCGTATGTCTCCGCAGCACTGTAATGGGTCTATTCGCGAATATCCTACTAATCCTCTTGGGTAAAAAGTGTTTCTTTAAATATTATTCTATTGGAAAGTTTCTCCCGAAGAAGACGCGACTTATGTAAAACAAGGCTTATATTTAAGCATTAACTTTTAGATTCGATAGAGAGGGAGAGAGGTTAGGAGCTAGATGATAGAAGTCAGTGAATAACGTAAAGTAGTAGAAAGCTATTCGAGAGTGATTAGTGATAAATTGTTTAATATTTAAAGTTGAAGATTGATGATTTGGTCAGTTAGAGATATTTAAATTGAAATAGTGTCAGCTTGGAATAGATTAACTTAGACCGGAATTTCCATTATTTAGAACTTGAATTGCCAAGATGTTCCAAGAGTAAGTGATTCAATTGATAATTAAATATTAATTTTCTCGTTTACCTTGCTTTTGCTCCCATACTTACTTAAAGGTGCATATCCTAACGGGTTATTGAGATTTGTTAGGTTGTTGAGACGCTAATAAAATATACACTGCTGGACAATTGCTAAGGACGGATAACACTATCATCCATAGCAACCACAAAATGAATGGAAGCAAAACGTGGAAAATTAGAATAAGTGCGGGATATTAGTAAGAAGAAGTATGAGTATGCAAAATTTTTTTTCCACGTCTGTTCATCACGTGATAGCGTTCATAAGAGCTTTAAAGGTTTTGACGCGTTGTTTCAAGTCAAAGTTTTACAGGAAAGATTTAATAGACGAACTTAAAATATTTGGCATGTCTTCCCGACATCACATAGATGATTTTATGCGGGGCCGAATTATTGGAAAGATCGAAGAAGGGCGAAAAATAACAGATGTTGCCAGGGAGTTCGACATCGCTCACAGCGTTGTTTCACGGCTGTGGAAGTCATTTAAAACTACTGGAATGTGTAGTAGACGGCACGGGGGAGGTCGTGTTAGAAGTACGACGCCTGCAGAAGACAGATATATCGTCCTATCAGCAAAAGGAACAGACGCACCACAGCTCAGCAGGTGGCAAATCAGTTTCTTGCTGCCTCAGGAAAGCAGATCTCCCGAAAAACTGTTGCCAGACGTTTGAGGGGAGGGGAGGACTATACGCACGCAGACCTGTTGTGTGTGTCCCATTGACCAGACAGCACCGTACTGCCCGTTTGCAATGGTGTCGTGAGCATCACAATTGGACTGAACAGGACTGGGCATGCGTACTATTCTCAGATGAGAGTAGGTTCAGTCTGTCTTCGGATTGTAGACGCCAACTGATCTGGCGCGAGAGTGGTACTGCTTATCATCCAGAAAATATCCAGGAAAAGGACCGATATCCGACATGCAGTATCATGGTGTGGGCCGGCATCATGATCAATGGCCGCACGCGTATACATGTGGTTGTGAATGGGACTATGACGGGCCAACGATACATTGATGAAGTTCTACTTCCTCATGTTCGTCTTTTCCGTGGTGCTGTTGGTGATAAATTTGTTTTTATGGACGACAACGCAACATGTCATCGAACACTCGCTGTTCAGGATTGTCTAGACAGTGAGGGTATTCAACGTCTCGTATGGCCAGCGCGTTCTCCAGATCTAAACCCCATTGAAAATGTGTGGGATGTTTTGGGAGGCAAGTTGCTGGTCGAAACTATCCTCCGACAAACAAGAACACCCTCATCCGTGCACTCACAGAGGAATGGGATAAATTGCCTCAACAGCTGCTGGATAATGTTGTGCAAAGTATGGTACGACGTGTGGAATGTTGCATCACACTCCACGGTGGACATATCCCGTACTGATACCTTTCTTTAAGGTGCCTGCTGACTTTTAGATGCATTGTTCCATTTCTCCGTACGCAGATCAAATGAACATTTTTTTTCTTTCTGATGTTTCACAGCTTTTGTACTTTCCAGAACAATAAATATTCTTTAATTCTAATGTCTGAACAGTGTGGCAACTATATTTTATCCTACTAGGCCTCATGTCTCGCTTAATGTTATGCTACATAGCAATTTGTGATCCGTCCTTAGCAATTGTCCAGCAGTGTATTTGTTTTAACTATGGCTAATATTCCTTCTAACTCTCGTACACTAATGGATGGGAGAGACCATCCATCACAGCACTTTACAGAATATACTTTTTACAAAATTTAACATTCATTCCCTACTCTACAAACGTCATTTCTTTCTATTTCTAGTTAATAAATGCATCCGTTTACAAAATACAACGCCATGGCGAGGCACCGACCACTTGGTTTAGGACAAATCACTTTTAGAAAAGGGGAAGAACGCAGTAACACAGAAACGTTATCACAGTCGCTCTACTGCAAAACATCTTTACGTTATAGATTCAGTATGGAAACTCTTGAATCCTACCTTGTAATTTGTGAGGGAAAAAGTAGCCGACTACCCCGATTACTTGAATAACAGCAAATTTATTAATGGAGAATGTCAAACAGATGACTACGCGAAGAAAAATCGACTTATATACACAAAAAAGTATTATAGTAGATTATTTGCAATAGTGTAAAACGTATTCGTTATAATCAAGCTTGACACCGTTCTAAAAATGGTTCTCTAAAACAGTTCCACTAGTTGGAATTCGAACAAATTAAGTCTCTCTCTTATCACAGTCAACACACGGATTCTAATCTCAAACGAACTCTCTTCTGAATCGAATTGATCTTTGTTTCAAAGTTTCTAAATATAGATTCATGGTAATTTTTAAAAGGGTTGATTAAAATCCTTCTCAATGGTTCCTTGGCGATATCGTATTTTTCACCCAAATTTCTTGCCAAAGCTGAGGAAGACGAAAGTCCGGTAATCTTAGTCAAATATTCAATGGTTGCCATACTCTTATTTTTCGAGTTCACTCTGAGCAGTGAACTTTGCTTGCAAAACCCAATTTTCCCATATTATTGCTGCAGTGAAATTAACATATATGACATGTTTCACAATTTACATCTCTGGGTAATATTTCTTCCATATCAGCGCTAAATATATTTTCATTAGAATCGCGGTAATTCTTTTACATGTTTCAATGAGATGGTGTAAAATCAAAGACATTTTAATCTTACGAATACATAAAGAAATAATTGTTTTAATCCTTTTCAACTATAATCAAAATTAAATTTTTTAAAATTATTTGTTATTAAATCTATTATAATGTTTACGGACACGAATTAAAGGTGAATCAATTCATGACAAGAGCTTAATATTAATTTTGATTATAATCTTTTGTGGAAAATATTCTTATTTAACATCCTTATTATTTAATGTTTATTCGGAAAAGACCGGTATCTAGCTCTTAAATGCATAGTACATGCAAATTTTTCAGTTGTCATTTTAATTTTTTTCATAAATTTATAACAGAGAAATACTATTTACATTTTCTTGAGTCCATTTCATTTTAGTCTCAACTTGTTTTTTTACATGTTTCATAACGCAATGAATACATTAAAAGGCTATTCGTTTATATATTTTATTTCATTATTTATCGATCATTAAGTTTTTTGGATATTTTATAATTAGTTCAAACTGTTAAAATTCATGCAAAATATGTCTATTACAAATGTAAAAATTCCTTTTTACCCTTAAATAATTATACTTTTAGTATTTCAGAATTATATATTATATAGTTAGTGAAATAGTTAGCTGATGAAACTAATGTAACCTGACCTTACGTAAAACTGTTTATGATAAAAATAATCCGTCAAAATTGCAATTTCTTGCAATCTCAGCACGACGTCTCCGCGTCTTATTGTATTGATGCGCAGCTATGCGCAATAGTATTGATTCTTCAATAGGAAGCGTAACATTGTTCTATAATTCCAAAGGTCATTCACTTCTGCTTTTGTATTCGACCACGCAACAAAGTAATTAATTCTTTTTATGAAGTATTATTTTGACTTATATTCTAAGTCGTAAATTAAACAGAAATAGATCTTGAAAAGAACTAAGTAATCTTATTTTGTGTGGTTTCATTAAAACGTTTTAAATTAAAACGATGAAAAGAATTTCCCAAAAAAAAGGGCTTAAAGAGTGATAAAATTAGAATAAGTTTAATATAAGAATCAAGACAAAAAGATTACCATAAAATTTAAAAATATGCTTCTTTATTCATTTAGCGAACAATAAATTTGTTCATTATAGCAATTTTTTTTTATTTTTTGGAAAGGCTTATTAATAAGCTCAAACAATATGACTGCAATTATAAAATTATTTTTACTTTATAAAAGTACTATTTACTTTCTTTAGTGGAAAATAAATTCTTATTATTATTTTGTTTATTTTGTTTTTGCCGCGAGCATAGTATTTTGAAGAACGAGAAAAAAAGACCATTTTTATAATAAAATTCTTGAATTATCAAAGAAAAAGCGATAATTGTTTATACAGTCAAAATTATTCATTTACGGGAAGCTGGATTTATTAATGTAAAAAGTAATTGAGTAAAAGAAAACACTTTCACACAATGGAAGTTCAAATTCGCGAATTCTAATTTCATTTTTTTAACATTCTTAAGTTCTTTAAAATAAAATCGTCTGCTGCAATTGAAACTAATTATTTTAATTTTATAAAATTATATTCTTATTTTATTTTTTAACATTTTTAAGCTGCTTAAAATAACATCGTCTGCTGCAATTGGAAACAATTATTTGTAGAAAAAATTGTCTGTATATGTCTAAAATAATTTATTCAATAAAAGTTTTTGATTATAATTTGTTGTTTACTTTACAGCAGTGCAATTCTTTTCTTTCTCAAGAATAAAAAAAATTAAAAATATAAATAATTCTCCTTAATTAAATAACATTTCCTTCAGAAATCCTTTTTTTTGTTTGCACGTGATTTAGGTAAAAATAATAATAGTAAATAGTAAATTAAAATAGTAAAAAATATAATTTGTGGAGCTTCATAAATCTAAACAAAATTCCACTAAAACTTTTTGTACAGTATTAAAAAAGAAGGGGATCTAAGTAAAATAATTATAATTATCTTGTTTTTAGAATAAGTAAATTGTTAGAACTCTCTTATATTTCGTTCTTTTTCAATCAAGATCAAATGAATAAAATTTCTCAAACATCAAAATTTCCGAATTTCCACTCTAATCTCCGAGAATCTAGCTGATTTGAGCGACATGCCAAACCTTTCCCTAAACTATTCACTCCTTTTTATGCTAAAGAAAAGATTAAATTATAAGAAAACTCTAAATAAATATCTTTTAAATATTAAGTTTGTGTAATTTTTTTGCATTTTGATTATCTTTGATTTGATGTAAGTCTTAAAGGTTGTATGTAAAAATATAATGCTCGAGTGATTCGTTAATAGACAGATGGACACGATGTGAGCACGGCCTTGGACGTCTTTTGATGAACGAATTTATGTCATTGCAAGGGGAAATACGAAATACTCCATTGAGGCTGCAAACTATAAAATCAGTAATCCTAATATTTAAGTTTTTTCTCTCTTGAAAATTATTTGAGAGGAAAGACATTTTCTCTCTGTCAAGTAATATAAAAAAATAAGTCAATTCCTACTTAGGTCAACAAAGAAAAAGTTTATTTCAGTTACTCTTTATTAAATAATTTCAATTAATATAAATATGTGCATACACATATGACATAATCACATTATTAAGTGGCAAAATAGAAAGCGATCTTCCTTGCAGTTTTCCATTTTCCTTTCTATATAGGGTATACTATTATTTTAGTAGGGTTTTTTATTCATAAATTAAATTTAATTATTAGAATAAAATAGTAAGTAAAAAGAAATCACATTCTCAGAAATTATACCATCCCTGGTTGGATTCGAACCCGCGACATTTGGATTAGAAGTCCAACCGGCTATCCATTGAGCGATAGGAACACAAGGAGCGATTTTCCTTTTTATAATGATGTTGGACTATTATTTTTATTTGTTACGATTTATTCATTAATTAAATAGAACTAATGAAACATATTCGAAAAAACTATGTTAACATCAAGTGTCATCCACTACAAGTTTCAAAAAAATGTATTTGAACTTGAGTGGATGAATAAAAACTATTTTATTAACGATTGAAAATTCGAGCAAGATATATATATATATATATATATATATATATATATATATATATATATATATATATAGGGAGAGTGTGACCTAATAGTAGGAATTGAAAAAGGAGGGGATTTGTTTGGAATAAATAAAAATTAAGAGTCGATCGAAAAATATCAGCCTCTTCTACATTGCGAACGAAAATTTAAAGATTAGTTTAAATCTTAAAAGCTTTTAATTGTTTTTTAATAAAGTAACTTCAAGAACTATGTTAAATTTGAACTTAATATCGATGAGAAGGTATATTCTCATCTTTATAGTCATAAGAATTCCCTAACGTGTACACCTACGTCTTCTAACCATAAATTCCTCCTCAGTTAAACCGTTGTGAAAGGGAATTTTTCACTTCAGCTGAACGAAAATGGGGGATTTTTTTTTCTCTTCGGTCGAGTGAAAACCATCTTAACCATTCAACCAATCAAAATTCTAGCTCTCGTTCTTTATACCCAGTGAACTGGTTAAATCGCTTGCTGCCTACCAAGCGCAAACTATCAAGCTCTGTAGCATCTAATTCTTTTCAGATCAACTTTTTAAACTTAAATTTTGTCTTTAAGGTATGTGAATAATAACGGAATTTTTTAAAATTGAGATACATGAGGAATTTTTTAGTAGTTTTCAGATTTATTTAAATAATTGTATGATAAAAAGCTAAAATTGTATGGTAAGAAATTTTTTATCTTTAAATAGCAAAATAGGGGGAAAACTGGTGAACACTTACAAAACATTACATAAACGCAAGAGGATTAAAAGAAGACTCGAATAGAACCCGTTACAAGTGGAAACCAAAGAAAAATGTAATAACACTTCTGAAAACATTGAAACTAAAAAAAAAACTAAATACAGAACTAAAAGAATTATACTTACGTTGAGTGTTATTTTTTAGGTTAAAAAAAGGGCATAGAGCTTTTTCAGGAGGATTTACCGTAAGCAAAATAAGTACAAATCAATCGGTTTATCAAATTTATGCACCTATTAAAAAAGTTGATTGAATGCATCTTGATTAAACTGAACGATATGAACTAATCGTAGTAATTCATTGAATTGAAATACTAATTTAATCACATGTATGAGTTAATTCTGTCTGGAAGGAAAAATAAAAATAGGCAGTAGAGAGTCAACTGATTGCCTAGATAAATTCCAGTTCATTTTGCGTGATCTTCAGTTAGATATGTTGAAAATTGGGAATTATGTGCTCGTTGAATAAGTAAGGTTATTAATCTCTTGGCGTTCACAAACGAGTGTCATTGGGATGCTGATCAGTTTGTTAAGTTTTCTCAAGCCTTTTTGGGGGTACAAGACTTGAAAATATCGTAGAAAATTATGAAAATAAGCAAAAAAAAATCTAATTTTAAAAATCTGATGTTGGAAAAGAGCGGTCTTATTTTCAATTTTGAAATCAATTCTTGAAATTTTTTTTCACTCGAATTTGTGAAATTTATGATTTATTGTAATTTGCATATTTCTATTTCATTTATTTATTTTTGACATTTCGCTATAGTCGATTCAAAATAAATATTATTTTGCGCTTACATCAACCTAAAATTGTTTCTTTGCGCATTTAGCATAATTAAAAAAATGAAAATCCAGAAAAAATTGTTATGAATTTTTTTTTGATTGATTAGAACAATTTAAAAGGAAAATAGGAAGAAAAATTAAGTTACACAACGTTAAGTGACTCGAAATATAAAATATTAACTCCTAATTCAACTTGTAACATTTTTTTTGTGTAATCTGAATTGTTACTTGACAATAAAACCGAAAATAAACAGTGAAACACGTTGAACGCGAAAACGCTTGAGACGAAATATCGGTTAACACTAAATAATACGACGGTCTCGACAAACTACTATGAATTTTCATGCATTTTTTTTCTCTTAACACGAAACAAAAATATTTCCTTCCTGGAAATGAACAAAAAACGGATAACACCAGCCCCGCAGGCGAGATTAAAAAGGGGTGGAAAATGAAAGAGAGGTGGTTTGAAATGTTTGGTAGAAAGGAGAATAACTTAGCTTTGAAATATCCTCAGAATAGCCTGTGGTATGAGCCAATTATGCTCTTATCTTACTTTCATCCTCCACCCCTACAAACGCCATACAAAAACACTCATCTTTCTTCAATTTGCTTTGAAATTCGGTGACGAGTGCATCGCAGAGTGAGTAAGATCAGTGAATTTGGTTAACGTTTTCTTCCCCCTCCCCCTATTTTAGAAGATTTTTTTTTCAACCCCAGTGGCAAAGAGCTCAGGGGGAAAGCATACCTCTATTTCGCTTAAAATAAAGGTGGAGCTTCTTAAGGCTTTTGATCAAAAACAAAAGACGAACTGGAAATGTGTAAAGATTTTGGTATTGCTGACTCTACTTAATCAATAATAATATTGAAAAAAATAAAGAAAAAGCAAGTTATGGAAATGTTTGAGTGGAGTAAGTCAGAGCCAGAGTAAAAACGTGTGGCGGTGGTATCTATATATAAGCCAGTAACAGCCCCCGGACTAGAGTGATCAATTTAGTCTCGTGAATATGTTATGTGCTTCCGAAACAGAAGGTGCCAAGTTCTAATCTCCTTCAAACGAATGAGAACGGCCAAGCACGAGAATTTAGAGACGACTTTATTTGTTTGGTTCAAACAAGTGATCTCAGAATGCTTCCAGATCAGGACCCTTATAATGCTAGTGTTTTATTTTTCAAAAAACTTGAAAATTTTGCATTACATTTCATTAGTTTGTTGTGAATGTTTTTGTTTCATTGATTTTTATGAAATATGTGCATATGTATAGTACAGAGCAAAATAATAAGAACACCTGTGAAAAAATAATAATTTTTTATTAGTAAAGGGTTGGACAACCCTTGGCTTGGATGACAGCTTGCATTCAACGTAAAATTGACAAATATAGGTCTTGAACAAAGTTCATCGGAATTTGCTCCCATTCCTCGTGCAAGACCGTCTCGAGTTCAGATAGTGTGTGCGGAGGAGGAAACCGAGCACTGACTTTGTTCTCTAACCCCCCAAGCACTCAATGAAGTTCAGATTAGGTGACTGGGGACATCACGTTAGATGTTCCACTTCATCATCATGCTCATTTAACCATGTTTGAAGACACGAAACGTGTGAACAGGGCACTGTTATCTTGGAACACAAGAGGCTCTCCCGGAACGAGAGTCTGAAGCATAGGTTGAAAATAATCTGCGTGAATGCTCCGATAATGGTCGCCTGTGTTCATCCCCCTCAAGACAACGAGAGGCCTCAATTCACAGGGAGGTATTGCGCCCCAACCATCACAGAACATTCTCCATGTTTCACTGTTGGAACCAGGCAGTCAACATGAAATGCTTCTGCCGATGTTCGCCAGACGAACACGCGTCCGGTGGTCTGGAATAATGTAAATGAGGATTCATCATCAGACGAGAAGACTTGTTTCCAGTGTAGTTGTGTTCATTTTAGGAGGTCTTGGCATCAATGTGGTCTCTTCTAGCACGGTGAAAGTAACGGCTTTGGAATATCTACTTTGCCATGAATGTTCGCAGAAGGACACTTCCGTTGAAAAGTTTTCGTGGATACGGGATTTTAAAGACTTTGACTTTCTCCAACTGTTGTGCTTCTCAGAAGACACCTTACCCAGGTTGTGTAGGCTATTATAACACATGACACAGTGGTCCTTGAAATACCTACAAAGTTGGATATTCCAGATAAGGGTGCTTCAGCGAGAAGAGCTCCAATTATCATGCTTTTTTCACGTCAGAGAAGTTGAACATAATCATGCTTTGCTAGGAACAGAATTTTCTCGTGCAACTCTCACACTTTCAAATGCTTGACCGATAGCTTCCCTTCGCCGCCATTAAGTAGCACACTGCAGTGACACGTGGCGACCGTTTATCAGATGGTCGAAAGACAATTTTTAAGAAGGTGTTTCTATTATTTTATCCTATACATGTACATGTCTATGCAAATAAATTACTCTCTAATAAACTTAATTTTGTTGAATATAAACTGCTGTTTGTAAATAATGCAACACCACGAAGAAATTATCAGAATTAAATGAAATTTAATGTACAGACGACTTATATTAATACAAATAAATGACGGAATTTTCAAAGCAAAACAACCATATTAAGTGTCCAAAATCAGCATTTGATGTAGCCACAACGTGCTGCAATAAGTACTGCTATAAGACGTGGCATGGAGTCAAACAGATTTTGAATGTTTGCTTGTGACTATTCCCGCGCTTGTTCAAGAGTAATAATGATAAGTATGTCAATATTTGACGACGTCTTTCGAATTAGCGAAATCGTTCCGAGGAAAAAAACTTAATCATAATTTACAATGCATAACTCCAGTATAGTAGATTAAAATTTCCCTTACCAAATGAATATAGAATCAGTTTAAAAAGTAAAATATTTTATAGTAAAGAGTTATTCGGAATGTTTTATCTGAAAGAACCCCCCAATATTAATGAAGTTTGTCATCTTTATAATACAAACAGCAACATGTTTTGCTATATCATTCATTTTTATTAAAATATAGGTCCATTTTTTTCCTTTTTAAAAAATATTCCACATTTCAATTCCTGTATTACAAAATCGAATGAATTTAGAATTGTACCAAATAAAAAAAAGTGACGAATTGAATATTTTAAAAACTACCTCTGTAGTAAAAATAGTTTACGAGTAAATGGTTCAATCGACAAAAAAAAAAACCTGTAAGCGTTAATTTATGCTCCATTAACACAAAGAACAAACCTCATTTAAATAAGCGAAATTTCTACGGATAAAAAAGGCATCATTAATTGCATACCAATAAAGATCTGGGGACGTTTCAGATAATGACACAGGCATTCTTTGTCCGTTTTTTATTTATATCTCAAATGACCTTGCTCGTCATTCACCAGATTCCAAAATAACAAGAGCAACGAGGAAATGCTAAGAACATTCTTTTTTTATATAAATTTGAACTAAGTACCAAACGATAATAGTAATATTAAGGTAATAATACCTCGCATCGTAAACGTTCTTCGAATAGATAAAAAAATGAGGGGAGGGGAATGAAAAAAACAAAGAACCATCTGTTCTAGAAAAAATTTCATCATATGGTCGTTAACGCTGCAGGTGGGTAGGGTGAGAAATCGACCCCAAATTGCGGAACTTGTATTTTTTTTCTTTCAAAACGCTTATTTTCTTTTTCTTTATATATTATTTCCTCGTAGAACTTTCTAGGAAACTACGTTATGATTATTGCGTCATCCCTGGTGAAGTTAATGTGTTGTTTATGTACTGTGACCTTCCTAAAAAATTCAGGTAGAAGGGTTGGGTTACCATAATTTGGCGAATATTATAAAAACTTCTCAAATGAAAATGTTTTTATTCTTTTTTGAGTTTCATGTATATTAATGCCCTTATTGAATTGTATTTATGTAGGCTGTTGAAGGCTTTTTAACATGTTTTATAGCTGAATCATTGTTTGCAATTTCACTTAGTTTGCACTGAATATTAATTGTATTATCAATATCATGAGTTTGTAAATATTTTTAGTCATATTTTTGGTATTCCAAAAAAAAAAAAAAAAAAAGAATTCATTGAATTATTTTGTAGTTTCGAAAAAATACAATGGGCTAAATTCATAACGGTCAAATGATAATTGCAATTACTTGTTCTCCTTTGAACTCTAAGCCCACATTTGAATTGTTCCACTGGTAAAATTTAGATAAAATCGTATTTTGGAATTTCGAGAGTCAATATACAACGAAAATCACTAAATTTATAATCAAACTGTAGATTTAAAAATACGAAAAAAAAAATCGCCTACTGAAACAAACATACATATAAAAAGTAAAATAAAAATTATAACATACGTCCCTTAGAAATGGGAATTCTAAAACCCTTTAATATCGAACTAAAATTACAAAATATACAGTTTGAACCATGGCTTATATTTTTGTATGATAAACAACTTAATATCATGTACCTCTGAGAAATAAAATATCCTTCATATAAACATAGTAAAATTCGTATAAAGAGCCTGTTGGCGCATGCGCGCCAACGTCATGCGCACAAATGCAAATATTCTTCCTTGCCGCGCTGTGCCGGCAGTTGAGAACTTTCTGTGGAACAAGATAGACGAGAAAATTTCTCTTTAATACTCAGACGTGAGCATTAATATAGGACTCTTAACTCGAAGCTCACAATAAAAATTACTTAAAATTTGCTGCGCTTGTAAATAGCATATATATGTTGTGTGATATATGTTGTGTGGTTAAATAAAAAAGGTAAAAAAAGAAATAAGCGTGGCTGGTCCGTCGATGAAACAAAAACAACAAACTAAAAATAAACAGAGCCAATAGGGCTTTTGTTCGATTGGGAACAAATTACGTCAAATTAAAAAATAAATGAATGACTCTTAATCCTTTGTAAAAAAAAATTTAAACAAAATAAATCAATGAAACTCATTCATCAACGCCTATCAATTCCAAAAAAAGTAAAAATGTATGTACATTCACTCATGTTATATAATACATCATAGTTTTATTTAAAGAAATTGATTTGTTTCTATTATTCTTACAATATCGATCACTTTAAGGTTTAATTAGACCGTTCACACAAGACTTTGAACTCTGCTACTTGCTCAGGTCAATAATAGGGTCAGTGAATACGTCAAATTTCATGACCCGCTGATTTTATGACGTCTTCTACGAAAAAACATGATTTATGAAGTTGAGTCCTGCCTTTCGCCATTTGCAAGATGGCTCATCAATGATTCGATGTTTCAAAGTGAGGAAGCAAAAACAGGTTGGAATGAGAACGATTGTGTACTCTTCAACCTTCTTTCCTATGAGATATTGTAAAAACAACGATTTACAATATTGCTGAGAAGTTAAAAAAAGATTAAGGATAAGAGAATCAATTATACTGTTTGCGTGAAATCACTTTTAAATGTGCTCCTTATAGTGTTTTGATGATAAGATTAGGGTTAATATGAAGAAATAATAAAAAACACGATTTATACACATATTACATAGTACATAATTAGTCGTTATATTCGAATATGTTAAGCGAGGGAAATATTGGTGGAGAGAGAATTAAAAAGAGTTAAGAAAAAAATAATAAGGAAAATCTGATAGAATCGTAAACCCAACATAAATTTGCTCATGATACAGTGAAATTAAATTTATTAAATTTAACGCATTCAAAGGAAAAAACGCGGAATTATTCGAACTAAGAAAATAATTCTATTTAAATGAAATATAAATCGTCTACAAAAAATTATGATATTTAAAACATTCAATTTCTAATATAAAACCTAATAATAACAAACATTTCATAGAACTTTTGTTATTGCAATATTTTAGAATCTTAAAAATTTTATTATAAAACTCATTAATAAATTAGCTATTTTGATTTAATGCATTTGATGAAATAAATTAACTTAAATATAGATTATTCGAACTAAGAAAATAATTCTATTTAAGAGAAATAAAAATCGTCTGCAGATAATTTATGATATCAAGACATTCCATTTCTAAGATTAAATATTAAGAATAATAAATACTTCATAAAACTTTTTTTACTGCAAATGTTTTAAAATTTTGTTGTCAATTATCTTAAAAATTTTCTTTTAAAGTTTATTAAGAATGTAAAGTTGTAGTTAATTCAAGGAAAAAAATGTAATTATAGCTTGTATCTGAAATATAATCAAAATAGCTAACACTTTTTTTAAAACAAACTTTAAAAATTATTCTCAGCTATTCAGAAAAACTGAACTCATAACAAAACCACCGAAAAAGAAAACAGATTCTAACCCCTAATCTCTGTTTTTTTTCCTTCTTCATTTCCAAAACAAGCACCGGAAGTTGCAAATTATGACGAAACACTTTTATGAATAAGATGAGAAAAAATAATAATAAATCCAGACAGGTATCTTCCCAACAAAAGAATGCTTCTAATCTGCAGATTCCTAGCGGAAAAAAAGAGCAAAAGTGATTGTACCTCATGTTGAACTCTATCACGTGGTGCTGAGGATAACCTCATGGTTCAGACACGTGACATAGGTCAAACTGTTGTATCACGTGTTGCCTCATATGCATGAAATTTCAAAAGGTAACGGCACTTTAAATGTAGATTATATATTATTCTTGATGAATGTGCTTTCATTTTACAAAGTAAATGACTTGTGGAATTATTTTTAGAATTCTGATGTCAACTTACCTAAGCCTTATTCATAAAAAGAGATTATAAGTTTCTAGAAAAATTTATCATCTGCTGCGACTATTCATTATTTATCAAAAAAAAATACTGATTTTATATAAATAATAGTTTTTATTAAATATACATTTAGCAATTATTATCATTTCAATATTTCAGAATATTATTATTTTATTCTATGAAACACGGTGGCATTGGAGGAAAAAGAATGTTTTTGATATTAATTAGTAAGTTAACATACCTATATGAAAAGGATTCAGATAAAATTAAGTTAAAAAAAAAGAATTTATTTCTCACTTTATTTTCAATATTCTTTAAAATGTTTATTAGTTATTAATGATAAAAAAAATTCTTAAAAGCATCACAATTATAATCTGTCACAAGTTTTTCAACCAACATTCAGAAACTTAAATATATTGTTCGTAAATATTAAACTGAATTTGCTTTGTGATGGCTTGAGTAGGTATAGTAATTGTTACAACACACTTTGTTTTTCGAAAATTTATTTGCGAATTATGTTTTTCAAAAAACGTTGTTACATTTTTTTTAATTTAGTATCTTTTTCTCCATTATTATTTTTGATACTATAGAATATTATGAATATTACTTATTACATATTATAGAATAATAAATGTTACATGCATAAAATATGCACTATAGATAATTATATATTACATATTATAAAATATTATAGAAATCGTTCTCTTTTTTTCTTAAAAATGTATTCTAATTTCATTCTACATTCAAGAAGAAATTTTGATGCATTTGTGCGTGAATTTTTTCGGAGATTTTTCTTCTTTTAAAAATGAAAATTATATTATGCATTCATATCTGTTGTGAAATAGAACTAAAAACTGCAACAGAAAAAAAACGAGAACAATTTTAAATTCCTTTCAATGAGTATTATAATCGTATTCAGCTAGCGCCATCTTGCGAGAAGCATTTGTACTAAAACTTGTAACTTAAAATTACTTATACTCGGTAACGTAAACAAAAGATAATGTACTGAGAAAGGTAAAATTAAGATCAATATATTATTTTATTGAAAATATATATTTTTTGTTTTATGTGGTACATGATAGTTTAATAATGGAACTGCGATGTTTTCAATCTCGATGAAAAGTTGTTACATTTGAAAAATTCTCTGGCATTTATATCATTTTAAAAAATCTCCTTTCTTAAACTCAAATTTCAAGCCATATTTTTCACGAAAAATCACACAAATTGCCGTAAACAGAAAAAAAATTGATTTTTTGTTTGTTTTTATTTTAGTGTTATAAATAGAGAATACTTCTTTTGAAAAACATGAAATATTTGAAGTATTCTGTTTTTTAATCTCATCATCAAGGATTAGTTAATACTGCTTTAAATCCCTTTTCTCTAGTGTTTTTTTTTATTTTTATAAGATCTAAATTGTTTATCTGATCACACACACACGATTGACTTCCTCAGTGGCTATTTTCTTCAGATTAATAGGGGATTTAGGTATAAAGAGTGGATTTTCTTTTCTTTTCTTTTTGAAGTATATAAGTACTGAACTTGATGCCTTTATAGTAATTTTCTTTTATCAGATACCTTGGATTTATGAATGTGAAATGTTAATCTTATGTAAAATATCTATTTACCCTCTTAATCCTAAGCTATTGTATTTATTTGAATGCTAAAAGTGTATCTAAGATCGTAAAAATAAAAAAAAAATTCTGTAGTATTATACTGCCTTGCTCCTGCAAGGCAGTATAATATCCTCCCTTATTTTATTTAGCGCGGGGGTGGCTTTTTTATTACATCTCAATAAATACAATTATTTAAATTTCAGATGTTATTTAGAAATTCTACAGGATTAACATTATACTCACGAAATCAAAATGATTAATAGTTCAAAACCGTAATTTCCCAATGTTACAAGACTAAAGAAGGTGCTTTCAAGAAATATCCGGCCATAAGTTTTCGTGAGTGAGGAATGAAGCCAAGTCATGCATGTAAGCTATCCCAATGTGCATTGATTGATTTTATTCCTGACTGAAGGAAGCTGTCAATTGCTGGCCGACCGCCAATGAGAGTGAAATGTAAACGAGCGCTGGGAGATTTTATATATTTTTTTTATAAAATGACAGAAAAGTTTGTACATGGTAACTACATTTAATTCTGGAAACTATTGGTTCCAATACTTGGGTATGACGTGGCGTAACGTACACCCCTGTAACCCTCACATCACGGGAGGGGGCAGAATTCTAGAGGACCCAAAATCTGACTGACGCCAAGTATGTATCCTTTGTAAGTTTCGGCTTGGAGTCCCAAACCTGACTTTTCAGGGGAAGGGGGTGGCAAATGTTCTCCGTTTCGTCACTGATCAGTTAGTTGTTTGTGTCATTTGAAAAGAGGCGTTCCCGAATTGCTTCTATAACAGAAGCAGAATCGCTGTAAAAACTGCGTAACTACTCAATGGAATTACTTTTGTTGGGACTTTAGAGAAAAACTGTTGTATCTGAACATAAGTATTTTGTATAAATAAAGGTGTCATATTTTTTTACACGTCTTATAAAATATATCATGATGCCTTGGCCGACTGATTCATGTAATACTTGTTATTACATATTTCCTTTATTTCAAACGTTCATGTTCTTTTAATGCAGTAATTACCGTAAATTTTGGCGTATACCACCGATGTATGACGCGCACTTATACTTTCAAGCTGCAATATTTCGGTAAATTCGCCGTATAACGCACGCACCCTTTTTTACGAAGGTACTTGCAATGTATATGTACAAAACTATTATGTTTTGAATAATTTATTCGAGAATTATCCAAGGATTTTGAAAAAAAATAGTATACTTCTTAAACTACAGCTACTAAGTTCATTAGGTAGATCATTTCTTTTAAGTACAGTAGAACGTCGTTTATCCGAATCAATTGGGATCGGACACCGTTCGGATACGCGATTGTTCGGATAACCGAATGCGCTCTGTGCAGTATATGAAACCGCACACTATACGAATATTGAAAATTATGACATGTGGAAAACGTGCTTGAAGAAAAAGCAAAATAAGTGTCGCAATTTTACCTTTACTGTTGAGCATTGTGCACTGTTCGAAAACGTATTCATATACAGTACATGTAGTTGACAAAAAAAAACTGGTCTGGATACTTGACGCTCCAGATAATAAACGTTCGGATAAACGACGTTCTACTGTACACATTATTCCAATCTAGGTAGAAGTCACTGGCGTAGCTAGTTATGAGTGGGCACTATATCAAAACTCCTTCGAGGGCCTCTTTTAGAAACGAAAGCCCTCTTAGCGGTACTGTAGTTACACATGTAGGGGCCCCGTGCCATTGATACGGCGGTAGCTACGCCCCTGGTAGAAGTCTAATTTTTGTTATGCTCATCTCTTTTTTTTTTTTTTTTATTTCTGACGCAATCATTTTTATACCCGGCGTATAACGCGCACCCGTAAAATTCGATCTTATTTTTTGTGTTAAAAGTGAATGTTATACGCCGGATTGTACGGTAACTCTTCAAAATTTTCGCCAATTTATTTGTTGACTAGCTAATAAGGAAGGAAATTGCGTAGGAATTTGTTTTTACGCAGGTTCAAGAAATGATGACAACATTTGGCGACGTTTTTTGAATTAGCGAGATCGGTCTATAGTACAATATGTACCTTAGTGATATGAAAAACAAGTATAAATGATAATTTGCGAAAGAATACGATTACTTAGGTATGGAATTTACATAACTCTTGAAAACAAACAGGTAAAGAAAATAAAAAGCACACAACTCCCTCACAATATAACATCACTTGAAAGTTTATTTTATTTTTAAGACATTTACTTCCTCATTATTCGTCCCAGTGAAGCCTGACTTTCTAAAAACAACCACCGGAAGATACGATCATCAGCAAGATGCGAATACGAATTCCTCAATTGAATATCCAAACACAAAAATGCAAATAATTCTAGGTTCCTCAGGGCAAGGCGAAAGTGATTGGATCTTTGCCTTGAACTTAGTCACGCGTGTACAACGAAATCCACGTGGTATGGACGCGTGAGGTAGGTCAAATCTTGCATCACGTGTTTCATCACACATTTTTTTTTTTCGTTCACAGGATCAGCATGAATGAAATTTTTCCCTTTTAAAATACTATAGCTCCACCCACTCAATTTTTTAAAATTTTAAGCATTGGTTTCTCTTTTTTTCGGATCATTTGGAGCATCGCCTTTTATGTAACATTCAAGTATTTCACTGTGCTACTTTTTGACCTAGATTTTAATTTTTAAAGTTCGTTGTGAAATATTATTCTGAATTTATTGTTCAAATGTCACTTTTTAAAAAACCATTTGGTGGTTTATATGGTTAAGAAAATTTAAATGGCAGAAATTATCGTTTGAGCACGCTTTTTTTCTAATCTGGAATAATTGTTGCGTGTTGGTATGAACTACGCAAAAGGATTACAATATTTCTAAAAATATCTATAATTTTTTAAAAATAATTGTAATATTTCAAATATCAAACGTTCTCTTATTATTTATAAAATAAACCCATACCTCATCTTTGAAAAGTATTGTTTTCTATGTCTTGAAAAGAATTGAACCATCTTAAAGCATTAACTTTCACTCAGAACAAAGTAAAAATAAATTCGTAAAGTAATATTACAAAGCTTGATCTAATTTTGTATAAACAATTACTTCTTTAAAATTTACTAAAGCCGAAATAATATCAAAGTTTTTTTAACACCCTTTTATAAGTTTCACTTGTATGTAATGGAATCTTTGAATTCAATTTGAACCCACTTTAAAAGGTCAGATTAATCCGAAATTTTGCTCACTCTTGTCCAGGACAATAATAATGCAATAATTTAATAATTGTGTTCCGTTTTCCTGATCAGAATCATCAGGAATAATGATTTCCCATTTTCAGATCCCATCTGCATCTGGCGACTAATTCCAGATCCCATTTTCAAATTTGGCGACTAAAAGATTAAGTTACAACTTAGTTTGATTAGCTATAAAAGGGTGTTCTCTTTAATTTTTTTTAAACTGTAATTTATTTCAAACACAGAACACATTTTATTCAACTAATTTCATTTAGAGGTAAGGCAAAATCAAGCCTCAACTTGAAGTTAACAGACAGATGAAAAAAATTAAACAAAAAATTGTAACATCATGCCTCAGCTATATATAAATAAATCAGGAAAAGAAAAAGTTTTCAAAATCCACGAAAACTTACACATATATCTACTGAGTGATTATAATTAAAATCTCTCCCTTTTAAAACGCTTTAAAAAAGAGCCACTGGCCAGAATGATTTCTAATTTGAACTGAAAATACTTGAAAGGGAGAAATAGCATGGCTTAAGAAAAGAAGTTCTAAAATGTATCAATAGATGGTACTGTAAGCAGTGTAATGAAATTGAATGTGATTACAAGTGACATTTTGAATCGAATTTCGACGGCTTTGGCATGAGTTGCACATTAAACCAACTCTACTGTTCAATAAGCATGATTGTTTCGGCTTTTTACAGGAAAAAAAATGATTTCAAAGTCATTCAACAATTGTGGGAATATTAGTGAAAAGCCCATCCACCGCGGTAAGGTTGTACCACATTGTATGGGAAAAATTGATCCTACCAATTCTATCAGTTCGGTGTCATCCATTGATACACTTAGGATTTTTTCATATACCATACCTCTTCTCCCCTTCTTCAAGTATATTTAGTTAAAATTTGAAGTCATTCTTACCAGTGGCTCTTTTTAACACCCTTATTCGAAAGTAAATTCTAAAATTCCGAAGCTGTGGGGTGCATCTACCAGATGCTAGGTAACTTTGGTCAAATAAGACTAGACATCTTTCAAAAATTATATGTTTACTAGCTGATATGCACGTTCTTCGCACGGGTGAACTGAAAAATTAAACCACACAGATTGAAGGATAAAGAAGTTTTTAATGAGTTAATATTGCGTGAATTGCAAATTAAACAAAAAAAGAAAGCTTTTTGCATATCTCAGCTAAACAAAAAAAAACCCACATTTGTTAAATTTTAAGTATGTAGATCTAATAGCTGGTAAAAAGGATTTTTTTTTATTTATAATTTCCCGTAACACTCTTGAGGGTCGATGATCTCTGCTCAGCAAAAGTAAAACATTGTTAAAAGTTTTGCGCAATGAACGCTTAAAGTAGTGTAAATAATTTATATCTGAAAGTGTAATACATTAATATTACTTTCTGTTGCATTTATTTTATTTTAAAATTGTAATATTCGCAAGCAACGCCGTTTCTTAAATTATAATGGCGATTCAATGAGAAACACAGCGAAATGATAACGCTAGAGTCAAGTTCGTAAATGTCTAGCTACTTTCATATTAGCTCGAGCTTTATTAGAGCTTTGTAAGACACGCCGTGTAGGGGAGCGATGCACGTTCAAAGAATATTCCTGCTAAGTATTGGTAGAATATTCCTTCTAAGTTGATGTGGTGTGGTAGTTAGGAGAAGAGGGTGCCAGCTCAGGTGTCCACGTCACTTGACCATGATTCAAAATTACGTGGTCCGTTGCCAAAAGCCCTCGGGTAGCTGAACAGTGCGACGTTAATATTCACTCACTCCAAAAAATACAGTACAGTAGTTATAATTATTTTTATACTTAAAAATGCAATATCCGCCTATTCAATTAAAATTATAGCGTTATAATTAACTACTAAACACAAACAAACTATGCAAATATGTCCAAATGATGGAGTGTGAAAGACAAAGTAAATCTACTGTAAGTACCAGAAGCAATAAAAGTATTTATTTTGAAAAAAGATCAATTTCTTACTACCAAATGTGCATAGTAAAATCATTAAAACAAACATTCAAATAAAGAGAGATTTATAACAACCTCTCCCTTCAAAACTTAGTTTTATTCTGAAATAAAAACAAATTAGGGATTATGCTGATCACAGGAATTAATTAGAAGCGAGCGCCTTGCGTAGCCAAAACAAAAAGGGTTCTTTCACAAACAAAAGATAGATATATGCTGACGTGGGCTTTTTTGCAACGCACCCCAGAATTGCTTGCAGGCAGAATTTTTTCCTACTTACTTGACTAATATCGTTATATTTTGGACACTTCTCCTAATATCTTTATAAATTATAGCCTATGTGTTTTTCTGATGTATAAGCTATATTACTGTAAAGTTTCATTAAAATCCCCATTCAGTAGTTTTTGCGTGAAAGACGCCCAAACATCACAAACTTTCGCATTTATAATATATATCTAGATTTAGCTGAGGACGGCGAAGAAACATACATAAAGATTAAGCACTCGGCCACCGCCGAGAGCATAACCAGTTCTGAATATATTCGTCAGCTCGCAGACTGACGTCACAAACAACGACGCCTAGCGGCATTTTTATTTTGCTTCACTTAACAACAACCCTTTTATAAGCTTCACTTGTATGTAACGTAATCTTTGAACTCAATTTTCACCCACTTTAAAAGGTCAGATTAATTCAATATTTTATTCAGTTGTCCAGTACCGATGACAATACAATAATTTAATAATTTTGTTCCATTTTTCAGATCAGGATCATCAAGATTAACGATTTCCCATTTTCAGATCCCATCCAGCACCTGGTGACTAATTTCAGATCCCATTTCTAGATTTGGCGACTGAAAGATTACGTTACAACTTAGTTCGATTAACTAAATAAAGGGTGTTTTTTAGTTTTTTTAAACTATAATTTATTTAACAGTATTTTTTTTAAAATTAATTTATTTGCAAAACTCCTCATGCTCCGCTTTACATAATATGAGGCTTACAGACGTAAGTGAAGACACAATTACATTTAAAAAAAAAATTTGGAGGGGAAAAAAAGGAAGGAAAAAAACAAATAAAAGACAAAAACATAAAAAAAGGAAGAGTGGAAAAATAAAAATATAAAAAGGAAGGTCCAATAAAACTTTAAATATCAATACAGTAAACAAATTTTCTTAAGACATTTAGGCTCTCAGTACATTTGACCAATAAAGACAAAACAGGTGGCCAGGAAAAACCTAAACCTTTCAACTCCTTTCTAAAATTTTCTCTTTTACAGAAATAAAGTTTACAGTACAATAATACATGCTCCAAAGTTTCAGTATCTTGACCACAAGAAGAAATATCACTACCAATTAAATTAAATCTAGATAAATGGCTATTAAAATTTCCATCTCCTGTTAGAGAATCTGGGATAACTTGAAATCAGTAACAAAACTCTTACATTTAAGCCGTTGATAAATGGTTGGAAAAAACCTTTTAGTCCACAAAGCTTTAGGTGAGGCCAAGAACTCGGTGTTCCAGGAAGAAACAGTTCTTTCCCAAGCTAAATGTTTCCAGTGGGACAATGGCACAGACATCAAAAGGTTCACATCTTGGCAAGTTGCCTCTTTGGCCAACTGATCCGCTCTATCGTTGCCGAGATTTCCGCTATGGCCCCGAACATAAGAAAAGTGGATGTCACAGTCCAGGTAGAACAGAATAGACTGAACCTCTACAACAAGTTTTTCTGTAGAGTTTACGTTGAGCAAACAATGGAGTGAAGAGAGTAAGTCAGTGCAGATAAGAAAGTTGAGCGTTCCACCCTGGCGGAGAGAGTCCTGAATCAATTTTACGGCAAGATTAATGCAGAGTAGTTCGGCTTGAAAAACAGAGCATTCATCCCTTAATCGGTGCTGGAAAGTAACATATTCAACACCTTTCTCGTAAAAAACGCAGGCAAGACCAACCCTTCCATTCAATTTACTCCCATCTGTGAAACAAACAGTTTTATATTCCTGAAAGACTTCATTTGTATAACTCACAAGAGTGATGGGTTTCCTACATGAAGGGTGTGGCGATAATGAAACTGGAATCGTCCCATCCAGCGTGCCAAGGCTGGTACTCAAATAGTTTTCCCGAACATCGAGATTGTTCAGAATAACCAAGTCGATAGGCGGTATACCAGAAATAGCAAACACTGCTTCATAACTAATAGTTTTGTATCCTTTAATGATACGAAGTAAAAACCTACGTTGCGTTCTTCTAATAAGTCTGCTATTAATTTTCTTACTTAAAGAATGTCCACAAGCTCTCGATGCATAAGACATGAGAGGCACTATTCCCTGCTTATAAATCAACTGAAGAACATCAGTTTTCACTCCAAAAGTATTGTTTGAAATTCTTAACAGTACAAGAAGAATTGTTTCACTTTTACTAGAAACATAAGAGATATGCTCCTTCCACTGCATTTTGTTATCAACAATTATGCCCAAATACTTAATCTTGTGCACTTCTTCAATTATTACACCTCCAAGCTTTAAATTAATTCTTTGATCTACTGTCGATTCTATATATAAGCTCCTTTAATGCCCAAGGAGATTAAAAAAGTCACATGGTTTTTGCGTTTTCCCTCTTTGATGATACCACAAAGGCGAACCAAGGCATCCTTTGCTGACTTTTGAGGTGTAAAACCGAACTGGTCATCACTTAAAAGACTAGACTTTCTTAAATAGTGGTTAAGTCCAGTAATGCATAGTTTTTCCAAACAAGGGAGTAAGCTTATGCAACGAATATTTTCTATGTGCGTTCTTGACAATTCAGAACTTTTAGGAAGAAGTACAATTTTCGCTCTCTTCCAAGTTTTTGGGAAAACACCCAAATTCAAGCAGGTGTTAAAGAGAGCCAAGAAGATAAAAGGAGAATAATTGTGAAACTTCTTAATCAGTTCATAATTTATTCTATCGGAGCCAGGTGATTTATTTAAACTTACAGTGGTGGCAAAAAGTCCTGAACACACTCATTTTTTAGCGTAATTTTTGTGTTTGACTTCATTTTTCGTTGTGGAATTATCGCATTATCTTAAGTATTGTTATTGATTTTAATGTATTTTTATGCTGATTTCAAATTTACTACTAGTTTCTTAATGACTAAAATATTTATTGTAGTGAAGCTGCCTGAACACAATAATGTGAAATATGTGCAGAATAAAACAATATAGAATAACATAATATGCAAAGAAAAATAACACGAAAATTGACAAATACGGTATATTTAATATATATATATATATATATATATATATATATATATATATATATATATATATATATATATATATATATAAGCATTTTGAAAATTACATTGTTGTCACATGTTAGAAAATCAATATTTTATGGGCCACCCGTTTGCTTTAATTACAGATCTGCATCTTTTTGGCATGGAATGCACCAATTTCAAAAGAAGATCTTTCGTGACAATATGGTTGAAGGAAATATTAAAGCTTCAATTAATTCACGTTTGTTTGAAGGTTTTTTCTTTGAAATTTCATAACCAATTTTAAACCATAAGTTCTCTATCGGATTAAGGTCGGGAGACTGTCCTGGCCATTTCATTCTATTCGCAGCATGGTCTTTCAACCATTTCTGGACTTCCTTTGCACGATGACAAGGGGCGTTATCGTCCTGAAAAATCCATGATTGATTCCCAAAAAGATATCTCGCAGTTGGTAGCAATTTATTTTGTAGTATTTCAATGTAAGCCATGCCTTTCATTGTTCCGCTAACGATGTGAAGTCTTCCAACACCATGAGAAGACATGCAACCCCATACCATCACTTTTGTCGGGTACTTTACTGTGGGCTTCAGACACGCAATTTGAGGCTGAATTCCTCATGAGTGCGTCGTCTTACATAGGCACTACTTTGGTTGCCAGAAATACAAAACTGACTCTCGTCACTAAATATTACCTTTTCCCAGTCTTTACTAGTCCATAATGAATGTTCCCTTGCCCACTTCAATCGCTTCTTGCGTTGAAATTCAGTCAGTAATGGTTTTGGGCGCGCTTTACAGCCTCGTAACCCAATTTCCAGCAGTCTTCCTCTAACAGTTCTTGGGCACACACTCACATTTGATGTCAAAGTCCATTGTTTCAAAATTTGCGTGGAATTAAGCTTTCTGTTTGAAAGTGAAATTCTGTGCAATAACCTTTCTTCACGTAAAGATGTTTTTCTTGGTCGTGTCCTGATCGCCCCTGTCCACAATAAAATTTGTTTCAGAAAATCAAAGTTCTCAAAACAGTAGAAAGGCCACATGGTACTTTAGCAGCAATTTGGCGCATAGAATAACCTTCTTCCTTGAAATGAATTATTTTGTACCTTTTATTCTCAGGCAGATAGGAAAATTTAGCCATAATTCCAATATTTTCCACAAATGCACTTCAAATTGCTTTCAATACACTATTTCCACAAGCACAAAACTGCATTTAATACAATAAACCACGTTTCACCTTTTTCTTTCAACCCTTTATCGCTACTGCCCCCTGATTGGTTGAAATAACGGAGTATTTCATTGGTGGAAAACACACTCACTCATTCTTACAGTGACCTTGTGCTTTCTTGTCAAGGTTTTTTCAACATATCAATGAAACTATTTACTTTAGAAGAAATCTACAAACAGATTTGAAATCAGCATGAAAAAATACATTAAAATTAATAAGAATATTTAAGATAGTGCGATAATTTCATAACGAAAAATGAGTGTGTTCAGGACTTTTTGCTACCACTGTAAATTATCTATAACACAGTCAATTTCTGTTCTTGAAAAAGGGACATCATCGTCGCTTTCATATACCAATTCAGCTTCTGAACGCAAAACCCGATGTTGAGAATTATCATGACTATTCGGATCACAAGGGAGATATTTCCTCAATACGGCATCTATAGTTTCTTCAAACGAAGAAGTAAAATTGCTAGAGGAAACTTCGATCCCTGAAATTTCAAGCCTTTTGGTAAAATTGGTTTTCATTCCATAAGTATAAATTTTCTTCCAAACATTCTGTACAGTAATATCAGCGAGAAAAGATTTCCAAGAGTTCATTTTGTTTTCATGAAGTTTGAACTTAGTGGGATTTTAATTATAATCACACTGTATTGTATAACTGCGATATTCCTCTTTAGGTAGCTGTGCAATGTAAAAGATTAATCTTTCCATGGAGATGCGTCTTCCATAAATGTCGTTATTTACTAAACTAGAAAAGTTTTTCTCTTTGATTCCTTACATATTTACATAAATAACTTCAGGAAGCGAAGGCTGCCCCGTTGAAAGAAGCAGAATCGGAGAGAGAAAATAAAATCGTTGAGAAAAGAAAAATCTAAAATAAGACTTTAACAATAAAATAAATGTATATATTATATTGGACTGCTTTCTTTTTTTCTTAAAGCACAGCAATTCAAAATCAATTTAAACATACAAAAATATATTTGTTATAACTTCTCATTCATTTTCTAAACTACTACTCAAATCAATCAATACAAACATAATTATCTTGATAAAGCACAATTATCTTGATTAAACACAAATTGTCTTGATTAAACACAATTATCTAATAAACACAGTTCTCCGTGTTAAAGCAGTCCCAAGAAACTATCTCTTCTTATTACGCCAGACCACACCCTGTGCGTTTATCTCTCACCGAAGGAATTCAATTTCCTTCACGCCACAACAGTTCAGCGCCTCACGCTTCCAAAATAAGGGACTTTCTTTTTCAATGACCGCCTCGCTTGCGGTCAAAAACCCTTCTTCCTTCAAAACACAGCAACTCCTTTGAAACCGCACCGATTCACGCCATATTCAATATTACTACAATATTCATGATATCTTTAGTACATAAGGTGTAATGAATTTATGGCGCTGGACAATGGTAAACATCTTCAGGAAATTGTGTGATTCAAAATATCCTATTCCTTTTCGAACACTTTTAACAATCCCTCATCAATTTTTCTGATAGCATTTACTCAGTCCACTTCTTTATTTACATGTATGTATAAACAGACTGTGGTGAATAAATATGAATACATATTTTCTGGAATGATTTCGAATTATTAATACCGAAAAAAAAATGTTCTAAGCAAGGCTTTACACACAAGTATAAGTCGCGATGTCAAACAATCGCTAAATCCAACGCTTTCTTTATTTTACAAACTCTGTTGCGACAAAATGCAAATCAGACAACCGTAGTTACAAATTCCGATACAAAGTTAAACTAAGGAATTATTGTTTTCCCCAATTTTTATTTTACAAATCAGTTACAGAAACAGTTACAGTAGAACAGTACAGAACAGTTACAGAAACAGTAGAGAGTAATAGCAAACGATTAATTTAAATGAATATTTGTATTTATGTAGTTATATAATTACCAAACGATGTATAACAAATCATAAAATTAATTCATCGAAAGATAAATCAAGAAATACTTTATTCTGATATAAGAGGTTCAATGATTTTATACATTACTAACTAAAGATAAATAGAATAAAGTTTCTAAAAAATAATTCTTGCAAAATTAAGTAACTTAAATAAAATTGGTTCTCTCTATATTTAGAGATTTTAGAGACCTTTTAAAATGTTTCATTCCATATATCACTGTTTTAGACATATTTCTTTACTTTCCACTGGTTTTTTAAGGTATCCGACTACGTTCGGAACCGTGATTTTAAAAAGGCACATAAATGGATAATTTTCATGATATTTAGTGTCACTTAGATTAGAATACATGTATAAAATTGTTTTAAGGACATTTTGGCAAAAAAAATTATTTAAATACACTATTTCGGCAAAAAATTAACATAGAATAACCTTTTTTCAAAATGTTCTCCTTTTGTGAAAAATGCTTCTATTATAATAATATTTTACCTGCATATAGCTCAGACCTTTGTACAGAGGCTCAACTATGATTTTTAAAAAATTCAAATTATTTTCAGAGTTACAACCAATTGAAATAATTATCGGCGTTTTTTTCTTAAAATTTCTCCCCTCTGTTGTCGTAAAACATGGATAAATCCACTTCTAAGAAATATATTTCAAAAATTCTAGTTGAGCCTCTGTACAGAGGTCTGAGCTATATACAGGCGAAATATTATTATAATAGAAGCATTTTTCACAAAAGGAGAATATTTTGAAAATAGGTCTTTCAATGTTCATTTTTTGACAAAATATTGAACTTAAATAATTTTTTATTGTAATAGTATTCTTAAAACAATGTTATATACATTTTCTAATCTAGTGACACTAAATATCATAAATATTATCCATTTGTACGCTTTTGCAAAATCACGGTTCCGAGCGTAGTCGGATACCTTAAATAAATTAAAATATGATTCTTTTTTTTAAAAGTCAATGTTAGTCATAAATGAAATATTAATAACTTATAATACATTACTTTAATGAGTTGATTTTAAATTAAGTTAAATTTAACAAAACATATTATAAGGCAATCTGTTATTCAATATGTATTGTACGCTTTAAAAGGTTTGTCGTCTTTCATTTGAAATTAGAGACGTCTCCGCCCTAGAACTGCTTCAATAGTGTCTTTAAAACTTTTGTTTTGAATCTGAGAATTCCCAAAAGGTCATGGTCACATAGACATGCCTGGAAAAAAAAGTCAAACAGAATATATTTGAAAAACTGGGTGCGACACATTCTTAATCTGTTTAATCAAACTCTCTTAAATTGTAGAGAAGAGAAACCGCACTGTTTACACAACTTAAATTTCCGAACTTCCTTAGTTTTTTCTTTTGTATTATGGGGAGGGGGGGGGGTGTTGAGAGAAAAAGAAGGGAAAGGACCCTCCCATCGAAATTATTAATTTAATGCGCAAAATAAAACAGCCATGATATACAGTGAAAATCGTTTAACATGAAACTGAGGGGGACGACTGAAAACTTTTTTCGTGTTAAAGGAAATTGAAAAAAAATATATATATTCACCAAAATTAAATTTATTAGAGTACCTACATTTTATTCACATGGAAGTGTATAAATACATGTATTTAATAAAAATCAATGAAACAAAAACATTCGCAAGAACTTAATGAAATGAATGCTAAGAGAAACAAGTAATATGAAAAAAAAATTCAAGTCAATTCCTGCTTAGGTCAACAAAAAAAAATTATTTTAGTTACTTTTTAATAAATAATTACAGTTAATACAAATATGTATATACATATAACAGAATCACAATATTATAAGTGGCAAAATAGAAATACATTTTCTATTTTCCTTTCTATATATGGTGTTGGACTATTATTTTGGTTTTTTTGCTACTACTTATTCATTAATTAAATTTAATTATTCCAATAAAATATTATAGTAAAAAGAAATCATATCCTCAGAAAGTAGGAGGGATTCTCCCAGTTGGAGTTTGAACTCACGACCTTTGGAATAGAAGCCCAACGCGCTACCTATTGCGCTACAGCACACAACGAGCGATTTTCCTTTTTATATGTGGTGTTGAACTATTATTAATGTTTGTAACTAATTATTCATTGATTAAGGAATTAATATTTGAACAAACTGCATTAAAATCAAGTGTCATCCAGTACAAATTTAAAAAATTGTATTTGAACTTGAATGGATTAATAGAAAATATTTTATTAACGATTACAAATTTGAACAAGATATAGGCAGAGTGTGAACTAACAGTAGGAATTGAAAAAAAAGCATGAAAATACATAGTAATTTGTCAGAACAGTTGTATTACTTCATATTAACCAATATTTCGTCTTAAGCGTTTTCGAGTTAAACGTATTCCACTGTTTGTTTTGTAAGTTTTTAAACAATTTTATTCAGTTTTGTAGGAATATTTTTAAAAAATCGATATAATAATTTAATTCCAAAGAAATTGTTATCTTTTGGATGCATTTTGTTGCATTCAAATCGATACAATAATCAAGATTTGTGGTAAAAAGAAAACATCTCCATAGTATTAACTTTAGGTTTGCGAATACAAATTGGTCGGTGGACGTACACGAGAAAGATTATTTTATGAGTGTAAAAAGGATATTTCATTTGTTAAATCATTCATTGTTAAAAAGTAAGTCAGCCATATGTGTTCTTTTCTAACTATACATTATTATTTAATTAACTATTAGCTAATGTAAAGTAATGCTCCATTGAGATTTCAGAGTAGCGGTGACTTGATATTGCATCAACTTATTATTTTTGGTTTATTCTGGTATTCGTATACACTGCGGAAAAGAGTAAATTAATGAAATGGAACGATGTATGGAAATAAATTGAATCTGTCTGTAGTAAAGAATTGAGTTAGAGGTAGTTTTTTTCTTTCTTTCTTTTAGTCCTTTTAACAAGAAGATATAATCATTGTTAAAAAATACAATAGTGTGATTAAGCTTCATATAAAAATAATTGGCATTGCAGACAGCTTTAAAAAAAACAGCTTTTTATGATCCAAGTCCAAATCAGAACTCTCTATCTCTAGAACCTTGGATGTAATGCTCTTTGTATCAGTATTTTGAATTTATTGAAATTCAAATTCAAAAAAAAAAAGAACACACACAGAAAAAAAATATTGTTCGTCCTTCCTGTCTTAAGCAAAATCTAAAATATAAAAATATAATATTGAACACTTGCTTGATATTAACTATAATATCCATTTAAAAAGTAATGTAATACGTACATATGTTGTATAAGGAATTTTATATTTTTGCTATAAAAATGCTTGTTTTACGAGTCACAGATTACATACGATATGTTTTAGTTTATTGATGTCTTTGTATGTCTTATTTTGGTGTATTTATATGTTTATGTAAAAATTGTTTAATAAAATTTTGCAGCAAATCTCAATTATAGGATGTTACGTAAAATAGTAAAGTTTCAGAGCCACCACGCATTAGTGGCGTGAGCAGCGCCCTCTGAATGATGCTGAAAGCGTATTAATAGAGGTCAGTAGCGGGACGTTGAAAATAGTTAATGATTATTTGTTAGTGGTGAACGTTTAGAGAAGCCTAAGTATGCCTCCACGTGGAAATAAGGAGAAATTCCAACAACTTACTGAGTTTGAATGGGGGAGGATGATCGACCCTCGAGAAAGGGAGACTTTTCCTATCGCTCTATAGGAGCTTGTGTGCAGTGGAACAGTTCCACAGTGATGCGAGTTTAGAAGCAGTGGACCAACGAGCACTGAACAACTCGAAAAACTGGCAGTGGACGATGGAAGGTGAAGTCAGCGCGCAACGATCGACACCTTCTCCGCATGACGGTGAATGACTATACAGCTTCCTCCAAGCAGTTGGCAGCACGTTGGTCTAAATATACATGTTTACTTAAGTCGGCTTCGTTGACATCTGCTGCACCGTGGATTGCGTGCAAGAGTGGCTTTATACAGGATCTCCCTCGCGGCAAACCATCGATGGCTTCGTCTGCAATGGGCTCATGAGCACAGAGCCTAGCAAGCTGATTGGCACCAAGTTATCTTTTCAGATGAATCACGCTTAAATCTGTGGGACCATGATGGCCGCATTCGTGTTAGATGGTATGCCAGTGAACGCTGCCTTCCAGAGTGCGTTATCGAACGATATAATGGTCTAACACCCCGAGTTATGATTTGGGGTGCGATTTCGTATCATGGACGATCCAATTTGCTACGAATTGAGGGTAATCTCAATAGTAATGGGTACGTCTGTGAAGTGCTCTACAGCCTGAAGTCGTTCCCTTCCTTTAAGTCATCTCTGGAGCTATCGTCCTGTAGCTTCAAAAGACGAACTTTTGCTGCGCATACAAGCAATATGGAATTCTCTTCGACAAGCAGACATTTAAAATCTGTTTGACTCCATGCCACGTCTTATAGCAACACTTATTGCAACGCGCGGTGGCTACACCGAATACTGATTTCGCAAACTTATTCTTGTTTTTTTGTTTTTTTGCTTTGAAAATTTCGTCATTTATTTGTATAATACAAATCGTTTGTGCATTAAATTTCATTTAATTCTGATGATTCCTCCATGGTGCTCCATTTTTTACAAACAGCAGTTTATACATTTTTTTGTTAGTGAAATTCTTTAAAAAACCTATTGAAGATTCTCTTTGTTTTAACGTTTTCAAATACTTATTTCTGCGTTCTGAAAAGTTCGTGAAAATACATCTCAGGATTAGGAATCCCGTCCAGATGACGAAGTCTATTCCTAAATTAGAATTCCATTCTCCTTTTTTAAATCAAGTCATTGTAAAGACTCTCAAGTATGACAAATTTGCGCCTCAATACGACGATAATTTTAGTAGAATCACGACTCGAACATGCGAATAAACTAAAAGATTACTGATTTTGAGCTGAATGCCATGATTATTCTTCTACCTCAGTGGTCGAAAGCTTTTTCAAATATTTGAAATACTTGAAACACAACTAATTTTAAGACTATGGATAAAAAATGAATACTCTCCCTGTATTCTTTTTTTATATACTAGTACAATGTTATTAGATTACTTAAATATAATATTTTTAAATAATGAATTGATTGCTTCCTACTAATATTTCTGAATTGGACTGAAGGTAGTCAAAATTTGAGCAAGAAAATAAATCCATAATTGCATATAAAATGAGGGGGGGGGGAGATTCAATCTTTCATTTAACCCCTTAACGATCGGATAATTTTGAAGAAAATGGTCCGAGAAGTGCCTTTTTTTATTCAAGAAAAGTAAATGAAACCAAGTACTTGTTCAATATATGTTTCATTTTTAAATTTTGGATTAATTTTTAGCTAGAAATACGAAATTTAATTTTTTAAGAAAAGCAAACATTTAGGGTTATAATCACTGAATGTTGGTTTTCTAACGAAGAGAAAAAATTAAAAACAAACAATCATGTGTTTTACACATTAACTGAGAATTTTATTACACTTATGCATAATATAAATAAAAGTTAGTAATCTTTTTTCTTGTGTGATAAATTTCAAAGCATGAGATGCAAAGGTCAACATCACAATCTGGTCGTAGTACCGAGTTTCCTTTCTGAATCTCTTATTGTTTTCATCTCTTTTGGAACAACAAAATTTGCATTCTCTTGATGGTTGCCGCTTCTAATCAGTTGGAGATATCTGTTTAATAAAATGTCTTTCAATCAAACGGTTGGGGTTATTCTTTAAGCTTGGGTGGCCTCTTTTTGCAGTGGTTTCTGATATAGAATACTTTTCAATAAGTTAATCTACTAAAGATAAACGGAACATCAAATGGAATTTTTTGCCTCCTTGTTTTTGGTAAATAAGGTACGAGTTCAAAATAGTTTGATCTAATAAATGAAAAAATATTTTCTTACAGTACTTCTTACATGATAAAAAAATATTTTTTTTTCATCAGAGAGAGAGAGAGAGAAAGTAATCTACGTGTTTTCAGGAAGAGTGTAACTAAGTACTTGACCGAAGGTTACAAAAACGTACCGCTAATATATATGTTTGATTGTGTTGACATGTAGTTAAAAAAATCAAGTAATTATGGCTAAACACGTTACAAATAATCTGGTACTGCTGGTGTATAGTTAAGAAATGAACATTATTCCGTGTTTAAGAAATAGAGTTTCAAGGTTTTCTTTGCGAATTACTTTTCAACACTCCAGCCAGGAAATATCACGGGCACGAGGAATAGAAAGGAAAATTTCACCCCCTGAATTTGACGAGAGCGAGAAGAAAGGGGTTAATTTCTTTTTACTTGTTCCTTTTCAGACTGAGCCTCGAAAATTGATAAGAGATTGCTGTAATAATTCGAGTGAGATGTGAAAAATGTAAATTCTTTTTTTAAAAAAATTGATTTCCTGGTATCTGCAATAACTTTAATCTAAAGTTGTACATTCTGAATATTTGATATGAAGTCTAAATCAATATCAGATATGTGGTGTAACGTACAGCTCCGTAACACCCCATTGCAAAGAGCCATTATTCTAAGGGCCCCAAAGCCTTACTGACGCCAAGTAGGACTTGGGGCCCAAAACTTGACTTAGCAGGGAGGTGTCCCTAATATTTTCCGTTATGCCACGGTAGCAGATTATTACAATACTGACTGAAATCCATTGGAGCAGTAGTTCTTAAACTATGGACCACTGACCCCTGGGAATCCGGAACGCCTCTCTAGGGAGTTCTATCATATTACACTGAGATTTCCTTCTTTTACAGACTCTGAAAGGCTTCGTGGAAAAATTGAAAGATGTGCCTTACTAGACCAGATCAGTTAACTGTCCCCAATGAAAAAACTGTAACTAGAACATGTATTTTGGTAAAAAGTATTAAGTCAGAGGGATGTTCAAAATCTTGGGTTCCGTGATGTCACGTTGATGCATAAAGGAGAGGCGAGGCGATTGAAGTTTAAGAACGACTGTGTTACGAATTTTGTATAAAGTAGTGTAAATAATATGTATTTGGATGTGTAATGCCTTTTCTTACTCTAAATTAGATTTCATTTACGTTAAAATTGTAATATTCACAAGCAATGCCATCCCTTACATTATAATGGAGATTCAATGGGAACTTGACGAAATCTTGGCAATAGAGCCAAGTTGACGTCAATTTTGGCGACCAAGTGGGTGATTTGGCGACCAGATTGACGATCGTGTTGGTGATCATTTTTGGCGAGTTTGAGACCCTCCGGATTCTTCTAGAAATAAAAATCGATAAATACACTAATTTCAATATCTATGACGCAAGTGGGTCTTTCTCGAATTATCCGTGAGAGATATAAATAGAGAGATGTTCGCCGAAAGTCGGTCAACCTGGTTTTGACCAAACAAATACATACTTAAATAAAGATTGTATCACTCACTGTTTAACACCATTTTAATTTTTCAATGTAACTCATAAATTTTTCCTCATTATTATATTTCAACAAGTTAACTTTAAATTTTTCAAATTGTAAATTATTTTTCATGTAGCAAAGGGCTAAGGTAAAGCCGAACCAATGTCACTCCCCCTTTTTTTCCATAACAGGAGTTTAAGCTTGCCTGCGGGAAGCAGGCACTCCAAAACTATTCAATCTATCTGGTTTTGACAGCGATCAGTTAGTACTGCTCTGATCGTTGAAGCGATTAGTGATTACTTCGGCTGTTGAGCGAGCGATTGCTTGTGAATAATCTTTTATATACGTGCATTTTAGACATCGATAATTGTGTTTGAGTGCTGTTGAAGGTGTGAAGACCTTCTGAGATTTATTCTCCGAATATAGCTGCTGAATCCTGTATTTCAAGGATTGGATTTTCGACACTAAATTTTCATCGATCTTAAAGAACTGTCTTGTTCTTTGCGACTGATTTGCATAAAATCCTCGAACCCTGACCAACGTAACAACTGCATTGGAATTGTAGCGGTATCTAAATAAGTCAGTAATAGCCTCCGGGGAGTGGGGATCACTTTTGTCTAGTGCAGTGATCCGCAACCCCCGGGCCGCGGACCGGTACTGGTCCATGGATCAAATGGTGCCGGACCGCCTAAGGAACATTAAACTATTGCCATTTTATTTAAAGAAGTGCATTTTTCTCTGATTTGCACAACTTTCCACGGAAATCACTTTATATTCCCCGTTAAATCACTTTTATTCATTTTTGGTGTAACTATATTTTATTCTGAAGGCATATTTAAATGTAACTATATTAAAATTATTTTCTCAAAACAATCTAAAATATAACAATCACCGTGTCCTACCCTCAGGAGGCCGTGGTAAAATTATCCAATTTTGACCGGTCCTCAGCGATAAAAAGGTAGTGGAGCACTGGTCTAGTGGATATGTTACTAGGCTATGAACCTGAAGGTCGCGGGTTCTAACCTCTACAGAGTATTTGAGTACGCTTTTAGGAGAAATTCATTAAACTGACTTTGAATAATTGATATGATAGCTACTTTTACTGCATTAATCATGAGTGGGAATTACAATATATATGATTCGACAGATGCATGACTAAAAATTTCAAATGCTGCAAGTAGAGCCTTCTGGGTCATTTAATAAATAAATTAAAATCTGGCAACATAACAAACCATGTTCTGCTCTATGTTAGGTTTTCCTTTTAAGTTGCAATGGTGATGATTCATAATTACAAAATAGTTTTTGTATTAAAACATTATAAATTTGATGTTAAAGGTGAGATATAATCTGTGTAAATTATTTATGAAATTGTTTCTCTTCCAAAAAATTTATCCTGCTAAGCAATTCACTTTTGTGTCAGTTACATTAGCGGGATTATATACAGGTTAATAGCATTCCATGTAAGAAAATTATTAAGATCTATCTTCATTTTCTTTTAAAATTTTAAGCCTTTATAATCTGTATAGTTTCGAAAAATTCTTGTGTATTTATTTTAAAATTATTTGAAATGTTATGTAGTTAACGATATATATTGTAGAATGTAATAGTTTCTTACGTTTTTAATTTACACTTGCCTCCGAAAGTCTGCGTACAGGCAATCATCTTACGTGTTTATGCTATAATTACTATTAAAATATCGCTTTAGAAAATCAAAATACATGTCAACAATTCTTCAAAATTTCCTTATTCATACAACAGAAGTAAAATTCACCTTAACAAGAAAAAACAAGTATGACCACCAAATAATCACCAGTCTTTCGCGCCAAAAGTCTGCGTACACTTACAAAATAGAACTTTTAAAGACCTTTTATTGTAAAATAATTGCACTAACTCATGTTTTTAAGTAACTAAGCTTCTCTTACGATTTATTGAAAGCTGTTGTAGTTCCATGGCAGCCAACAGAATAGATTGATATATTGAAAGAAAAATCATCATAAATCTTCAGAAAAGCGGAAAATTTTTAAAGCAATTGTTGAAACTGTTAATAGAAAACATTCATTGATTCCAAAAGGGATCATAAACTACAAATCAACTAAAATTTTAATGCCCGAGCCAAGATCCGGCCGCCTGTCTGCTGTGTCACCTCAAGAACCTTGCTTTGTAATAAACTCTATATAAAAAAAAATTCAAGACTAAGTTTCACAAATAGCTAAAAGTGTTTCTGAGATATTTCAAAAAAGCGTGACTTTAACCGCAATTCGAAGAAAACTGAAAGAATGACTATCATGGCCAAGTTGCACTCAAGAAACCATTTATCTCTTGAGTGAACAGATCTAAGAGAATTGGTCTTTGCCAAAAAATGTCTAAATATGACATAATTATCCGAAAAATGCAATATATTCAATTGAAAGTAATTTTTGTGACTAGGCATAAAAAAAAAACAAGCAAAAATTTCTGGACAGATCATAAGAAAGAGAATCTTTTTTCGACTATCAAAAATGGAGGAGGAGGCATAATGTTTAGGGATGCATTAAAAGCCTTTTGGCTGGTATTCCGGAATTTATTGAATCAACAATGTAGAAAATTGGTTACTTGAACTTATTGAAGTAAAATATCAGGGCATAAGCCAAAAAACTTGCTGTGAGTGATGATTTTTGCTTTCAGCCACACAAAGGTACCAAGCAAATGGCTAACACTGTGGAATTATTGTAAAGCCATGCCTGTTCTGACATGTCCAAAACCAATTCTGTAAGCCAACCTAGTCCTCAGACCTAAGCACAATACAGCATTTGTAGGATTTAGTTGAGTGAATAATCGGAGAGAAGTATTTAAATCCAAGGAAATGCTCACATCTGTCATAGTAGAAGAATGGAACAAAATATCCACAGATGAAATAATTAGGCTAGTTAAATTCCATGCCAAATATATTGAGAGAGTTATAGAAAGAACAAAATAGCTTAAAAAGTATTAACTTTTAATTATAATCCTTTATTGTAAAGGTTTTTTCCAGTGTATGCAGACTTTTGACGCACATGATTTGTTCTCAAGTTATAAATATTTGTTTTTTTTTAAATGTAATATTCAGGTGATTGTTGCCTATACTATTTAAATTTATGATAGAGGAATCAGTAAAAAATAGTATTGATTCATGAAGACTTCATTTAATGAGTGATCTTTGCATGAATATGAAAGATGATTGCCTGTACATAGACTTTCGGAGGCAAGTGTATATGAATTGCATTATATCGAATGCCATTTTTCTGAAATTTTATTGTAAAACAGAAACTAAAATCTTTTTGATGAATTTAGTTGAAGGGCTTACGTGTGTATGATAAATAATTTTATTTCCTTTTATTCTGATGTATGATATTTTGAAAGTAAAAAACGATTTCGTATCTAACCATTATTGAATCATTTATCTGTTAATTTAATTTTAATTTTGAAACACGATGCAAAATGTCGTGCTTTTGAAAATTAGCCATTTTAAGTGTGTAAAGAAGATTCTTGTGATAGAATTTTGTGAAACAATTATGGTTTTTACAATTGTAATATTATAAGAGTAATAAGCATTAAGTATATAATAAAATATTAATAGCATATCTACTTATTCGTTCAAGAATACCATGAACCAATTAATCAAATGAAAAGACATTGTCAACTGCCACAAAATGCAGCAAATGATGGAAACTGATTCCCAGGCATGTACAAATACAATAATCTTGTTCATGTATGCAATGACAACACTTAGCGATGTTGGTACTTATGTACTATCACCAATGGTGTAATGTGTACCTCTGCATCATGGTGAGACACAGAATTCTTGGGGACTCAAAGCTTGATGTTATGGTTTTACAGTCCTTTGTAAGGTCCGGCTTGGGGCCCAAAACCTGACTTTAGAAGGAGGCCCAAATGTTCTCCGCTACACTACTGGCTATCTCAACAATGTCAACATTTAAGATAACTCGCCAAGCTAGCAACTCCAATTTCACATCTGTTGTACGTGTTGATTTGAAAACCATGGGTTTTGTTTCATTTAATGTCGCCAATAAGGTTGCGATAATACATAAGCACCACAATGTTTTTTGTTTTAGTGAAATTGGTTGATAATAGAATGTGTAAATACTGTTATTTTTTGATACATACAAAATATTCCTGGAAACTTTTAACATTAAATTTTTTATTTATTAATTAATATTTTCTTTAATTTAGTTTTTCTTAAATATATTTGTTGGTGACTTATTTAATATTTACATATTTATTTTAGATGCATATATGTTTACATATTGCATTAACATGTTTATTCTCTTGAAGCTTGCAAAAAACTATGGTTTAAAATTAGAATTTATTGCTAATTTAGCCCATATTAGTAATATGGAATGAAGCTTACATACCACAGGTTCGAGGTTCAAACCTCGGGCCGGGCATGGTCGACTCAGCCTTTCATCCCTTCAGTGGGTTGATGAATGAGTACCAAGCTTGCTTGGGAACTTAAAACTGGAGGTTTTATGTCAGACTGACCACGTGACCGGGACGTCTGCTCATGCACCTCAGGGCCTAAGGTCGCGGCTACTGAAATGGGCACAGTAGACCTTGGCCCTCATGAGTTGTTGCACCATCAAGTTAAGTTTGTAATATGAAATGGGAAAATATGTACAATTAAAGAATAAATCACATTTTATTGGAATAAATTCAATTTTTTTAGTATAAAAAGAAGACAGTAATTCAACCTTTTTTAAGTTTCATTAATAGTAAATCAAGGTACTAATCAAGGTTATAATCTTTGTTCTTTTGTTATCAAGGTGCGATCTGTGTGGTGCCAATTTTGCTGCAGGGATGCTATTTACTTAAGTTTATGTGTCACAGTTCAGTAATTGAAGTACATTTCATTTATTTTATAGAGGTTTTATTAGTACAAAACTGCTGATTTTTCATAAATGAGATATAATCTGTACTGAAACAATGAAAACTAGATCAACTTAGGGTTGGTCAAAAAATAATAGAGGTGCTTAATGTTAAAGGTTCCAATATGTTAAATAAATCAAAATAAAAGTAACTTTTTTAAAAAATAATAAGTGGTCCAATAAGAGAAGAATGATTATAAATGAGGACTGAAGAATTATTTTTTCTCATTAATCTTCTCTCTTTCAAACTTATATTCAGAAGCAACTTTAAAGTAAAAAAAAAAAAAGTATTGGTACCATGTTAAAATATAGGATAAAACAAAATAATAATAATAATAAAAATTAATTAATAAATTCACATGGAGAAAATGTATTTTTTATAAAATAATTGAAAGAATTTTTGTATGATATCTACAAAATTATATTTTCTCATTTATTTCTTATGAAATTATTTTATTTATAGAACTATCATCTTAAAGATATCTAATGGCTCCTGAATCAACTGTATCTACAATGAAGGATCCTCAAAGTTATATTAGGTCTTTAGCTCAAGTTGCTAGTGCTGTGACTGTTGATAAAAGAATCCCTATTCGAAGATATTTTCGGTCTGGGTCAGAGATGTTACGAATGGCAAAAATGTATTTAGATGAAGGGCAGTTGGAAAATGCTTATATTTTGTATACCAAATATACAACGTAAGTTAATGTATCTCTTTACTGTAAACAAGTTTCTGAATTTATTTAAATTAATAATTTTTTTTAAGCTTTAAAATATTCTTTTGTTTAGTCTATTTCTCTATTTTCTCTTTTATTAATTATATTATTCTAAATTTTGGTTATATTTTTATTGTAAAAGGAAAGCTAGTAGTATATGAAACAAAATTGTTCTTAGTCGTGGTTTTGTCAAATATTTAAATATATTAGTTATTTTTTTTTGGATTCTGTTTGCATGCATTTTTTTTATAAAAAATTATTCTTATAATTTAATATGCAACTTTTGAACTAGATAAGTTTGTATTTATTTTTAAATAAAAAGTAGACTTAAATGGTATTTAAATTTTTATTGATGTATATATTGAGTGCTTGTGTAAAATTAATCTATTTTTATCAAACTGGTAGAATATTATCGTACAATACTATATTGCATGCGACTTTCCTTGTAAGGATTGGTGTATGTTTGATTTCGGATGAAATTACTCCATTTTTAGTAGTGAAAGAAATTTTATGCACACATACTCATTCAAACACATATGTATGTATTAGAATAGTTAGAATAATTTTATAAAATAAATCTAAGAATAAAATTTTTTTTGAAATTATTCTGTTTCATTTAAATTATTGTTAAAAAATTATAGTTTAGAGAATTCTTTTCATTTTTTTAAAGATTTTGTAGATTTTCTTATTGAATAAATCAATATGCATTTAACATTTAATAGTACAAAAATAGATAATTTAGTTTCAGAAATTCTAATTTTTTCTTCTAATTGTAAATGAAAAGAGTTCTTTTAATATTCTTGTAATTAAAGCTTTCATTAGGATTGAAAGATTTTACTAATTTAGCACTTTATGATATTTATTATATTTCAATAATAATTATTTTCTAAGTATATATCAAAGTGGCTACTTATTTTTGATGAACATATATCAAAGTAATTATGGATAATAAATTGAAGTAATACAATGAAAATATTAATATTCTGCAGTCCTGTGGCAGTTCTAAAAATAATTGTTCACGTGTTATCCATTCCTGTTTTTAAATATGTAAACACATAAGTCAATAAAAATTTTGTTAATAATTTAGGCTATTCATAGAACAGATACCAAGGCACCCAGAATATTCAACATTATCTGATGTAGAAAAGATGGAAACACGAAAAGTAAGCTATTAGTAAATGGATTTATGGAAATTAAGATTTATAATTAAATAATTTTTTATATAATTAAAAAAGAATTTAATTTCTTTTTAATAACTATATGATTTTAGTTACGCGGAGTATATGCTGCAGGTTGACAATATTGGTAATTTTTTTGGCAATTTTTAAAATAGTTTTTGCCTAATTCTAGTTGGTTATCCAAAGTTAGTAATGTATCAAAACCAAACACTTAAATGATGCAAAATACATATTTCAGCAGAATTAATTAAGAATTATAAGATTTTAATTATATTAGGTACACTATAATATAGAAATTTATGATTTGTACAAATATAAAGGTTTAATTCTTAGAATTTAATTGTTCCAAGGGGAAATAAAACTTTTAAATGGTTTTGAGAAAGATGCATAGGAACATGTGATTGCTAGTTATATGCATCTTTCACCACATGAATTAAGGAAGGTAAGAATGAAATTGATTTTCGCATCTATATGTGTGTTCCATTTAGCAACTTTTTAATGAAGTTTGCAGATTTTCTAATATGACACTAATTCATTACTTTTATGGTATTCCTATATAAATTCATTCTTGATTATTTTTTAATCAAATGCATGTCATCCTGGAAAGCTGAACATTCAACCTATTTAAAGTTATGCATTTAGTCATGCATCATAGTGACATGTTTTTTCCCTTCTGCTCCAAATCATTACAAAAGTATAAACAAAATTCTCTACCATAACTTTCAGAACAATTAATAAAAGAAACTCTTCAACAATTTAAAAAACAAGTCCATTTTTTATCATTCAGTAAACACAAAGAAAGACATTTCTTAAAAAAAAATGTTTGTCATTTAAGGAAAAAAAAATCATGTATTTCTTTAAAATAGTAAACTATCAAGGACATGAAGAATATAGGAGAATCCCTGTAATATCTTTCTCTATTACTCTTTTCACTACCTTCAGACTAGTACGTCGTGCCAAATAAACCCCCCAGAATTTTATAATGCTAATTTTGTTTCTATAATAATTATTTATTTGTATATTTCCTTTTGAGATAACAATAATGACATTGTGCTTAAATTATAGAGATTTTCATGTCTCTAGGAAAATTTATTCAATATTTTGAAATGGTTCAATGTTTTAACTATGGATTTGTAATCTAGTAGAGAATAGCAAATGTAATCCATTCTTCTGAAAAATAAAACTTAAGATTAAGCTATAATTTTATTTAAAATTTATATCTATTTTTAATGCCCAATAATTTTATTGAGTTAATAAAAATAGTAATGTGTAAAATGCTATAAAAATATTGTTTTATGTATTTTTACTTATTTTATACAGTTATTTGTTTCTTTTTTTCAGAATTTAGAATCTATATTTTCTATTGCTGAAAAAGTTAAGTCTAATCTTGTAGTAAATTATAAAAAGAAATATGAAAAATGGAAGGAAGAAAAGGTATGGAAACTATTATTAACTTAATTATGGAAACTATTTTTAGCTTAAGAAATTTTATTTGGCTTATTAAATGAATTATTTTTAAATACATGCTCTATGTTCTTTTTCTATAAAAAGTGAGTTCTTCAACTACGATCTTTTGATATATTTTTAAAATTTTTGATATAATGAAAATGCCATGCCATGCTGTAAAAAGTTCCATTCTAATTACTGATATTTATTAACTGATGTATTTTTAAAAAATATCTAGAGTAAAATTTATGAAATGAATTACTTATCTTGTTTTTAGCAGATGGAACTTAAATCTAAAGGAAATGTTTGCAAAAATTTTTTTTTGTATCTATTTGCTGAAAATAAAGAGGGGGAGGAAAGATGTATTTTAAAAAAGACTGATAGGTCCTACTTTTTTAAAAAATGTTTTGCAACTCAAATTTATTTTTGTCTTAAAATGATTATCATGTACACTTTTATTTCAATATGAAGCAATTGTACCATCTAAAATTTATCACCTTAACTGTATTAATAAATACATCTCTATTTTCAATAATAATCACTACAATATCTTTGATGTCAGAATATGTCATACAAATATTTTTAAGGAGTAATAAAAGTTCATTGCATAAAAAACACTTAGAATGATAATTTAGTTCAATATTTTGATAATTGTTGTCATGTACAGTATAACTTTTATTGTATAATTTAATATTTTTGAATCAAAATAGCATTAGTAATAATAAAAGATTTTGTGTCTATTTATTAATTTTTTGTATAATTTTCAAAATGAAAATTTTTATCCCAAAGTAGCAAAAAAATACCAAATAATTTTACATGAAAAATAGTAGTATGTACGATGTTCTGGTTTTTTTTCCTTTGAATTGTGTATAGTAAATAAAAAAAAGTTGTTTTTTTAAAAGAAGATATTTGTGACATTGAAGATTTTAATATTTACGTAAAATTGGAATTTTTTAAGAGTGAACTTTGTAGAGCAAAAATTTTAACATAATTTGTTGATTTTTTAAAATTTAAATAAATTAATAAAGTTTTAAAGTTGATTTTAAAATGCTTACTTAAAATAACAATTCAAGGATCTTTAAAAGGTTTAATATCTCAAATACTGAAATTGGATCAAATATCTCTTGCAAATGATGAATTTTCAGAAAAAATTTTTACTATGTAGGAATCCTAATTTGGTTGGATATCAATTTTTATTTTAATAAAAAAAGTAAATATATAATTTACTCAACTCTAATATATTATTTCTGCAGGAAAGAGAGGAAGCTGAAGAGAGAGTGAGGCAACTGCAGATGCTTGAAGAGCAGCAGAATAAATTGAAAGAATTAAAGCTTAAAGAAGATTTTGAAAAAGAAAAGAATTGGAGACTAGCTCAGGGAAGAGAAATGTTAAAAAATATGGAAAGTGTCTATCCAGAATCTATACATCAAATTGATTCCTATGCCTCAGATGATGATGTCAATCAAAGGAATTTGTCTACATATAGTCCATCCCCAACTTTCAATCCCGAACAATCTATTCAAGCTATTGAAAAGTAAGGAGATATTTGAATTTGGTTTTGAATAATTTATGATTTTTGTAATTTGAAGTTATTAAGTAGATACTCAACAATATATATAAACAATTGAAAATTAATCTTATTTAAAAATTGTTTTATATGACAAACATAACGTTATTTTATATTTAAAATCTGTGGCCTACAAATTTAATTAAAAACAATGTGGACATGTTTATCTCGTGAAAAGTGACGCTGTCCATGTCATATGATTATGTGGCATGTAAAAAGATCCCTTGAATGCTTGTTTGGGGTAAGTGCTCTCAGCAAAATTAAATTCTAGTACAGTTTCGCATCAAGTTCCTTCCTCTGGGGAGGAAACTGGACGTCAAAATTACTTGTGGCAATTGGTTATCACCTACAGGGTGCCGCACTAAAGAGTGCTATCAGCTCCCAGGAAGTGTATAGGTCTGCAATGGTAAAAATACCAATTTACAGTCTCAATGGGAGGGGGAGAGATGTTTATCTTATGAAGCCTATTTTAATTGTCTTTTGCTGGCTTAAGTTGTACAAAATGTTTAAAATTAAATAAACTGCATATTAAATGCAGTTTAATGCTGGATGTAAACAAATTTTACAAACTAATCTCTATAATTTAAAATTTTTTTAACTAAAATATTTATATCTAATCTTAATCTTATTTATATCGAATCTTAATCTTATAATTTTTATCACTTTATTAATTATTAAAATCTTTAATATATTTTTTTATGGATTAATGAATCAGGAATAAAAATTTTGTTGTATATTTCCAAGTTTGCTAAAAAGGTTTAAGCCATAGTTTTAAAGATTATACTGTCTTATCATAGCTTATGGGAGTTTTTTAAAAAATATTTATCACATTGTATTTGAACTCAAAATTATCATACCATATACCTTGAGTGGCATATTATATATGACATTTTTAAAACTACACTATTCTTATCACTATTATTTTGCTATTTCTTGAATTCTCATAAAAAGTTATTTATTTTAATGTCAGATTTTTTTATTAATCAGAAATCTTAGTTAAATTAAACAGTAAACACTATAAATAATTTTTTTTGAAGAATTATATTAAAATTTTATTAAATATTTATTTAAAGATTAAATGTAAAATAAAGAATATTCTTATATTTAATTTATTAGTACATACATAGTAATGCAAAATTGTAAATATTAAATCAATCTTTATAGATTATAATTATGCAAACATTAATGCAATAATAGATATACCTAACATTTACACAATTTGAAATTTGATTGAGAATCATGGAACTAATAAACTTCTATATGGTGCCTTGTTCCTTTGATATGCATAGTAAAATAAAAATGAAAACTTTCATCATTTAATATAAAAATTTGTAATTTTGAATTAAATTTGCTTTGTTAATTAAAAAAATTTAATTTTTAATTATCAAATAAAAATTTCTTATAATTTGATAAAACTGTTCATAAAATCCTCATTAAAAACTTTTTATGTGTACAAAGTATAGACACATTTAATCATTGAGAATATGGTTCTTGAACTAATTATATAATATAAAAATTAAAACACAATGAACTCTTACTTTATCATTAGAAATCCATTTCTAAAAATGTCTCTTTTACAAGTGCTATGTAGTTCTGGAATTATTAAAATGTTCACCCTACTGATTAATATTCAAAATGCCAGTATAGTTTTGAATTTTTAATGTAAGATCTCCATTTAATTTAGCAACTACCCTTAAGTTTGATAACACTTATTATTTGTAATATTGTATTGTATTACTGAATAAGTAATTTTTGCTGATTATAAAAAAATGGGTAAATAATTTTTGTTTATTATATCTGGTACATTAAAATCAACTAAAATTGTTGTTCCCAGATTAATATTAGATAGTGTTATCTGTATTTGTTATTCCATAATTTATTTCTAATATGATTTTTCTTTTGCTAAATTGTTCAAAAATTTGTATATTTTTCAGCCGAGCCATCAGTATGCCCTCTTTTGATCGTAGCACAAAGCCTCGCTCTCTACTGAGTCCAGGTCCCGACTCTGCATACGTCCATGGTCTCAGACTTGTCATTGTGCCTTTAAGAGGAATCGATACATTTTTAGGGCTTGCTAAGCAAAATACAGATCGCAATATAGAAACTTGTGGAATATTAACTGGAAAAATGGTATAGTGAATTTTTTACTCAAATAATTCTATTTAATTATTTTTTTGTTTTTAAATGTTAAATATTTAGTAAATTATTTTCTTCTATGTTTCATACTTACCAAGTGTTTGATATAATATATTTTTATGTTTTCAAATTAAAGTTTTATTTTATTTTACAAGTTATAATATCATTATTAGTTATTTGATTTTATCTTTTGTAATTTCTTTATTGGATATTTTTAGATGTTATTATTATATGTTATATTGTTTATCTTTACTAAAAGGTTTAGTTCATAAGCTGTTTTGTGCCCCATTTATAATACGTTCATTTAAAATGTGGTGCATTATTATTTTAAAATGTAGTCACTGGCATAGCTTGTCCTGTGTGGGCCCTGTATCAAAATTCCTTATGGGCTATTTTTAGAGGCCCTTTAGCATTTTGTAATTTTTTGCTTATGCTTTTTGTGGGCCCTGTATCATTGAGACAGCTGTAGCTATCTCCCTTAACGTAGTACACAAAAGTTTTAATGAAATGAATTAATATTTACTTTTATGCTCACAAATTAATGTTTAAAATTGTTCTCTAAGTTTGTGAATGATTAATCTACAATGGATTTTGTGTCATCATAAAGTTCCCCTTATTTGTGTTGTAATATTTTTCAATTAAAAATTTTCATTTCATTGTTACTTTTTGAAAGCAGTTTTGGCTGATTACTTTTTCCTTTCTATGATGCATAATAATAAACTGTTTAAAATGCATATATTTTTCTAGAAGTCCGTTTTGTTCAGTCATTTACTTACAGATTAAACATTTTTTCCATTTTACAAATTGATAAATATTCTGCTAGCTTTGCACATTTTTTTTTAGTTAAAACATTTGCTTTTACTTTTTAATTCCCTGAAAGCAGTTTTGGGGGCATTATTATTTTATTCTAATTATAGTTTTTATTATTGGGGGAATTTATTATATATTTGTGATCTTTCTAAGAAAACATTTAGTATTTTTCAGTTAACTAGATGTAAATCTCACCAAACTGGCACATTTGGTAACTATGTATAAAATGTGCACAAATAAAAGCTTTTTACTGGTAACATTCACTAATTTTTTAAAAATACTACTGAAACTGACCACTGATGACAAAAAGTTGCTCTCCTGCACCTGGGTAACTGAATAGTATCAGGTTTTTTTTATTATTGGATATATCACACTTTTTGAGGAATATAATATTTACTTTCTTATTAATTTTATTTCTAAATTTACTAAGTAGTGTCCTATTTATAGTGAATTAATTATCCAATAATAATTAAATATTTTGGTTTCTTTTTTAAAATTCATTTTTAAGGTAAATATTTGGTTTTATTTATTACACATTAAATATTTATGTTTTAAAAATTAAATTATATTTTTAGTCTCATAATCAGTTGATGATAACCCATCTTCTGATTCCCAAGCAAACCGGAACATCAGATTCCTGTACAACAGATAACGAAGAAGATATCTTCATTTATCAAGACAAACATGACCTTATCACGCTAGGTTGGATTCATGTAAGTGATAAGTGTGCTTTATTGTGTAAAATGTTCTCTCTATGCATCGTCATTTGTTATATTTGGAAGATTTCAAATTTAAAATGTATTTCTTTTAAGAATGAGAAAAATATATTCAATGTAGATATGAAAAGTTTTATAGAACTAAGTTAATAAAAATAGTCATGAATTTTTTTTTATTTCAAGTGATAACTGATTTTATGCATAATATTGTAATAAGCAAATGTATAGGCATGGTTGGTTTTAAATATTTTCATAAGTCATCAGAAAGGAAAGAATATATAAATATATCTCATTTTATTAGAATTCAAGGTAAATTTACTTGAGAAAAACTGCTGTAAATTTTTTTTTTGTATTAATTTAAACCTTTTTTGTTGTTTCCAAATATGTAATAAAGGTAGCCCCCATTTAATGGAGCAATTCTATAGCACAGATTCACTCAAATATGGTTCAAGAATTGAAAACAGCACTATATAATATGGGGCTTTTAAAGCATGGATACACTTTAACATGGTTTAAGAAAACTCTTGTACAACTTGAAAAGTAATAAAAACTATTAAAAATGGACTTTATCAAATTTGAAATTAGGGAAATCTTCTCTCTATACAACAGCTCAATATTGGTGATAGAGCTTTTAAACAAGGTAAAAGATACTTTGTTTGACATTTTCCATTGAAGCATGTTTGTGCTATCAGATTTTCTGCTGAAGTTTTGTGAATACTTCTTACTTAAGCACACTTATACTATTAATGCTTCACTTTAAAACTAATTACATCTCTTTTTGCTATGTAGATTAAAAAATTTCAGGTTAGTAGTACACAACCTTTTTTAAAAAAATAATGATTATGTTTTTATTTCTATGAATTAATCTGTATCTTTAAGCTATGTCTGGGACATATAACAAAATGTCCCTTAAAAGATAAATAGTGAGGTTTGATAGTGCTTAGTAATGATGAAGAAAGCATTTTTTTAAATTCATATTTAGTATATATTAATTCTTAAGAAAATTTTAATGAAGATATGTCTTAATTATATATATATATGAAAACATAATGGCTTGTTTTTATATTTTTTTTAGAACTTAACCCCCCTTCCGTTTCATTCTAGTTCATATTTTTGTATAACAGATTCGCATAATACAGTAATTTTATGGGGTGTGTTATGGGCCCCTGTATTATATTGTGGCTACCTTCATATATTTTAAAATTGCTCATATCTGATTTTAATTACATTTATATTATTAAAAATCAGTATGCATATTATTTTAGGAGTTAAAATATTTCAAATACATAACACAATAAGTCACAGTATTCAATAGTGAAAATTGTTTATTATATGTATTCTATTCTATTCAACAATGCATCTAACTATTTCAATAATGTTTATTTACTACAAGATGGTGAATTTTTTACTTGAATTTTTTAAAAAATCATAAAACCATAAGATAAATTCATCTTTTTTAAAATTTATACATAGTTATATGCTTATATATGACATGTTCAATTTTATTTTTAAATTAAAACTTTATACGCTAACCTCTTTTTTCTTTATCTAGTATTTTGTGCATCCTTGTAGAAACAAAGAAAATTATCTCTAAAACCATATCCTAAACGTGTTTTTAAAATAAACTATAAAAGGAAATACAGTTTATAATGTTTTTAGTAAAAGTTAAAAATATTTTTTATTATTACATTGTTCTTTATATGTGAAATAATCATTTTAAAATGATACGAATATTTGTATTTTGTCAAATTTTAATATATTTTTGCAATCTCCTTTAGACTCATCCTAGTCAAACAGCATTCATGTCTAGTGTTGATTTGCATACACATTGTTCTTACCAATTAATGATGCCAGAAGCTATAGCTATTGTATGTGCACCAAAATATGAAAAGTGAGTTGTTTTCTTTTACAATATTTGATTTTGCTTTTGGTTTGATTTATTTGTTGTAAAAAGGTAGTTTTAAATAGGAAATAATTTTAAGAGTTCCCCTTCCCTCTTCACTGTAAATTACAAAAATTATTAATTTATGTATTGAATTTGAATTAAGAGTGTGTTCAATATTCATAACTAATCAAACTTGTTTTTATGGCTTTTATATATTTATATAGTATAATTTATATCTTGACATAAATTATATCATGAGAATGCATCACTTTTGAAATTTCTTGAAATAATTACATGCTGTTTAATTTGTCTTTAAAACTGTGATTGGAATGAATATATCTTGCTGTTGCATATTTTTTTTTTTATGAATTATGTAATATTAATCAAAGTTTGAATTTATTTATATCCTTGACATAAAGAGCACTTAATTTTTGAAAGAATACATTTCTGAAACTAAGATATGTTTTCTATGTTATAAATGAGCTATATTACTTATTTTGAAAAATTTACTATTTTTTACTAGTTTTTTTGGTAATTTTTTAAAATTTATCTTATTAACCCCTTACTGTCTCAGGCATATATTCATGCCTCTCTCAACTGGTGCTTTAATTGCCCAGGTATATATTTAATTCTTTATAAAGAGGAGTTAGAAAACTTCTCTATCTCTCTCTATACTAACAATGTTAAATTGGCTGTTTTCAATGTACCTTTTTTCAGAATATGTTATATATACATGCTTTAAAATTTCCATGCAATTACAGTACACCTCTTTCATTATACAGAAATGAGTTTTTAGCTAATTTTGAATTTTTTAATAAATTATGAAATATTTTATCAAACATTGCGAAATTTGATCTATTTTTCACTTAAAAAATTTGTAAAAAGTAAGTTTTTGAGTTTTTTTACAAAAGCTCATTTCAGTATATATCATTATAAATATTTCATAAAAAATTTACATACCTGTGAACAGTAGTTTCTCAGAAAAGGTACATCGCACATTAAAATTTGAATTTTGAGATAAATTGATTTTAATGTATACAGTGAGACTTCTAATCTGCTAGGAAATAAAAAAAAAGCTCAATTTAAAATAAAAGATACATGTTTTGGTTTATATCAGACGTTACACTTTTAAGCAAAAAAATGGGCGTGGCCCAGATTCAATGATTATTTAAAAGTAGGTTTTAAAGGCTTCTAAGTACCCTAGAGGTTAAAGTAAGGTGTTTTTAGAAAGGCTGAAATCTATACAATTTGAAAATGTAAAAATCTCAAATTGTCAAAAAAATAAGATTTTAGCTTTCCAACACCCCGTATGATTCTTTGCATTGTGGTGCTAACAGTAAAATTATTCCGAAGACTTTGAAATGCAATAAAATGATCTTGACAGTTTTTGTGAAATATTTACTTATTTCAGTGAAGGATTTACTTATTAATTACTTTTCTTTACCCCCAATATACTGCATAACTACCAGTGCCTGTGGGAAAAATGGTGGCACTGGTGAGCAAATTGCATACCTTTCCCTCTGTGGGAAAAAGGTTAACTGTTTCAGTTTCTTCATAAAATATGTATCTAAACTGCATCAGATGAATTAGTGGTGATGAGTATACTAATTAAACACAGAGTATGTGTAATATAAAATTCTATTGTAATGAAATAACATTTTTATTTTATCACTCATGTTAATTTATTTACTTAAATTATATTAATTACTTAAACTATATTAGTTTGCATATGAATGAAAAAAAAAAAAAAGCATGACAAATAATTCTTTTGTATTTATTTGCTGTTGGAGCCAAATTTAATCCAATGAGAAATGAAACTTTACGAATTGAATACCATTCACAACCTTACCATTTTTACAATTTTTTGTACAACTTTATAATACTTTTGTGAACTGGGTGGCATAGTTGTTTTGTCACTGGCCTTGTGCACCCAAGGTTATGGATTTGATCCTCATCCAAGTTGGTGGATTTTCATGTTGTAAAAAATTGACAGCTTCCATGTTGTATTATTAGGTGGCATGTTAAAGATCCCTAGAATGCCTGTGTGGCTTGGGTGTTCTTGGCAAAATTAAAAATTCCTAGCAGCATTTTGCATCTTCGGAGCTCAGGTGCCTTTCCTCTGGAGAGGAAACTTGAGTGTCAAAATTATATTGCTGCAATTGGTATTTCACCTATATGGTGCTGCAATTGGTATTTCACTTATATGGTGCCGCATTTTAAAGTGATACCGATTCCTAGGGAATGTATTAGGTCTGCAATGGTAAATACCAATCTGTAGCCCCATTGAAAATAAAAGAAATAATACTTGTGTACTTTAAATTCTTTTGTTGTACAGTAATGTACTATACTTGTTGATTTGATGATGGCTTGATACAAACTAATTTACTTCTATCAGACAAAAATATTGCACTTATTGCATAGACTAAGACAAAATACATAATTGCTTCAGCAATGACTAATAAAAGATGGCTACTCATTTATGGAAAAAAAATTTCTAATTGTTAACTTGTAATTATTGTTAATTACAAATTGTTATTTTATAATTAATTCTCAACTTTTTTTTAGCTTGGTCTAAAAATGTCTCAAACATTTTAGAATTTATTAATGTACTTTTGTTTTCATTAAAGTTACAACACAAATTGCAAATCATCATTATCGTTTATTTATGCTCAATATATATTTATTATAGCACAAACTTGTGTACTTTTTTTCATGATGAGTATGGGTGAATAAATTAGTTATTTAACTATTAATTGGTTGAGAGAATAAATTAGAATTAATACATGTATTGTTATATAAATATAAGTATTGTGGATATGTGTAATAAATGTATAAATTTAAAATACTGAAAAAGTAATTTTGCTTAGAAAATGTGGTTATATAATTTTGTAAGTAATTTTGACAGTAAAAATATTTATTTGCTATGCAGTCCCTGGCCAAATTATTAGATGCACTATAAGCTTTTATGAAAAATATTATTTATCAGGTGACATTATACAGTTTTTTTTTGTTTGTATTTATCAGATGCAGTGTATGTTTTTTGGTTGTCCATTTAATAATCTATTATTATTACAAATAAAACATCATCATTAAAAAAAATATGTATTTATTGACTCTTGAAAGAAAAAAAAACAGGAACAAATATAATTTAATATTAATACTTTGTTGAGCCACCTTTAGCCACTATGACAGCTTCAATTCTGTGCGGCATGCTATCAATACAAGACTGTACTGTTTCCTGCATTTGAGGATGATTATTCCACATGTGAATTATTCTTTCTAAGATCTGCGTTTTATTTGTAATCACATCTTTAGCCACTTCTCTTCTCATTAACTCCTAAACGTTTTCGATTGAGTTCATATCAGGGCTATTACCCAGCCAATCCAACAGAGGGATATTTTATTCTGCCAAAAAAGCTTTGATAGACCGAGCTGTATGGCAGGGAGCTCCATCTTGCATAAAAATGTATGGTTCTCTATTTGGAAATCATTCTTTCAGCTGCGAAATCAAGCAATTTTGCAAGACATCTTTGTACTGGTCTTGCCACATCATACCTTTAACCACGTACAGATGTCCAGTACCCTTGCCGCTGATGACTGACAAAATCATTATTTTTGTAGGGTGTTTCACAGTCTAAACAACATAGTTAGAATGAAACTTTTCTCCACGACGATGACTCACAAACTGAGCTTTGTTCTGCAAAATTTGAAATGTGCTTTCATCACTGAAGCAGACCTGTCAAAAATAAAAAAAATAATAAATAAACATCTTTGATGTTCCTTCTGTAATCATAGAAAATGGTTAAATGCTTTGTTTGTGAATAAATTATAACAACATACTGATCTCCAGAAGTCCACATCTTTATCACGCCACTGTTTGGCCCAATTCAGATCTTTGCTTTCATTGCAGGGGTTAACTTGGGCTTCCTGGTGGGGCGGCAGGTCTTAAAATTTAAATCTTTTAATTTTCTTCGAACAATGTGTTCAGAAGTATTCACATTAATATCTTGGAGTTGCGATTTTATCACTTGTGGTAGCAAATCTGTTTTCAAGGCAAATTTTCTATAAAGATCTTTCTGACCTTGGGGTGAAAATAGGCTTTCTGCTGCATTTTTTCTTTCTTTTTGGGCTCAATTCTTCCCCTGACTTAATTTTCTTTATGCATCGTACACTAGTTTCAGAAACTTTCAACCTTCATGATATTTCGTGGTTTGAAAACAATTTTGCATTCACAAGGACCTTTACTTCTGCTTTCTTACATGGTGAAAGATCGCCTTTTTTACCCATGCTAAAAGTGTACAAACTGATTATTTAAACGCTGCACATGAAATAAAAAAATAACTGCGTAATATAAAGCTGCTAAATTAACAAACAAAGCACATTAACCCACAGAAACACGTCCGAAACCGAAGCATGCACGAACGCGACTCGAGCAGGTTTAGACTTGTTTACGTTTGTGTGAGAATTTATTAACTTTGTGTTGCCATGTGTGAAAAATAAATACAAATACAAAGTATATAATAAATTTCTTCATTAAAAATCCATTGGATCCATGTTTAAATGTGAAAGTATTGCATATAAACTTATATAAACAATTATTTAAAAATAGGAGTGCGTCTGATAATTTGGCCAGAGACTGTATATGCATTATACATAACTATTTGCATGTATCTATTTTTATCACTGTATTTTTGTTATATACTGGTTTTAATTGAATGGTAGTTTTAAATGAAAATAATTGGAATGATATGAAAAAAAAAACTTTTTGTTATCTTTGATATCTTTTTTTTATGTTATAATATTTCATAAATCACATATGTAATGTGCCACATAATCCTTGCAGCATGGTTTCTTTGTTTTTAATGGCTTTTTTAAAATTCAAGTAGATAACACTTGAATTTTATTTTTTAAGATAATCAGTTTATGACAATTCTTCTGTTTTATCATGCTGAAAAGCAAAACTATCACTTTAAACAGTAAGACCAAAATAACATTTGATCTGACACAACAGAAATCACAAATATTTTAGAGTATAGAAAACTACAAGTTTGTTGGATATTGACAACACAAAAAAAATCTGGTTTTTTTTTTGGCATATTGTCAGGTACTTATACTGATCTTAAATGCATTCATTAATTCAAGAATCAGGGTTTAATAAACGTGTTATTCTGAATACCTTTCATGATATAAAATGACCTTAGTGTGTATTTGATATTTATTATTCACATAATTTGAAATAAGTGTTTATTGTTTGTTAAATGATTAAAAATTAAATTCTGCAATCTTAAATATTGAAATATGTATGAAATGGTTATTCACAAAATTATTTAGACTTATTGATTAAAAGTATTTCAGATTAAATGCAATTCAATACGTTTATACATTGAAATTAAGTTCTGTTATTTTTGGTTTAAAATATATTTTAGTCTATTGATAGACTATATTTCATATACTAAAATATATTTTAGTACATTAAAATTCATGCGCGTTTCAGAGTTTTTAATTATCAAGAACTTTAATTATTAAGAAATATTAGTTATTTAATCTGAATTGAATTTTTTCTTTGATTAAAACATTTTTGGCTAGCATTAAAGATTCTTTCCTGATTATTTACATCTTAATGAGAAAAACCGCATCACTATTATATTTGTAACCAAGTGGCTTAAGAATGATATGCACCATATAAACAATGGCATATATGGTATAATTCATTATTTAATATTGTTGAAGAATTAATATTGTATTACTGTGTTATTATATATATATATATAATGTATTTTTTAAATAAAATTTGCAGGACCAGTATATTTTCTTTAACTCCTAATTATGGTTTGGATTATATATCACAATGCCAACAGAAAGGTTTCCATCCACATCCAAATGAACCTACTATTTACGAAGTAAGATAAATTATATATATATATATATATATATGTGTGTGTGTGTGTGTGTGTGATTTTAAGTTGAAATTCAAATTATATTTTTTGTAATAAAATTAAATTTATATTCATATTATTAAATGTTTAATTTGGTTTTTTTTAAATATACATCTGCTAATGGAGTAAAATATTAATTTCTTGCTAAAAATACAATTTTATTATTTTCATACAAATTTAATCAATTGAAAATCTGTATTTTACAAAGTTAAGAATTTATTTCTCTTTAGTACTTAGTTAAAAGTGTTAAAGTATGGAAATTGTTTAAAATGTGTTTAAATAATCAATAAAATAATTTTCTTTATAAATTCATTTAATTTTTACAGGTTTTAGGATTTTGCTTATGATTTTTCAAACAAATAGTTAATGTTTATGTAGAAAATTTCACCTAAATCATGCTTTGCTTACTTTTACAGGCTTTAATGCTAGAAAAGTTTCAAATAGTGAACTAATTTTTCTGCAAAATTTGTTACCAGATTTTATGTACCCTTAGCAGTATTGAATATAATAATAATATCAAACATAATTCATTTTATTCTTTTCAACTTTGAGGCTTAACATGATTAACTGAGTTAAAATTTAATAATGTGAATAAACTGAATAATTCAATTCTATTAATAATTGTATTTCGAAGCTGTTTGATGAACAGGGAAATTCATCTAGATTACTGCTTCCCTACTGTAACATTTTTTCTATTACTTGAATAATATTCCCACATAAATGAATACACTTCTTGTAACTATAACTAATTAATATATTCACTATAATTTTCAGCTAAAATTACAATTTGTATTATATTTTCTCAATTCTTAAGAAATATATCTTTCTTGGTTATAAAAAGAAATTATACATTTTTAAAAATTAATGAATATAATTTTTTTTGTACCTGGCCAATTTTTTTTGTATTATTGACAATATAATATTTCCTGTGCTGCAATGCCCTAATTGAATAAAGTTGGCAACTGATTTCTTTACAATTAAGCAGTTCTGAACTTTAAAAAGAAATAATAAGCATCCTAAAGTCATTTTCAAAATTATATTTTAGTTTTATTACAGTGCTATACAATTATTGTTTGTAAGATCAATATATTTGTTAGTTCATTGTATTTGGGTTAATAAACTAAGTGTATTACAGTTCCATTTCATACTGTTTAGCAAACAAAATTAATGTTTTATATTTTACGAAAGCAATTTGCCATCAGTTATGAATTAAAGTTTTGAAATAAGAATAATCTGAATTTTATATTGTTCGTATATTTCAATTAATTCTATTTATAAACATAATCATGTTGTTTCATGTTAGATTTATGGAATTTCTTAAAAAATATTTTTCTTACCAAGTTTATTTTGATTGAATATAAAATGTGTATTCCATGAATGTGTCATAAGATTTTTTTCTTTTCTTTTAGGAAAGCATTCATGTGAAATTGGATAATCATGCGAACGTGACAGTTGTTGATCTCAGAAAATAAAAAATAATATAAACAGATATTAATATATATTTTAATATCGATTACTAGTCTAATATTACCTTTAAATAGAACTGAATGATAAATTTAAATAAGCACAACAGCTCAGGAATTTTGAGAGGCCATTGAAAATTTCAAAAAAAGGATAATATGTTAGAGTAGCTAGACGTGCAAAATTAACTTTCAAAATGTGTACCAGAATATATATATTTAGATTGGAGTATTTCTCTCTTCTGTAAAACTCAAAATCTGTAGCATCCTAATTACTTATATGTTTGAATTGCATTATATTTGTGACAGTACATTATAATTTTTATTGATAATTTTTATTTTTATAAATATGGTTTTGCTTACTATTTTTTCAAATTTAAAGTTAACGAGTTCACGATTGTGAGCTTTCCAAAACTGATATTAAATACAGGGTATTTTTTATGGTAGTATATATATATGTATATAAAGAGTTTAATTATTTTAATATTGTACTTTAAAACCAATTTTCATTTAGTATTATTACTTGTTATATATATATATTATTAAAATGCTCTGAAAAGTACTTTAGCATTTGAAAATGACTGAAAAGTATTTTTTTATTGAAAAATACAGATTGTGAATAATCTCGAAGAATTAATTTTGTTCATTAATGATACTTGCATATTATTCATAATACATTGACTAGTTTTGATATGGTGTAGGAGAGTAATACTCAACCTGTGTGCCCCATGGGCTGCATGTGGCCAGCTGGTCTTTTTGAGTGGCCCAGTCATAGCTCATTGCAGTAAGAAATTTAATTATTGGAGAACAATGCACAAAAAATTTAACTGGAAATTCTATTAATCAAGCAATCAAATGTATCAATTTGTTTTTATAATAGAATGTAAGTAAGAGGCTTGGTTATTTATGAAAAAAAGTAGAAATTGTCCCATAACTCAGTAAAAATTCATAAATATAAATATTTTTGTGGGTGTGTTTGATAAAAAAGTTAATATAGAATTAAAATAAAATCCAAAAATGAGTTTTAATATTTGAATCAATTTTGTTTGTTAATGTTGCTTTGGTCTTATAGTGTGCTTTTTCCATTATCTGCATGTTGATGCCAGCATAAAATAGTTGTCATATGTATGCAGCCTGTGTGAAATACCTGTCATGTGAATGCGGCCTGCGTGAAATACCTATCATGTGTATGCGGCCCGGTGGGAAAAAAAGGTTGAGTACCCCTGGTGTAGATCACTCCAGTAAATGAATTGTTCATAAGCAATGCTATTTGGAGATTGTTTCAAATCTGAGCTGTCACATTTGAAAATTTAGGGCCTGCAGGAGCGGTTATTAAAGATTGCTGTTGTAAATATTGGTGCTAAATGTATTTTGATATGCAAGCACTTTATGTATATTGATTTTTTTTATGTTGACATTTCTCTGTAAATTTTGTTCTTATTTATTTGATTGTGAGATGATAAAGAGGAAGCTTGTGTAAAAGATAAGAAAATAAAGTATTTTTAAAATAAAGAGAAAAATATTTATTAGTTTAATAATTCTCATCTTTTCTTTCAAAAGATATAAATTAATTTTTAAAAAGTCGACACAAGATTTTATATGTTGATGGGTAAAATGTTGCATTAATAAATGGTTATTAAATTACAATCTATATATATATATAAAGGAGAAAAGCGACTCACTGACTGACTGACTAATCACAATATCTCCGGAACTATTAAACCTACAGACTTGAAATTTGATAGGTAGGTTCCCTTCATGGAGTAGACGTCAGCTAAGAACGGATTTTACAAAGTTCGAACCCCAAGGGGCGTTACGGGGGTTTAAGGGGCGTTATAGATAATTATTTCCATTACTAAACTATAGATGTACAGTCATGAAACTTGGTACACAGATTTCTTTCATAAAGTAGAGATTCCCTACATAATGATTTTTACAAAAATCGACCTTCAAGGGGCGCTTAAGGGGTGTTATACATAGTTATTTCCATTTTTAAACTATTAGACGTACAGTCTTAAAATTTGGTAAGCGAATTCCTTTCATGGTGTAGAGATCCGCTACAAAATAGTTTTGGGGAAAATTGATCCCCAAGTGTCACTGAGGGGAATTAAGGGGCGTAATAGATAAATATTTCCGCTTTTCAACTAATAGAACCACCTGCTTGAAAATTAGAAGGTATGTTCCGTTCATGGAATAAAGTTCCTTTTACAAAGAATTTTGCGAAAACGGACCCCAAAGGAGTGGGGTTGCGAGGGTTAAGGCGTGTTATAGAAAAATTCCTGTTTTTGAATTTATCCCATTTACTTGAAATTTGTTGAGCACTTTTCTTTAGTTGAATAGAGTTCCACTAAGAATGGATTTTACGGAAATCAACTCCAGGGGGAAGCGGGGAGAGTTATTGGGGCATATTGATAGACAAAATTCCCGTTTTGCAACTGCTAAGACTATAATAATAAAATTTGGTTTGCATGCTTCTTTTGTTGAATTGGAATCCACTAAGAATGCCCTCAACGAGGTATTGATGATAAAAGTTCTGTTTTTGCTCTGTTAGATTTAGACTTGAAATTTAGCACGCATGTTTATTTTATGGAGTAGAGATCCACTGAAAGTTGCTTTTGTGGAAATCCACTTGATTATTAGATTAAGTGAGCGAAAAAAATCTTTCTCCTTCTATTTTAGATATAAATAGAAATTAGATATTATAATTTATGTTCTTTTTATATCAAGGGGCGAGAGTGTAACAGCTATAAATATATTTTTCAATGCAATCGAATTCTTAATGCTAGATATCAATAATTAATATATATGTAAACAGTATACATATATACAACATCGTTTAATACCCAGGGAAGCGGGCGGGTAACGGCTAGTGTGTATATATACTATTTACTTTTTCTTGGGACAATTTATTTGCATGAACTTGTCTGTCTCTCAGTTCTAGATAGTGAGGTAATAAAAAAGGTGCAATATTTTGTAAATACTTTGGATGATATATTTTGATAATAAATTATTACTCAGTTTAAAAGACGGGGGAATTTTTGTTATAAGTATTTATTTAATAGATATGTTTTGGTGTTAATTGTGCCTTTGTCTGTAGAAAGTGTCTTTGTCTAGTCTAAAAAATAATGACCAAGAATTTAGAACATTTGTTGTTAATAATAGTTAGATATTGGTTCAGTATTATTTATGCTTTTTTCCTTATTTTGAATTTCTTGTAAAATTTTTTTTAATCCAGTTTTGTTGTACTATTGTTGTACATTGTAATTTTTATCTGTTATGATTTTTTTTAAAATTTCACACTGACAAAAATACATTCCGTATTATATTTTGTAAAAAAAATATGTTGTGTAAGAAACTTATGTTGTCTAAATAGCTGATTAACTTAAGTTTAGAAATTGGACAAAGAATAAAAGCCACTTAATTTTTTGAGGAATATTCTTTTAAGCAATATAGAAAAGGTCTGAAATACATAAAAATATTATAACCTATGAAAGTTCAATATGATCATTGTCTCACAAGCAAAATAAAAATCTTTTGTTTGGAATCTACCTCTAAAAGTCTTAACTTCTGATTTTAGAAATTTTATTGAAATATTTTTTATTTTATCAAAATATTTTGAATTTTGTACGATTAAATAAACATGTGAAGCTTAGTATTTCAAAGAAAAACTGAATGTTTTTTACCCTGTGCAATTTAAAAACTTAATAAATATTTTTTAACAACAGGTAATGCATGAAAAATTATTTTGTTAATTTCAAGTACATTGAATAAAATTTACAAATGATTCTAATTTTTGAAAGTTGCATAGAAAAGTAAATCCCCCCTTTTTTTCAAAGTATTTATGCTGCAATTTTGTTTGCAATTTCCTTTTCTTTTCATAGTTTGAATTATGTGTAAATGTTTAAATCTAGATTTTCTTTTTTTATGTTGCTTTTGCAACTGGGCATCTTATCTAAACAAAGCTATTAATTCTATTATCCTTTTAGATAGTATATCTCTTATTAGCAGTTAGGCTACAAAAAGATGCTTAATCAAGATGCTGATAAGGGCTAATAGTAAAGAATAAAAATGAAATTGAATATTATTCATTTTTAAAATTGTATTTCTTTCATTGTGTTCTACTCGTATAACAGAAATATAAAAATTGTGAATGGAATCCTTCAAAAACACTTATGGAATTAGTGGCTTTGAGAACCCTTAAAATAGCTTTGCGAATTCTCAAATTAATTGTGGTTTTTTTCTAATGATGTTGCAGTTATATTGAAATCAGATGATTAAAAGAGTCTTGGTTTAGTTAAAAATATGGTATGAAAAATATTAGAAAAGTTTTTAAAACTATAAAATAGTCACTTTTTGTAAGAAAATGTAATTGTGGAAAAGTGGACTGATTCTTTGCAGAGAGCACTCACTTCATAAATATTAATTTTCAATTAATCGGTACATTGTAAATGGAAAGCTTTATCTTTGAAAGATTTATTTAAGTCTTTTACTTCCAAACATAATCTTATATAATGATAAGTGTATTCTAGATTTTTCTTTCTTAAATCTTGTAAATTAATGCATTAACCTTTGTTAACCGTATAATTTTTATTTAGTCAACATATCATTATTTTGATTATACTGAGTATTGAAACAGACACAATGAGAAATTTAATATAACTACAGTGAAAATCGCTTAACATAAAACGGAGAGGACTGAAATATTTTTTCGTGTTAAAGGATGTTGCAATAAAAAAAAACAATATATTAAACTAAATTAAGTATATTAGAGTACATTTTATGTAAATAGGTTGTATATATGCATTAATTTAATAAAAATCAATGAGACAAAAACATTCACAAGAACTTAATGAAATTTAATACAAAATTTTCAAGTTTTTAGAAAAACAAGACATTTTTGGAAAATAATTTGATATTTTTCATTGCATTGTCTTTTTTAGCATCAAATTGTCAACACATTGTTTGATGTCAACCATTTTACTATTCATTTCACCATTGGACTGTGCGTCTAAATAACTGGGCCTACTTTTCTTGATGTTCCTCATTTCGATGACATGGGAACAAGCTATATCATTCATCGTTTTCTTCATCGGAATCTGCATCAATGATATTTTTTAAGCTATGATTAAACTCCAAAATGTCTTTGTCTGCCATAATTGGGGCTGTACACACATTGTCATCATTTACCTTCAGCGAATTCTTCCGACGATTCAGTAGGACAGGCTGATAACAGAGAAACTTTCTCAAACTTGGGCTGTTATTAATTTTTTAATTCCCAGAAAATAAATTTTTTCGAGTTAAGCTATTTTTATTTTGTGTTAACCGATATTTCGCTTAAATTGTCCTAACGTATCTTTCATCTTAACATCTTTCACTATACATTATTTAATGATTAGGCGAATGGATTGACTAATATATGTGTGTGTGTAAATATTGGCATCTGGTTATAAGTGTTATTATCGTAAAGAGAATTGATTGTATTTGTGATATTCAGTTTCCCAATATTCGAACATTTGACTGAAATTATTCAAAATAAGTGAAGCTGTTTAAATGTTGTGATGTTAATATGTGTTAATGGAAATTTGATATTTTACCTGAAGAATTTCATCTCATGTCAAACAAAAATTTAATTACTTTTTAATAGTATGTAATGTAGGATATTTTTTTGTATCTTATTGAGAGAGTTAAAGTTGATAAATACTTCAAAGGAAATTGTAAGTTTGTTAGTTACTTGACAGATAAATTATTATATATTTTATAAATTAATCTTTCAAACATGGAACAATATTATATATATATATATTTAATGAGTAGTTTCAATTCTTTTTAAAAAAATCAAATTAAAGATGGGTTGTGATAAAGTAACTAATTTTTTTTTGTATCGATATCAAAATATTGGTATGATCTCTCTCGTGATTTTTTTTAAATATTTTTTTTGTTATTTATTAAAATCTAATCTATTTTAAGAAATGTTCTGTTCATAGAACTAAATGGCGGCCTTAATATTTTGACTTACTTTGTTAATATAATTTTGTAAACAAATTAGCAGTGCTACGTGATGATGTAAATAAACTATTATTTAATAATATTATTTATTTTATTATTTTTTATTCAAATTTTTATATTAAAAATCCGCATTGTGTTTTTCTCAATAATGCATTTGATTATCTTACTTCTTACCAATTGAATATTTTCTTTGTTTTTAAATTAAAATGGAAATATCACTTAAAATACCAATCATGTACTTGTTAAATTCAGTTTGTTACCATCCTTTGATATATTTTTATTTGAATTATAAATACTTTACACTATTGTGGAAGAACCCTCTGCTTTTGTAATAATTTATTTCTAATCCTTTTTTTTTTTAAAAAAAATTATTTTCTTTGTATGATATTAGTTGTGATACAGAAACAAAATTGTTCTGTATGCATTTAGTATTGTAAGTAAAAGATTTTATTTTTAGGTACTGTTAACCTATATTGATTTACTCATAATATGAAGTGAAAAACATTTTTTTTTTTTGAAAATAATGCACACAGGTTTGTTGGTAAAAAGTTGTAAACGGTTTTATAAAAATAACTATTTTTTATATTTAAATCTGAATTGTTGATAATTCATCAATAAAATTACAATAATGAACTGAATTCTGAAAATAATCTAGCACAATTATTTTGATGAAATGCTGATATCTTGATTTACATGGGTAAGGTAAGTACTTAAAAACTTTTATTTATTTAATTTATTTTAAATCTTTCCCACGATACTTGTCTTCATTATAAACTAATTGAATAACTTTCAAACTGTGTTTTTTGGGAAGGGAGGGGGAGAAAATTTTTAAAAAATCTGGAATCTTTTGTTATTTTTTAAACCAAGCTTTTGTGTGAGATTCTTATATTACTGTTTTGTTCTTTTTATGTAACTATAATTTATCAATTTCATAAACAAGAAAACAGATGCACAAATAAAATCACTTAAATACGAAAATTAATATTTTTATCGTACGCGATCGTTCCTTCAGCAACAAATTTTCCAAGTATTTGTGTGTTAATAGTTATATATCTGTTAGTAGCAACACTAGAAAATGAATGGATTGAGAATTTATTTAAAATAATTGAAAATCGATCCTCAAACATGAAACTGGGTGAGACTTTGAAAAAAATTCCTCAGACAACAGCTGGAATTGAGAGAGCATATTCTGCTGCAGGGTTTTTCATAACAAAGCTAAGAACTAGATTGAGAGTGATAAAAGCACATATTACTTATGTTTGTTCTCAAAACGCACTTTAAAAATTAATAATTAACATATTTTATATTTCTGTATTTTGAACTGAATGTATAATTGAGTATAAATTTTGGAATTTATATGCATTCTTATTTTATATAATTTTTATTGATGTCAATGAAAAATAACTTGTTTTTAAAGTTTTCAAAATTGGATGCATTTCCGGGAATGGCTTGAAGAAAGGAAGGTTCGTTCTGGGTACCTTCCATTCCGAACGAATGCGAGTACTTTACCGATCTCGCGAAAACGATCGTCCTCGCGTGATGTTGGTACTAGTTCATATAGATATCACACCGCCACAGGCTATTATGTTCTCGGGAATGGAAAATCCGAAACCCTAATGGTAATGGCTTAAAGAGAATTACATTTTGTTAATGAATGAATTTAATTAACATATTTAATTTACTTCAAAAAATGTTTTAATTAAAAACTAGGTTACAATAATTTAAGACTCCGGAACTTCCAATCGTAAATTTTAATCTTGAATATTTTCAGGAATATTAGAGCATGGTAAAAGGAAATCAAATATAAGTAGATTCTTACAGTTTACTTTTTAAAATATATTTTTAATTAAAAAAAAACACATCTGTTTATCGATTTGTGTAAACATCTATGAAAATTATTGAGAAAATTTTTTTTTTATCTCGTCAAGAGAATATTAGTATCTTTAAACCCATCCATCAAACTTCCGCTCAAAATTCTACGTAATCTGAAATGTACACTTAAATTCTGGCTGAAAAATCAGACACTTAAAAAAAATTGATGAAAAAATAAATGGATAATTAAAAGTTTATTTAACTATGTACACATAAAAGTTAGTTCACTAACATTAAAATTTAATTCAATTGCTGCCGTTAAAAGTAGATTTTATCCTGTTGTGATAAAAACTGTAAAAATTAAAGTTGTCCTTTTTTTTATTTGACTATAAATGGAGAAGTGTCCTGAGTATTGACAACATAAAGAACTCAAATGTAAGAACCTAGATATGTTGCTGGACATTCTGTGTTAGTTGATCCGTACCATTTGCCATCCTTTACAACAAAGGGGTATTTCAGAAAAATGTGTTAGTTTCTCAGAGTATGAGAAACACATTTTCTAACAGTGTCCTTGCCTGTAGAGTACAGGCAGACACTCTGTGACTGTACTCTACAGGGTGTGCGTTGAAAGCCTGACATGGATAAATAAATCATACTATCTTGCCTTTTGGCAAGTCTGTACAACATCACGATGGTCGAATCGGAATTGAGCAACATCCATCCAAAGTCTGCTAACTACCTCAAAGTGGCAGGAGGATGTACCTAGACGGAATGGGCGATGTACGTCAGGAGTATATACTTCTGGTAGGTACATGAAGGCTATTCAATTATGTCTAGCTAAATTTAGCAAGTACTTGGGGCTATGTCCGTCTTTCCCCCTTGGTGCCCCAGGACCTCGTATCCATTGAAGCTGCTACTTTTCCATTACCATGAAACGAAATCCGAATTTGAGCTTTAAGTTTTGGGGCGGTGTGATATCTATATAAACCAGTACTATAGTCATCACGCGAAGACGATCGTTTTGGCGTGATCACTAAAATACTCGCGTTCGGAACAGGTGTTCATGTCGAATCTTCCTTCAGTTTCAAGGAATCCTATTTTATTTTTGGATGATTTTTGGTTTTATGGATATGGTGTAGTTTGCTACACCGTCTGCGATAAGAAAGAACAACTCGACGAGAAATTGTATGACTCTTGAAATATGTATCATCATCCCCACCTTTCTTTTACTATTATGAAGTGCAGTTCATTGGAATTTGCTTTCGCACTTTCCTAACTCCTCTACATCACTGAAGTATTCAATTGCTATGTGCGTGTCTCTGAAGTTTCAGTCTTTTGACGTCCGTTAAGGTTTACCTGCAATCAAGTTTATAAAATGGATAATGTTCTACGAATCGTCTTTGCAGCCTTGGCTACATTGTTGTCGTGGCCTCCACGTTCTCCTGATCCTTCGCCCACAAAACATATAGTCAAGTATATGCAAAAGACTCACCTTACACCAATTCCTGCTACGCCGGAAGGAACTCATAATAAATCGAAGCATCATACATAGACTGTTATGCATGCCCTCCACCAAGAACAATACTCTAAGAATTTCTTTCGGTATCGAGCCATATAGCAAGGATGCCGCACATGATGGCCGCACAAAATGCGTAGTGTTCCCCAGGTGGCACACCTCCTTTTATCTCCGACCGATTTTTCTCCTCGGTGGCGGGTTTTTCCTGTTTATTTGAGGTCCTTCGTCTCTACGTCCTTTTTCAATTTTGGAACTTTTGCAATTTTTTTCTTGTTTTACAAGTGGTACCCATTGGGGTACTTTATTGCTTATCTGAGAACTTTCCTACTGCATTAGTGAGATAAAAGCATCTGCTTTTTTTAAATGTATACATATTTACTTTTTATTTATTTTCTGACACCCGGCGAGAGGCCACTTTAGTGTATATGTCTGTATTACATGTACTTTCCCCTATTCTAAAGTATTTTGGGGGTCTCAAATGAGGGATCCTTTTGTGTATCAATAGTTTTCTCAGAGATCCGGTTTACCAAAGCCGAAGCCGCCATCTTGTTTATGACGTAGGGAGACGAAGAACCTCATTGGCTGGAATTTCGAGCAATTCTTTCAGCTCACTGGGAAAAAGTTGTTCGAAGCCGTGGTTATTGTAACTGGGCAAAAATCGCTCCAAAGGGTTGCTTGAAAGAAAAATTGCTCCGAATATGAAACGTGTGATAAGACCTTAAGTAGAGCAATTATTTAGCAACCCGTGTATTTTATGTTATATTTCTTATTTCTCACGGTTTTACAGTGTGGATAGCCAGCATCGCATTTTACATTCACTAGGCTAGTTCTAATTGAGTATCTTCAATGGGGAACAGCTATTGACAAAACTTGTGAGTTACAAGCAAATTTAACAAATCTTAATTTTGACTATCACTACCACTGAATCTCGGACATATACTCGGATGTCCGATTTTAGCAGTGCTATGTTTTGAGCGGTTTCAGTTCCCATAATTCATTCAAAAGGCGATATTTCTTCACCACCTCTTCTCTGATAGGAATAAATGGAAATTGATGCTCTATGACGTAGATGGGAAAATAAGGAAAAGAAAATATCGAACTTGGAGCAATTTTGATGATAAACTGAGCTGTCGAGGAGCAAAATTGGAAGAAAACAGCTGATATGGAGATCATCAATTTCTCTTAAAATCACCGCGATTGAATTTCATCTTAAAAAATATTCAGGAAAAAGCGATATTTTCTTCTTTTTTTTTCTTTTCTTTTGTGCTAACATGTACAACGAATGCTTGTTCAGGTAGTAAGGTACGGAAACAATTTATTCAATTTTTCTTGTTATTGCGGGCAAACAAATGGATTTGTTTTAAAAATGTGTATCATTGTAAATAAATATATCATTCTTATTTAAGAAGAAAATAAAGTATTTCCTTGGGTAGAATAATGAACACACACATCAAAACGTTTATTTAACTCTTTAGTGAGCCAATTATTTTTCTTTTGAATTTCGCACAGTTTTTAATGTTTTATTAACAATTAAACAATAGCATTTAAGGAAATATGTTTTATTTTGCCGAATTTTATGTTTACTTTTAAATTTTAGGGGTGGGAAGAATACTTCCTAAGGAATCACTCACCGTCATAAAGAAAATTAAATTTAATGGTGTGTAAATTTCAACACATGTAGCGGGTCCTCTCTTGTCCCTCTCTGATACATTTCCGTAGTTGAAAACCATCTTTGTTATATGGTTTCCCACACTGGATAAGCGCATGTGGCCGCGGTAGCCGAGTGGTATCGGACCGTGGCTTGCCTTGTCACGAGTTCGAGCCCAGTACCACTAAAGACCCGCCGTGTAGGGCAGCGATGCACGTTAAATCTGTCGAGAGCTCAAACGTCCTCCCGTTGGTGTGGTGTGGTAGTTAGGAGAGGGGGTGCCAGCTCAGGTGTCGTCCACGTCACTTGACCATGGTTCAAAATTACATGGTCCGTCGTCAAAAGCCCTCGTGTAGCTGAACAGTGCGACGTTAATATTCAATCAATCAATCAATCTGGCTAAGCGCACATCATTCGGAACTGCACACTTCTTTGCTCGGAAGCTCTAGCAGGACGTCCTTTCTTTCTTCTTTTTTTTTGAGGAATATCCGTCTATTAGCTGACGGGCTAAATCTGTATGGAATGTTAGCTGGTCTAAACTTCTGTTTCTTTTGTTCACTTGCCACAGTATGAAACTACAGTCAAACCTCCGGATTACAAACCTCTTTATTGCGATTTTTTCTCTATTGCAAACTTTTCCTGGAACCAAGAACATTTCTCGATTTTCTTCGTAAAATAACCTCGCAATAGCGAAGTGCATTTTCTATATAATGAACTTTTTCTCTTGGTATTCATTTTTTTATCCCTATTTTTAAAGCATTTCTGGACATTTCAAGTTATTCGTTCTTTCATCTCATTTCATGGTGGTCATAAATGTTGAGCTGGTTTTATTAGGCACCTAGCTCGCCGAGAACAGTAGAATTTTGGGTGTTTCATCCAAGAAGTACAACCTTTAACCTCCATCGTCCAGTTCACAAGAAACATCTTCGATATCCCCTTTCACCCTCAATGGTGCTATCTCGTGTCCCCATGTCCTTGAACTAGTGTCCGTTCATTTGTAGTGTTGATTACTCGGACTGGTAACTTCGTTTCTTGTAGCTCGAAAATGTCAAAACATAAGTGCTTGAGCATCAAAAAAAAAAAATTCTTCAGGAAGTAGATAAGGACGTCAAGAAATTTTCTTTGCAGTTTTTCTTTCCTTCTTTTTGATGGATGAGATATATAAAATAAATAGACATTAGTTACCAAAAAGGTGTGAGAATGATGACTTTTCTTTTAATGCATAGTGTTTATGAATTTAAAATTGTTTTCATGTGGTTTATAAAGAAAATTGAAAGATGAACCTCTGTATAACGAATTTTTTTTCGGGATTTAGCGACTTCGTTATATAGATGTCCGACTGTATTTGTGATGGAAAGTTCAATAAGAAAATAAAAGATACGATGATACCATTTTACAGATCTTATTTGGTATCTTTCTTTTCTTTCATCGAAACGATTAACTCCTCCCATGACATCATACAGCGACATCTTTTGTGTGGACAAGGTTATACTTCTTCTTTAGTACCATCTTTTTGTGTCGGATTTACAGATGTCATAATCACTGGATTATGTGCAGTAGCACAGAAATGAAGCGGGCATTAATCTTCCCATCGCTATATTAGCAAGGCCAATATATATTAAACGGTTTTGCGCTTGTCACAGGTGTATTTTGTAACATCATGTAGATAGGAAGTAATCTTCCGAAGGCCCGCGAAAGGGTTGTTCCGAAAGGGGATTTATGTATTATTTTAGTTTGTATTTTAAATAGAATTCAGAAGACCATATTTGTCTAGGGATTAGTGGCCACGGTAGTCGCGAGGTCATGGCCGCGAACTCTTGGTTGGCATTCAATCGATTCCTGGCGCCTCTAAAAACCCGCGTTGCGGACGGGCTGATGCATATGAAATTATCGAGGCTCAAAGTCCTCGAGAGCGCATTATCTTTAAGCTTGAAGAGCGAGGTATCAGGTCGCGCGAGCGTTGTCCCCACAACTGTGATTTCATATAAAAGGTTTGTCGGGTAAAATCCTAAGAGAGCCCACACTCTTGGTGACAAACCGAAAAAAGCGCCAAGCCAGAACGATATGGCGTCAAGCGAAATCGACAACGGTGGCAAGTGAATATATCGGGACAAGATGGATGCGTAATGAAAATATATGTGAACAATACAGGAATAATTCAAATGTATCTAAGATAAAAATTTGAAAAAAACAACACTTACTTTCTTACTGCTGATCTTTTCCGAGTGGAGGGTACAGCGTAACAGCAGATTTTAAAAGAGCCTTTACCATGGGAGTCCTGCCATATACATTCTGCGAGGTAATGGTCGAACATACCCATTCGACATCTCCATTCAAATCCGTCCAAAACATCGCTCTCTCGTTCGTATAATCTTATTTGCTTATTACATTTAGGACATTCATAATTCGAAGCAATCAATCCTTCCTTCATACACCATTCAATCAATTCTTTCTTACCTTTCGCATTCAACAAAGTAAAAACTTCTAAGGTATATTCACTCACACACGCAGCCATACTTTCAGCCCGGTGACCAACAACAAAATGACGAAATTCGAAATACCCGCTGACAAAATACGAAAATTCCAGAAATAGTTAGGTTTACCATATCTAGTGTATGAAAGTAGGGTTACCAAGATGGCCCAATTATCGCCAACCAAAATAATTTGCGCCAAGGGTGTGGGCTCTCCTAGGACCAAACCCTCTCGGTAGCCAAGTAGTCACGGTCACGAACTCATGATCGGTATTTCCGAGTCACGAATTCCACTAAAGACCCACCGTATAGAGGGGCTGATGCACGTTAAATCTATCGAGGCTCAAAATTCTCCGGTTGGAGTGGTTTGGTTGTTGTATGTGAGTATATTTTTACGTGACACTCTGAAGCAGTACGGGGTTTATTGGTGACGGACCTCAAAACTCTGAACCTCAGTCAAGTGACGAGGATGACACCTGAGCTGGCGACCCCTCTCCTAATTTCCCCACCACACCAACGGGAAGATGTTTGATCCTCCATCGGTTTAACGTGCAACGGCTGGTCTTCAGACACTTCTCGGCACTAGGCTCGAAATGATACGCTGACCATGAGTCCGTGACCACTAGGATACCGTGGTCACATGGTTTGGTTGTTAGAAGATGGAGGTGTCGTCATTGTCACTTGACCGTGGTTCCAAATTACGAGGTCAGTCACGAGTAGTCTTCGTATTGCTTCAGAGTACGACGTACAATAAAAATCATCCAGGGAAGTGGTGTACTTTCAACATAGCCACCTTCAGAAGTGACGAGACACCTGTTTGCCCTCAGGCATTAGGGAAGAATACATGGTTTCATTTGGAAGATACAATGTCCCATCTGGGCATACCGCTCTCACCCCGTACATCAAACTTGACAAGTAATGTCGGAAAGCGTTCTACTAATGAGTCGACGCTACAGAGAATAATTCAAAGCATGTCCAAAAGGAATTTTACCATAAAAGTAAAAATTATAAATTCTTTTAAAAATAAAATTGGTATAGTATGGAATTTATGTCTTAATACAAAATTATTAATAAACTAAAGGTATATTTGCCAATATTTTAATAGCGTAAAATGTAAAATAGGGAAATTATACAGATATGAAATAAAATTCATTTATTTTTGTGTTTTATTAGAAGAAAACCATTATCCATTCATGATGCTTTATTTAAAAAACAACACAACCTATATTTTTTTTTTCATTTCTGACCAACATGTTTGATTCTGTTAAATTCTCTAAAACTTAAGCATACATTTTAGCTCCCTTTACTTTAAAAAGATTTATAAACAAAAGAAAGAAAAAGGATGAAACACAATATCATTTTCAAATACGATTACAATTTTTTTTCGTACAAAAAGCTATTTACCAAAATTTTTCAATATAATATCCAATTCTAAATCACGGAGGCAAAAATACGAATATTTTCTTTGTAGAAATATTTATTTTCACTACTACCACAAAAGTACCATCCAAGCATATAATTTCAATCTATAATTTTTCCCTGCATTTCTTTCATTCCTAAATTCAAAAACGGGATTTAAATGGTTTTTTTTAATGAGAGAAAAAATATTTTTTTTATGAAAATTTTAAACTCTATATATAAACGCAGCAACAAAAACTTACCAAACCGAAATGTAACAAACAAATAAATAAAAATATTAACCGGATTATCGAACTGAAAGTATACCTAGGTCGTGAAGCAATGGAAATTTACCTACGGTACGACGATCAAACGAAAATTCAGCATAAAAATTCCTTTATCCTATTTCGTTTGAGCTCCTTCTGTGCCGAAAGCGACAGCGACAGAAAAATGCATTCAATTTTTCGAACAAAATTTAAGTTTCGAATCCGTTAACGATAACCGAATAAAAAAAACCTTTTTTTTTTTTCACAATTCTATTTTTAAAGGATTACCAAAAGTTTTTTGAATGATGTTCCGTTAACAGAAAATCGAATTTTATTGTACTGCATAATGATAAATTGATGACTGAATTTTTTTCTTCGATAATATGACTAAATTTTACGAAAAATGTTTGGACCTATTCTAGAGAACAATGAGTGGAGAATTCTTTACAATCATGAAATTTACAAAAAAAAGTGGCAAATATGACGGGTGAGTGAGTGAATATTAACGTCGCACTGTTCAGCTACACGAGGGCTTTTGGTGACAGACTACGTAATTTTGAACCATGGTCAAGTGACGTGGACGACATCTGAGCTGGCTATACTAACTACCATACCAACGGGAGGACGTTTGAGCTCTCGGCAGATTTAACGTGCATCGCTGCCTTGCACGGCGGGTCTTTAGTGGTACTGGGCTCGAACTCATGACATGCCTGCCATGATCCGATACCTTGACCACTGGGCAACTAAGCTCTAACAATGTCCGTCGCAAATAGTTCTCAAGTAGCCGAAAAGTGCGAAGTTAATATTCACTCACTCACTCAACGTTTGTGAAATAGCGTTCTGTTTTGACATTCTGTATTAAAAATGTAAGTAACATTAGAATTAAATATTATAATCGCCAATTTTAAAACAGGAAGAAAATATTTCCTTTAGTTATAAACAAGTTTAAAGTGAATTTAATGTGTTTTTAAGAAATTTCATGTTCTGTAATCTATTTAAGAATTTTAAGCGGTTTGTGTATTGCAGAGGTCGTTCGCACTTTATGGAAATGATTTTACAATTTATTTTCTCGTCTCGCGTTTTATGCTGGTAAGATTATTGAAAACAAAAGTTGGTACAGATTAAAAATCTATTCCCATTGTTGATTTTCAAGTTATTTTTCTAGCTAAACTTGTGGAAAAAATACGAAAAATTTAATATTAAAATATTAAATTTAGCATTTTTTTAAAAAAGTAACTAGAGATCTCTCAGCCCCTTAATTCCATACTAACTTCTATAGAATATACAGTGGACACACACAAAAGTGTTTGTACACCTGCAGTTTCTTATAAAACTTAATGTTTACGAGTAATAAAAATTAATATATTGTAATTGTAATTTTTTTATGATATCTGCAACTTGTTCTAATTGGAATGACATAATTAATTTTTTAAAAATAGTATAACTATTTTTTTAAAAAAAAATTAAACTAATCAAAAAGCTACTAAAAAATTACGGCACAAGTCTCTTCGTACACTTAACAAAAATCTTAACTTAGCTTTAAATATTGTATTTCTTTCTTAATTCAGTATTTAGTAGGATATCTTTTAGAATGTCAACAACAGCTTTTAAGCGTCTTGGTATAGACTTAATTAATTTTTTGTAATTTCTGCATCGATTTTCCTTCATTCTTCTGTAATTGTTTTTACTTCCCATTTTGTGTTTGTCATGTTTTCTTTTTTTTACATCAAAATCTCACCACACAAATATGTTCTACTGGGCTAAATAAAGTTACTGAGGAGGTGTTTTCATAATTTGGGGACAGTTATAGAGACACCAGAGGCGTACATTCAGAGCAGTGCGCTTGGCGTCATTATCCTGTTAAAAAATGAAGTCGTTTACAATATCCAAATTTTGGGTGGATAATTTAAAATTTCTCTTTAAAATATTTAAATAGAGCTCACAATTCACAATATTTACAAAAAATACCAAATTATCTAATTCCGTGGCCAATTTACACCTCGCGCAAGAAAACTTCCACCTCCATGTTTTATTGATCCAACTAAATCTTCGGGAATTAGTTTAAGAAAATTCAAAATTGACAGCAAATTGATTGGGATGGCTGATAATTCAACATTTTGGGTTCCGATGGGCCTATAATAGCTTGTAAATGAAAAAATAAGGAGTTAAATCCCATGAATTTATGTGGAACAAGAAGTCCTCCACCTCCTTGCTACAGCATGGAAGTGAAGGTGTTCTGAGGGGGGGCTGTAAATTGGCCTCAGAATTAGTTAATTTGGTATTTTTTGATGGTATTATGAAGCATGAGCTCTATTTAAATATTTTAAAGAGAAATTTTAAATTATCCGCCTAAAATTTGGATATTGGAGACGATTTCATTTTTTTAACAAGATAATGATGGTAAGCGCACTGCTCTCAATGTACGTCACTGGTGTCTCTATAACTGTCCCCTAATTATGAAAATACCTCCTCAGTCACTTTATTTAGCCCAGTAGAACATATTAGGTGAGATTTTTATGTAAAAAAAAGAAAATATGACAAATAAACACAAAATGTGAAGTAAAACAATAATCACAGAAGAACGGAGGAAAATCGATGCAGAAATTACAAAAAACTGATTAAATCTAAAGGGTGTTTTTTTAGAGGTATAGAACTTTAAATTGCAATAAAGCAACGATGTATTATTCGATTGACATGATTTTTTTTATTCGAAAGATAATCTTGTGGCATTACATTTTAAATAGGATTTCTGGCATAGGACTGCCACGGCTGGCTCGGATGTAGTCCAATCTGGACGTCCAATTTTCGATTACATTTTCCAACATTTGTGGCCGTATATCGGCAATAACACGGCGAATGTTGTCTTCCAAATGGTCAAGCGTTTGTGGCTTATCCGCATAGACCAATGACTTTACATAGTCCCACAGAAAATAGTCTAGCGGTGTTAAATCATAAGATCTTGGAGGCCAATTCCCAGGTCCAAAACGTGAAATTAGGCGGTCACCAAACGTGTCTTTCAATAAATCGATTGTGGCACGAGCTGTGTGACATGTTGCGCCGTCTTGTTGGAACCACAGCTCCTGGACATCATGATTGTTCAATTCAGGAATGAAAAAGTTAGTAATCATGGCTCTATACCGATCACCATTGACTGTAACGTGGCCTTCATCGTTTTTGAAGAAGTACGGACCAATGATTCCACCAGCCCATAAAGCGCACCAAACAGTCAGTTTTTCTGGATGTAACGGTGTTTCGACATACACTTGTGGATTAGCTTCACTCCAAATGCGGCAGTTTTGTTTGTTGACGTAGCCATTCAACCAGAAGTGCGCTTCATCGCTAAACAAAATTCGCTTATGAAAATTGGGAACAACGGCAATCTCGTTTTGGGGCCATTCGACGAATCTAAAAGCGTTGTTCAGGCGTGAGTCTATTCATGATGAATTGCCAAACCAAACTGAGAATAAATCACTTGACTGCTGTTAAATCGGTCGCCATCTTGGAAAGTAATGCCAACTTAAACTTCTATACCTGGAAAAAAAACACTCTTTATACCAAGATGCTTAAAAGTTGTTGCGGACACTAAAAGATATTCTACTAAGTGCTAAATTAAGAAAAAAATACAATATTTAAAGCCAAGTTAAGATTTTTGTTAAGTGTACAAGACTTTTATGGCGTAATTTCTAGTAGCTTTTTGAAATTAATTTTTTAAAAAAATAGTTATAAATAATTTTTTAAAAATAGTATGTCCTTCCATTAAGAACAAGTTGCAGATATCATAAAAAAATTACAATTACAATATATTAATTTTTATTACTCGAAAGCATTAAATTTTATTGGAAATGGCAAGTGTACGAACACTTTTGTGGCCCACTGTACGTTTGGAAGTATATACAAAAAATTTCAACGCTCTATCACGAACAGAAGAAAAATTTGTAGGAATTAGAAAATATTTATATCTTCAAAATTAAAAGTCTGCGAGAAACACTATTGAAGTTTATAAAGTCTTAAAGGAAAATCCTGTTAAGCTCTCTCTAATTTTTAGTATGTTATTTTCCAACTTAAGTTGTATATTAAAACGCCATTTTAATTAAAAACAACAAAATATTTTTTTTAATTCAAAAAATATTTTTGCATTATGTTGATATCATTTGTTGCAATGACAGGTTATTCAGCACTCTCTAAAGTTTTGAAACACGTGTAATATAATAAGTACACTATTTTAAGTCTGTCTTGGGTTAGTGTTAAAGAATAAGACCAGAATTTGGAACATTTTTTTTGATATAAAAGAAATGAAACATTAATATGATATTCTGGCTTCACTATCCTTTAGAGAAGCGGTCGCCAAACTTTTTGACCTCATGGACCAGTAAATTCATAATTTAAATCCCTCGGACCACTAATAGGAACGCAGTCAATGCATCTTAAAACATAACTTAACGTGATAAGAAAATATATTCCACATTTTTCTGGGGACCAGCGAAGTTTTCTCGTGGACCACCACTTTGGTGACCTCTGCTTTAGAGAGCAGCATTTTTTATCATACTTTCCGTTTTTAACCGAGTTATTCATTTTTTCTGGTATAAAATGTGTTTTGGGTTTTTTCTCCTATACCGTAATGTTAAATGGGCTATGCTTTCACGTTTTCTTACAGAAAAGAAAGGTTCACTCCTAGGAGAGCCCACACCCTTGGCGCGAATTACTTTAGTTGGCAAAAATTGCGCCATCTTGGTAATCCTACTTTTAAACACTACATATGGCAACCCTTACTATTTCTAGCATTTTCGTATTTTGTGGGCGCGCATTTCGAATTTCATTTTATCGTTGGGCTCTGGGGGACGTCATTTTGTCGTGTGTGAGGGAATATACTTTGGAATTTTTTACTTTGTTGAATGCGAAAGGTAAGAAAGAATTGATTGAATGGTGTATGAAGGAAGGATTGATTGCTTCGAGTTATGAATGTCCTAAATGTAATGATCGGCATGATGTAACATGGTCGGCAATAAAACGCTTTCTTCGAAATCGTACCAGCCACGCCGAATGTATGTTCGACCGTTACCTCGAAGAATAGATATGGCGGCGCTCACACGTTCATTCGCTTAGCGATGAGACCTTTAAGGCTTTTTTAAAATCTGTTTTAACGCTGTACCCTCCACTCGGAAAAGATCAGCAGTAAGAAAGTAAGTGCTGTTTTTAATATTTTTTATCTTAAATGTTTAGTTTCTGTATTGTTTACATATATTTTCATTACGCATCCACCTTATCCCGCTATATTCCCTTGCCGCCATTGTCGGTTTTGCTTGGAGCCATCATATTCACAAGCACAGCCGAGCTAATCGTTAGTCAAAACAATTCTCACTCTTCGCTGATTAAAATCAGACTGACCGGTTGCGGCTGGCACTCCTATTTATAAACCCGACGGAAACTTCCAGAAAAATCCGCTCGCGTCATTAAGCGTGAACTTAGTGGCGAAATCCACTACTTTCTAGATCAGGGATGGCGAACCAATGGCACGCGACATAATATTTTGGGCACGCCATTGATCAAAAACGATTTGCATTTTAGCTTAAAATAATTCAGTTTACTATGAAGTATTATGAAAAAATGCGAGTGATCCGTCGTGACGCCGACAAGTCGAGGAGCAGACTCGTTTGTTATGTCTTGCGTAAATACTTCGTATATTATAAATTGCTAATGATACAAAGTTTATTTACGCATAGTGTGTGTATGTAACTATTTCTAAATATATTCAAGTTGTTTAAAGAACATATTCTAACGTTTACATTAATAGTTCAGCTTGTATACATCTAATTTATTAATGTGATCTAATTCTTGTCTTGTAAGTCTAATTGGTAAAATAACCCTCACTGTTTTATTTTTAAAAATTTTAATGACCTGAGACAAAAGCGAAAGAGCAGATACTACAGAAATCTCGTACAAGCACTCAATTTTTTAAAAACAAATAAATGTGCCCATGAGCCCGCAGTCGTGCGCAGTCAGTAAAAAGGTGTTTTTTTGGCGGGGGGAGGAATCAAGCGAGAGCACATAGAATAGTCAATTTCATCGACACAACTGTACATTTAAAGTTTTGTGTTAAATTTACGATTTTTAACTGCTATTTAACATGGCTAGTTCAACAAAAAAAAGTGTAAGATAGTAAGTGTAGCAGAGAATTTCAAACTGGTGGGCTGAGAAATATGGCATGATCAATAAAGGCGACAAAACGGTGTGTGTTTTATGTTCTGGAACAGTGGTATGCAGAACATCGTCTGTAAAACGGCAATTTGAAACAAATCACAAATCCTTTTGTGAAAAAAGCGAACCAGAGCAAAAAGAATTAATTGTAAGTGCAATAAAAGACAGAAACAAACAGTCGACGTCTATTTTTAAATATGTAAGCAAAAATTGTCACACAGGTGCGGCAAGTTACTCGGCTGCAAATGCCATTGCTCGGCATGATAAACCTTTTCAAGAGGGAGAGTTTTTGAAGGAAGCTTGGCTGGCATGTGCGCCCTCACTTTTTGATGATTTTGATAATAAAGATAAGATAAAATTCAGCGCATCAAAGATGTTCCTCTATCTAGAAACACAATGAAAGATAGAATCTTGAAATTGGCAGAAAATGTTACGGATCAACAAAAAAATGACATCAACTCCGCTCCTTTTATATCGCTATGTCTTGACGAAAATACTGACATTACAAAATCGGCACGTTTAGCTGTCTTTGCTCGATATTGTGTAGAAAACATCATTAAGGAAGAATTAATTGTGCGATAACATCGTTGTTAACAACTACAAAGGGCACAGATAATTGTACGGCAGTAAGAAATTCGCTTGCTGAGAAAGAAATTGATTTGAAAAAAATTGTTTCAGTAACCACTGATGGTGCTCCAAATATGGTAGGCAAAAAAAATGGTTTCATTTCTTTATTTAAAACAGACGTAGGACATTCGATTCTTGAATGCCACTGCATTATTCATCAACAAGCCTTATGTGCAAAGAGTGGTTTAACAGCTCTTGATAATGTAATAACTTTAGTCACAAAAATAGTCAACCTCATATCGTCGCAGGCTTTAAATAAACGAAAGTTTGATGCGCGCGCTTTGTTGGATGAAGTAAATTCGGTGTATAATGGCTTACATATATTAATGTATAACAATGTTTCCTGGTTGAGCCGCGGGAACGTACTTCAAAGATTTGTTGATTAGTGCAGCGCCTGGGGCGTTAAATATTACATGAAAACCTCGGATTTCTGTTCCAGTGAATGAAATTAAAAAATTCAAAATGGAATGTTCAGCTAATGATACATGTAAAAAAGTTTACCTATTAAAAAATTGTGATCTTAATTTTTTTTTTCTTCAAATTTGAAATTTTTTTTATAATAGCAATAAAATAGTTATTAAATAAAAAATACAATTATTAATAAAATATTTGTTTATTTAAACAATGTACCTTTATATATATATAACATATCTTCTTCGACTTTGTTTGTACCTTGTACAACCCCGCTATTGTAGCTGGTCGCGCCCCCTACAACTCATTACTTCAACGAGTTTTCTCCTACCGAGCGGACGTACTCTCCCAGTCGTCCCGTCGTAGAGTGTGTTTCATTGCTTAAAGTGCCTCTTTGTCTAATACTACTTACCTTTAAATTCATTATTAATTTGTTATTGTTTGTACCCATGTTAATCATAATAAATATTTGTTTGTTATGGATTAAGGTTTTATTTCTCTCTCGTGAGTATTATCGACGTTAATTTTATTACCGGCATCCCGCCGCGTTTAGGCCTATCACTCCCTATTTTCAGACTTCATTTATTTGAATAATAGTTGGTGTATTGGAACAACTATTTTCGCTTCACTGTAGACATGCTACACTACAGTAGAAGCCGCTCTTTCGACAACCACAAGCAGCCGCACATCCCTTTTTGCAATTACAAAATAATATTTGCAAAAGATAATCCGGAGCTGGCTATTGATTCATTGTTATTGGGATGAGCATGTTATTGAAATGCTTCCATCCCCAATTATCAATATCTACGTCATTTCCTAGCCATATCTGGATTTGCAAGTACACTCTTTTTAGATGTTCAAATGCTGCACCAGTTGTAGGAGGTAACGATGATAAAAGAACACTTGTATTTTTGGCCGTTGCTTTTACGAAAGAATTGTATCTCAATGTATTCAAACCGTTAATTTTTGCCGATGCTCCGTATAAACCCAAAATACACGTTACACTCGCTTGAAATACATTATTCGCGAGTCTTCGTTGACGTTTTTGAATACTTCTGCTGATTTGTGAAGATCATGACATTTCTCAAAATTTTTGGCAAACTTAATTTTGCCTTTATTAAAAAACGCAGATGTAGTATCACAACCCGTGAAAGCATGTAAAAAAGGAATATGTTCTTTACACATTTTGGGAGGGTTTCTATTAAACTTCTCGAAGAAAATATTTTTTGTTGGACTTTGCCTTTGGATGGTTTCAAAAAATATATTTCATGATCCTCATTCACTAATGCCGTTAATATAACCAAGACGTCAATGTCTTCTGAAACTATAACAACATTGTTTGTTTCTAAATTAATTGCTGTATCAATAATTAATTTGTCAGCATCGCTCTCCGCATGGCATGTAAAAATATTGTTGTCAGCTAATTTAATTCTCAATATTTCTATCAAGAGGCTTTTATTTTTATTATTCGACAAAAATTTATCTTGAGTTATTTTCAAAAGCATATTTTCATCGAATTCAATGTCAGCACATTTATTATTGTCTGACATTATCCATTGTTCGAAAACTGTAATAGAAAATAATTAAATACTTCATTAATTAATTTATTGCATTTCATTCATTATTATTTTTTCACTTGAATTGACCTTTAATCACCAATTCAACTATTATTTAATTGGTCTTCTAATAATTAACTGCATATTTTCAATCTACTTACTTTAACGGAGAAATCAAAATTCTTATGCAGAAGTTTGATAGGAAAAAATCATTTTCAATGTAACTTCCGTGAAAAATATACAAAAATTTTCGTAAAATCACCAAATTTCCACTTTTAAATATACACAACATGCACAAGATACGTGCCATTTATAACTGAACTAGCCCAAAAAATTCTGTTCAGGTGAATCTTGCAGCTGCCGCTGCCGTTCTCCCTTCCACATTTTACTACGTTGTCAAGGTCCCTACATACCTTCACTCACTCAGGTATGTTTGAAAGATGCTCATTTATGTAATCTATGTCTACTTAGGTGAAATCAAACGTATACATGGAAAAAAATATTATTTTAAGTAGAATTATATATGCTTCAATATTAATTGTTTATATTTTTTGGTTTAAATAATAAAAAATTAAAAGCACAAAATTTTTGGGTAAACTTTGTAATTTATAGCATAAAAAACAAATCCTACATCAACCATATAAATTCATTCACTGTAACAAAAGTCCGAGGCCAAAACCCCGGGAGCTGCACTAGATTGCTTGGAAGAAATCAGACTGTTTCTACAAAATGAGAGCAAAATTGAACAATACCCACAGTTGATGGGTATTATGTGGCTTTTAAAATTGATGTTTTTTACAGACATATGCCAACATTTCAATGAATTGAACATAAAGCTTCAAGGCCCGAATAAAACAGTTATCGTCATGATGGATCTCATTCGCGCTTTAGAAGCTAAACTATATGTTTTCAGAAACGATATTATTACAAAAAACTACAAGTACTTCCCAAACTTGAAAAAATATCAAAGATTTAGATGCCCAAGAGAAGCGAAATGAAGAAAAAGTTATTAATGACTTTATTTCCATAATGGATTTTTTAATCAAAGAATTTTCAGCGAGATTTTCTCAGTTCAAGGAATTATAGGAAACGTTCAAATTTATTATGTACCCTGATGTGATTTCATTCGATAAACTGAACTTGTCTGAATTCGATTGGTTGGAAATTGAAGAACTTGAAATGCAACTGATTGATTTCCAGTCTAGTTCAATATGTGTGTGTGTGGATTCAAAAGTTTATTGAAACAAGGAAAAAGTTGGAATTGATTGAAGCAGAAAGATTGACAAGCAATATAAGTAAAAATACCAGTAACGAAATTTTGGAAACATGGAATTCGATTCCAGACGCATTTAACTGTTTGAAGAAGTTGCCGTATGTTATTTTAACCATATTTTCATCTACCTATGCCTACGAGTCATTATTTTCAGAGATAAATAACACCAAAGACTCGCTTAGAAACCGTTTAATAGACGACTCTAATTCAGCATGCATTCTACTAAAAGTAACATCTTATAATCCTGATATAAGTTATTTGTCATCTAATCTACAACAGCAGAAATCACACTAATGTTATTTTAATTTATATTACAAGTATAACCAAAACATTTACTACTATACAGTGCAAAATGTATTTTTCGTATTAAATAAAGAATTTTGATTTGTTCGTATTTAGTTTTATTAGTTCTTCAATAATCACAATTTCAAAATTATTTGATGGCACGCCTATAACTCATAAAACGTTTTTTTAGAAAAAATGGCACATTGACCCAAAATGGTTCGCCACCCCTGTTCTAGATGAATCCAGAGGGTCCTAAACTCGCCAACATGATCGCCAATGGCGTCAAAATGGTTGCCAAAGTCGCCAAATTAGCGGCCAACTTAGTCGCCAAAAATGATTTGGCTCTACCGCCAAATTCTCATTGAATCGCCATTATAACGTAAGGGACGGCTTTGCTTGTGAATAGTACAATTTTAGCATGAAATAAATATAACGTAGAGTAATATAAATGCATTAAACACCCAAATACAAATTATTTACACAAAATTCGTAACAATATTCTTGGAATATTTTTGCATTTTTAAAAACACTATATTGTTAACAGAGGTATGAGTTATAATACTGCAAATTTTCATGGAAATTGAGGCATTGTTTCTGTCTGAAAAAATGTGTTTCGCGTTTAGTTCAAGCTCTCCTACTTTTACCGAAGACAGCCTTAAACTAAAAACTTCCAGGTTTCTACACAAAATTTAATTTTTTTCAGTTTTCAATTGGGGCAGTTTAGCAAGTTTGAGTTTTTGTTGCGCAACTTTAAAATACTAAAATACTGCAATATATTTGTGCTATAATGTAGTTTTGTACATCATGGAAATATTCAGTTTTATCTGCGAAACTTGAATTCAGAATACTTGTATTCGCAGGTCTAATTGCAATATTAGACGAGGGCTGATTTTTAGGTACATCATTTTCATTAGTATTCCATCTTTTCGAAATATTGTTTCGAAAACTTTACACTTTCTTCAAACCGTCTCAATCGTTAGATTCACGATTTTCTTACAAGGCGAGGGCACGGCTAAGGAAATTCATTAGAGATCGAGACTTGGTGTAATAGTAGTACTTCTCTCTCTCTTCAGAGTGTTCAACGCTCAATGTAATTCCGCCGAATGGCCAGTCAATTCGGAGAAAAAAAGCCTTCGAAATTCGTGCCCTATCCTTGTTAGATACGACTATACCAGAAGAAAAAACATATAAGAATATCTAACCCGCACGATCGTGCGGGTTGGATCTTAAACGGATAGCAGGAAATTCCCAGGGAAGCGGGTGTGTTACGACTTGTTAATGTAAAACTGCCTTAATAATTCCTTTTTCCCCCATAGTTTTGGAAATTAAAATAGTCTGTTTACAAATATTTTTTATGATGATATACATGTCGCTGTCGAGCTATTTTGAACACACTGTGACGGGCTCACGCGTTTTTTCTTTAACAAGTCATTTGGGTTCTTTGGGGCCAGAATTAATAGCAACTCTTTTCCAACCAAATCCAAGAAGTGAAGTGCGAAAGAAAGATGCAAATTAGGAAGCTTTTAAATATCAGAAGTTAGAGTAAGCGGGATGGCAATTTGAGGAATGAAAACATAATCCGTGGCTCAAGCGTGAAGAAGTTTTGGATAACGCGACGAATAAAAGTTATACGTGATAGAGATCCATTGAGTCAAGGTGCATACCATTGCCCTCGAGTTATTGCAAGGTCTCATCTAGGATAGTTGTGATCGTTACTTAAACTACGGCAAGGTAGGATTGGCTATTTAATATTAGGATCTGTGATAGTATTGGAATCGTGTTTAGGCGAGTCAGTTATTGATAGTGGTCCGAGTTAGGTTAATTCAGTATTGTATAAATGGTGTGTTTTGCCACCGTAGATTCTCACATATATTATTATAATCTCATTTGTTAAAAGCTTAAGTTCAAAACCTTAATAAAGATATATTAAGATTATGTATGCATCTAGTTCTTTCGTTAATCCTACACTTCTAGCTCACGCTGATAATCAAAGAGATGTTCCCCCGAAGGGGGGTAACACAACACAATCAATATTATATAAAAATACTATTTTAATACTCATACGCTTTTGTATGGTGTTCTTGCTTACGTTTTCTTAAACATCTGGAACTTTGTAATATTTTTTTTTGAGATATCATGCCCAAAGATTCGAAATTCAATTCAGAGAATTTCCTAAGCCATTTCCGAAATCGTGATTTACCAACTAAATCGCAACTACAGTTGTCACGAAATGTCGTTTTTGACCTTACAGCAAGAAAACGTGAGCCCAATGTCGGATTGAAATACCACGGGAACAGGTATTATTGTCAGAAAAGGGCATTTCGTTAAATTTATTCGTATTCAGTTTCACTTAAAACACTTTGTTCGTATTTTTTAATCCATTAACTCTCTTTGTGTGTTGTTCTGGTCATAAAATTTTATTTCAACACACAAAAAATTCTACGACAGAACTATTTTACCTGTTTTGATATCGAATGTTATCTATGTCTTCCTCCTACGAAAATATTTTTAGTAAGAAAGGTTTCTTGCTTCGAAATCTAGCCTTCAATAATATCACTTGAGGGCGAAGTATCCACTTCAAATTTTTTACTTAACAAAGAAACGTGGCACTTAAAAGTGACAAATAATATAAAAATGAACAAAAAACTTCAAATACATAAAAAGTACTTAAAGAGAAAAAAAATGCCTCTTACTTTCGATTAAGAACAGTTTTTTTTTATATCGGTTTCCTGTTCTGGAGTAGAGAAAATATTTTTTAACGGATATTTTTCTTTCAAATATATGGATACCTAAATCCTTTTTTTAACAAGTTAGACACGTTTCTCGAAAAATCGCTTAAAAAACCTTTTAAAAAAAGATTGATTTATACTGTGAAAAGAGATCTGTGTTCCGAGTTATTCAAGAGTCATGTAGGATGAAATAATCAAATTTAATTCAAAAAACCACTTAAAAGTTATGAGAATTCCACTTATACATTTTTTTAACCATGTAGTGGATGACACTTGATGTTAATGTAGTTTTTTTCAGATATTAATTCATTAATTAAATTAAAAAATGAATAAATAGTGACAAACACAAATAATAGTCCAATATCATGTATAGAAAGGAAAATCGCTCATCGTGTCCCTGTAGCGTAATGAATAAATAGCATGTTGGACATCTATTCCAAAGGTCGTGGGTTCGAATCCCACCTGGGATGTCATAATTTCTGAGAATGTGATTTCTTTTTTACTAAACTATTTTATTAGAATAATTAAATATAATTAATGAATAAATAGTAGGAAACAAACAAAAAATAGTCCAACACTCTATTTAGAAAGGAAAATCGCTTTCTATTTTGTCACTTAATATTGCGATTCTGTCATATGTATATATATATATTTATATTAATTGTAATTATTTAATAAAAAATAACTAAGATAAAATATTTCTCTGTTAACCGAAGTAAGAATTGACTTAAATTTTATATATATTACTCGTTTATCTTTATTGTTCTATGAGTCATTTCGTTAAAGCACGTCAAATCATCAGATGTTGAAACATCATCCTCTTTTATTTTTGTTGAGCAATGATTTTATTTTAGTTTTCGCAGAAATGGATTTTCTTCTTCGACTCTATGCAACTTAAAAGTTTTTTACTTGTAATTGAATGCCCACTGTAGCTTAGTGATTTTTTTTTCAATTGGGTTGCATTTGGCACACAAGCCTTTGCAAATACGGCAAGTTCCCAAATGTGAAAGCCGTTTCATGGTAGCAGCTTTCGCTACCAAATTTTGACGCTCGCTTGAATTAATTTTAATTTAAGCTTTTGTTGGATGCCAAATACACTCAGGAACATTGAAAATAGCGACCCAAGAAGGAAGCTAAGTACAATCGCGAAACTTTGCAAATAAGTACAGCGTAATGTGATATGCAAATGATCCAAGTTTTGTGCCAATACGCATGCTCATACACGCCGAGGTGGCGCTACAATCAGGAAGAGGGTGCTATATAAGCCAGCGCAAATTCGAAGATTCATAAACGGGACGATTACCCGCCGATAGTAGGAAGACTTTGGTAAGCGAGACATGCCAGGTAAACGTGCTAGAAGACATTTCTCACAGTTAAGCGAGTTTGAGAGAGTCCTGATCATCGAGATGAAAACTGCAGGCTGGTCGACGCGCCTTGTTGCTGGCCAGGTGGATCGTTCGGAGTGTGCCGTTAGAAATTGTTGGGAGCAGTGGACACGAGAAGGTACCCACGCGCGGAAAACCGGGTCTGGAGCGGCCAGGAAGACTACGAGGAGAGAGGATCGAAGGATCGTGCGGCAAGCACTTGTGGACCCCACAGTCACTCGTTCAACGATACGAGCAGACGTAGGCGTAGCAATTGTTCCACAAGCAATTTCCAGACACCTTGCAGAAGCAAATCTTAAATCCAAGCGCTCTTTCCGTGCACTCCCTTTAACACCGGAACATCGGCAACTGCGTCTACAGTGGTGCCAAGCCAGATCAATGTGAAATGTCACAGATTGGCAAAAGGTTGTGTTTAGTGATGAATCCCGGTTTGATTTGGGGACAGATGATAACCGTGTACGGGTGTGGAGGCACCCTGGTGAACGGTACAATTCCCCCCACACTGTTCTACGTCACACTGCCCGCACAGCTGGTGTAATGGTCTGGGGGCCATAGCCTATGATAGCCGGTTCACTTTAATTGTGATGCATGGAACCTTAACGGGCCAACGTTACGTTGATGATATTCTTCGACCCCATGTAGGACCTTTCCTAAATGGTCTTCCAAGGGCAATTTTCCAGCAAGATAATGCTCGTCCGCATACAGCAAAAGTTGCTCAAGACTTCCTACGTCATTTTCAGTCTCTTCCATGACCGGCCCGCTCCCCGATGTGTCCCCTGTAGAGCACGTGTGGGATGAGCTAAAACGGCAGATGCCATCGTGTCACTCTGTACATGATTTAGAGTTGGCTGTTCAAGATTTGTGGGCCCATGTGCCTCAGGACAACATAAGGTGTCTAATCAACTCAATGCCAGACCGTGTGGTGGCATGTATTGCAGTTGGAGGTGGTCCAACGCGCTATTGAAGTTGCCCAGTATTTGTGTCGTTGCACACCCTTTATTCGTTTAATTGCCTGGTTTTTGAGATCAAGTGAATCTCTCATCTGTGTCATTATGTGTATTAAATTTCATTTCAATGCGATGCTTTCTTCTTGGGTCGCTATTTTCAATGTTCCTGAGTGCATTACCGTCTTTTAATTTTGCCGAGAATACTAGAGCCAAAATGATATACTCAAGGGATATCTTACATGCCACATAAACATATAGCATGCATGTCTATGATTTTTGCATCCAGAAAATCTATTGACTCCAGCCAGGATTGAACCTGCAACTTCAGAGGCGGGCACGCTGCCACTAAGCCACCCAGCCGACTTCGAGAAGTTATAACAGTTCAAATATTAAATTTTATTTGTAGTAATTTTGTCTAAGTAAAAATGCAGTTCTGGAGAATTCAGTTTTATAGTAAGCAGCAAAAAATTTACAAAATAATTGATTTAATCTTATACAAAAATATTCATCTTGAGAAAAATTCACAACTATTGGGATTACGATTTAACAAGTAATATAAAAAAAAATATTTTTTTTATTTCAATTTCTACTTAGGTCAACAAAGAAATTTTTTATTTTAGTTACTTTCTATTAAATAGTTACAATTAATAGGTCAACTCAGCCTTTCATCCCTTCAGTGGGTCGATAAAATGAGTACCAAGCTTGCTTGGGGACTAACTAAAACACTGTGGCGGTTTCCCTTCAGACTGACCACCTGATAGAGATATCTGCTCATGCTCCTCAGCGCCCAATGGTCAAGTATACTGAGATGAGCACAGTAGGCCTGGTCCTCGTGGGCTGTTACGCTACTGAGTTTGGGTTGAGTTGAGTTACAATTAATATAAACATGTATATACATAGTATGTATGTATATACATGTCATATACATGTATGTGAGTGTGTCCGTTATTTAAATACTTCAAAAAAAGAGACTTTTTAAGTTAATTACTTTAATACAGAAAAAAAGGACATTATAGGACGGACACACAGGTAAAAAAAAAAAAAGAATAAGGCTATCTGCCTTTACATAGTTAGATTTGAAACATCACGCGTGTTAGAGGTTTTTCATCTCGCGCTTATGGCGGCGGGAAGAGGACTGTCTCGCAATCTCGGCTGACTGCCTCGAGTCACTTCAGTTCATGCATGGCTTCGGAAATGGTCTGCGAGTAGCTGACATCCACATGTATATATATATATATATATATATACATGTACATGACATGTTGGACACAGCCACAATATTAACTGCCAAAATAGAAAGCATCTTTCCATTTTCCTTTCTAAATAGGGTGTTAGGCTATTTTTTGTTACTAATTATATTCACTAATCAAATTTAATTATTTTAATAAAATAGAATAGTAAAAAAAAAAAATCGCATTCCCATAAATTAGGCTATCCCGGGTGGGATTCCAACCCACGAATTTTGAAAATTGGAAGTCCATTGCTCTACAGGGACACAACAAACTATTTTCCTTTCTATATTGGCTGTTGGACTATATTATTTTTGTTTGTTGCTATTTATTCATTTTTTAATTTAACTAATGAATGAATATTTGAAAAAACTGTATTAACACCAAGTGTCATCCACTACAAGTTTAAAAAAATGTACACTCATGGACAAAAAAATTAGCGCACAAAAAAGGAGTCGTCAAAATGAAACGAAATTTTACATACGTAATGACTACAATGATGTAAGTAAATTATTAGAAAATCAAAGGAAAAGGATAATTTATTTCAGAGAAAAAGGCAAAAGAACGGAGGATTTAATACCCTGTTGAACCCTCTCTAACGCGAATGCATGATGCGATACGATCGGGCATTAAGACATACAAGTTCTGTTTGATGTCTTGAGACATTTCGATTCTTATTTGTAGTAACTTTGCTTCTAGTTTGTTTAAACTCGTGCGATGCCCAACTCGCCGTCCCAAATGATCCCAGATATGCTCGATCAGAAACAAATCTGGGGATCGGGTAGGCCAAGGAAGGGTAGTAACAATGCGGAGACGGTATTGTGACACCCTTACCACGTGAGGCCGATTATTGTCTTGCTGAAAAAATGGCTCCTGGGAGCCGTTGCGTGAGTGGCAACACATGTGGTTGCAGGATGTCATGGGCATACAACATTGCTGTCATGGGCCCCACGGATTAATACTAGGGGTGGCTGTGTATTGTAGGCAATGGCACCCCATACCATCACACCAGCTGTGGGAGTGGTGTGTCGTTGTAAATCAATTGTAGGATTGAGGCGTTCACCACGGAGTCTCCAAACGCGAACACGATTGTCATCACTGCTGAGATTGAATCTGGATTCTCTTCGCTAAAGACGACCTGGTTCCATTTCGCTGCAGTTCAGTTTCCTCGTGCGCGGCACCACTCCAAACGGAGGCGTCAATGGGTGGGCGTCAAGGGCAGCTCGCGTAATGGGCGCCGCGATCCCAAATGTCCTTTAGCCAGGTGCCTTCGTATGGTTCGAGAAGACACAGGAGCCCCTGGTGAAGGTGCTACCTGTGCCTGGATGGCGAACGATGAAGCAGTTGGCTGTACGCATGCATTTCTTTGGATGTGGCGTCTTCTCGACGACTGGTCTGTCGAGGGCGTCCTGAGCCTGGTCTTTGTGTAAATGACATCTCTCGGATTCACTGGTCCCAACACCTCCTCACAACACAATCAGAGGGGCCTAATTGACGAGCTATTCACCTAGCTGACCACTCAGCTTCCCTCATGCCGATGATTCTCCCTGTAACGTTTGAAAGAATAACGGTAGCGTATTCTTGGTTAATTAAAATATGGAATTTATTTACGTCACAACTATTGAAAATTATTTACTAAATGATACATTAAAGTTATTAAATTTAATTATAGATTGTTAGAGTCCAATATTTTGTGAGAGGAGGATTCGCTGGCAACCGCTCCCGTGCAAGTTCAAAGCATCTCTCCCCTCATCTTCCGGTCGGCGAGCTAGATTCCTCGGGGGGTCAAACAGGGGTTGCGCTGCACCTGAAGCTGCACGTGTGGGCGTCGGGTCTACAAAGAAACCGACCAGATGTTGATGTTTTCGAGAAGTGACGTTACATCCCTCTCAAATTGGGACAGCTACTCATATTGTCTTCGAAAACGGCGTAATGGCATGTCTACCTCAGCTCTTCCTTTGTAAGCGATTCAGCAAACTCAAACAAGCTTTGGATACCTGTTTTATACTCCACGGAGAACGACGTTAAACGCCCTCTACCGGCTTTATGTAATGCGCAATCACACTGCATTTCTAATCATTTGCATATCTCCCCAACACGTACCTTTGTGCCATGTTTCGTTACCATCTCGTAATTATTTCTTGGTGCGCTAATTTTTTTGTACATGAGTGTATTTAAACTTGAATGGATGAATAGAAAGTATTTTATTAACTCAATTGAAAATTTGAACAAGATATATATAAATCGGGTTGGAGGGAAAATTCTGTCGTATTTTAAAGAAAACATTTTAACTCATTTATAAAAACTTGTGTTTAATATTAGTCAATTTTATATGCTCCGTTATTTGTCACACCTTTTTGCCATCTTTCAGGTAACCTGTGAAATCCTGTTTGTAGAAGTTCTCGTCCTTGGAGTTAAAATAGCCAACAACTGCCTTAGAAACAGTTGCAAAACTCTTGGATTTTTTTCCCGTTAGATAATTTTGCAGAGATCTGAACAGGTAATAATTTAGATGGTGCAATGTCAGGTGAATATGGTGGACGACCAAGGACTTCTCATCCTAACGCATTTAGTTTTTGTTGTGTCACCATTGCAGTATGCGGTCGAGCATTATCGTGGTGGAACACTAGTCCTTTTCTGAACGCTAATGCTGGCCTTTTTTGTTTGATAACTGTATTCAATTTATCCAGCTGATTGTAGTACATATCCGCGTTGATGGTTTCCCCCTGTTTCAGAAACTTGTAGTACACTGGACCTTTCCTGTCCCACGACAAACAAAGAAGTACTTTTCGTTGATGGATACTTTATTTTGGAACTGTGGCTGATAATGTTCCTGTTATGCAGTATGATTTTTTTCTCTTAATATTCTCGTAAAGAATCCACTTTTCCTCTCCAGTAATCAGCTTGTAGAAAAACAGCTCCACATTATGTCTAATAAGATGTGATGAACACATTATTACACGATCAGACAAATTCTTTTCCGTTAATTCACGTGGAACCCAAACACTTTGCTTTAACACAAACCCAAGAGATTTAATGTAATCTGCAGCAGTTGTATGATGAATGCCAAACTCTTCTGCAATTTCTCGACTTGTTAGATGTGAATTATTTTCCAACATGGATCGCAAAACATCATTATCGATCTTGGATGGTCGTTCAGAGCGATCACTCTCTTGAAGGCTCAGATCCCCGGCACAAATTTGCTAAACCATCTTTTACAAGAGTACGATCATTTACAATATCTCTTCCAATTATCGCACATAAATTTTTACATGCAACCGATGCGTTGCTTCCTTTTTGGAATTCATGCAAAATGCGGTGTCTGCACTTTATCTACTGACATGTTTTTCATTTTAAATATCACAAGTAAAGGATGAACGGCAAAAAAGGACTCCTTTTATATTATACAGCAGCTAAAAAAAAAAAAAAAAAAAATCCGAATGACTCACTAGCCAGATGTTTTTTTATTTACAGAAAAAATCACCTGCCTATTTAAAATACGCGACAGAACTTTCCCTCTAACCCAATATATAAATAAATATAGTTATATATGTATTATAGTTCGAGGATTTATGCAGATCAGTCGTAGACAGTTCTTTAAGAGCGATGAAAATTTGTCACAAAAACAAACCTTGAGATACAGGATTCAGCAGCAAAATTCGTAGAATAAATCTCAGAAGGTCTTCACACCTTCAACAGCAAGCACTGAGACACAATTATCAGCGTCTAAAATACAAGTATGAGATACAAATAAGGGAAAGATTATTTATAAGCACACGCTCGTTCAACAGCCGAAGTAATCACTAATCCCTGGCCAAATTCAAACTAACTAATCACTGGATGAAACAAACTAACTTTTGGGGAGCATCTATTTATATACCTCGCGGACCCTTTGAGAAAGATACGCTTGCGTTATAGATCGTGAAATTAGTGTATTTCTCCACTAATTACCAGAAGAATCTAGAGGGTCCCGAGTTCACCAAAAATGATCGTCAACTTGGTCACCAGAAATGATGCCAACTTGGCTCTATTGCCAAGATTTCGCCAAATTCTCATTGAACCTCCATTTAACGTAAGGGAACAACGTACTTGCAAATATTACAGTTTTAACAAAATAAATATAACATATAATATAAATACTTTACACATCCAAATACAAATTATTTACACTATTTTACACAAAATTCGGAACAATATATATATATATATATATATATATATATATATATATATATATATATATATATATATATATATATATATATAATAAAAGTAAACTAATAGTAGGAATTGAAAAACGAGAACTTACTTGCTCCTAGCACAACTGTTTCAGGTAACAGAAGTCAAGGAAAAGATTTTTTAAAGTATTATCGAGAGATTACTATCCTCCTTGAAACTGTTCGGATACTTTCGAGCTTACGCTGCATTTATCATTTACTACAGCTTATAACTCATTCATTGGTTCTCGAAAGAAACGAAACCTTTTTTGAAGATAAGTAGGTCCTCGTCCCACACAGACATCTTGAATTCGTGAACGGACGACGTTAATCCTCTAGAATTTCTAACTGTTATCCGGATTGTTATATTCACTAAAATGCATTTGTAATACATGGATTCGAAAGAGAAAGAACATAAGTAAGGTTTTATTTGGTTGCAGTTTCTCTATCAACTTTAAAAAAATCCTTTTAAGTAGGCTTTTTAAAGATTGGTAAAATGATTAAAAGATAGATGGAAATATTTTCAAATATAGCAACGGTAAAAAACGAGTTTTTTAAACGGGTTTTCTTTCAAACTTCACACTTTACGTAACATAGTTTTTTTTAAACCTTAAATTTTAAGAGTGAAAGGGAACGTTGAGTCAAATTGAATGCATTCAATAATTACTTTGAATAGTATCATTTTACGAAAGGTTCGTTTAATTAGATGGTTTAAATATTCAACTGTTTCACGTTGTAAGTGTGGCCACGGTAGCCTAGTGATCAAGATATCAGATCGTGGCTGGCTTGTCACGAATTCGACTCCAGTACCACAAAAGACCCGATGTGTAGGGCAGCGATGCACGTTAAATCTGTCGAGAGCTCAAAAGTCCTCCCGTCGGTGTCATGTGGTAGTTGAGAGAAAGGGTGCTAGTTCAGGTGTCCTCTTCGTCACTTGACCATGGTTCAAATTTAAGAAGTCCATCGCCAAAATCCCTCGGGTGGCTGATTGATTGATTGAATATTAACGTCGCACTGATCAGCTACACGAGGGCTTTTGGTGACGGACCACGTAATTTTGAACCAAGGTCAAGTGACGTGGACGACACCTGAGCTGGCATCCCCCTCTCCTAACTACCATACCACACCAACGGGAGGACGTTTCAGCTCTCGACAGATTTAATGTGCATCGCTGCCCTACACGGCGGGTCTTTAGTGGTACTGGGCTCGAACTCGTGACAAGACAAGCAACTATCCGATACCTGTACCACTAGGCTACCGCGGCCACTCGGGTAGCTGAACAGTGTGACTTTAATATTCACTCACTCACTCATTCATGTTGTAAACAATTAGAGTCATGAGTAAAATTTAATTCTCTGTGTTGTTGTTAATGCCACCTATCCAACGAAGGCCACCTATCCACCTATCCGAAGACGAAACTTTGTTTCGTGCACATGTGGGGGAATGTGTGGCATAAGAGGTCTTTAAGAGAAGGGTTAGTGTGAAATATGATGATATTGCTGGGCGCCAAAGGTCAACAATTGCAGACCAAAGCATAGCCAAAATTCGTGATATAAGTGGGTTCTCACTCACATCAGTGGTCAGACTGTTAATCAACACTACTACATTGAAGTACTAAAAAGATTTCGTGAAAAAATTAGGGAAAAAAAAGGCCAGAATTGGGGAGTGATGAATGGCTGTTGCACCAAGACAATGCATCCACTCGCACGGCCCTATCAGTCAAGCAGCAGCAAAACAACCTTTTTATTCACCTGATTTGGCCCCATGCGACTTTTTATTTTATTTCGTACAGTTAAATCTTGTTGAAAGGGAACCCATTTTACCTCAGTTGAAGAGGTTTAGGCACAAAAATGGGAAATCTTGTAAGGGGACTTCCAAAACCCTCGTTCCAGAACTGTTACCAGCAATGGCAACATCGAATGCAGAAGTGCGTGATTACTGAAGGGAACTACTTTGGGGGGATACTGTCACGAAAAACTGATTCTGTAAGTACAACTACACTCATGTCCATAAATTAAGGATAATTGAGAATCACACAGAAATTGAACTCTAAAATAAAAATTTCTCCTGTAGAATTATCACACACATCTTGAAGAAGAATATGGAAATTACAGGAAACCACCAGATGGCGCGGATAGTACGTCACAATCACGAGAGTGTAAGAGAGGGGTATATAAGGAATGGTGGCAAAGAAGTAAAATTGTTCACAAGCGCTTTAAAAGCTTTTCAGTGCAATAACCGCATAGTTATGGCACAAAGAAAGCATTTGGGTGATTTTTTACGTGCTAGAATTATTGGACGACTGGAGTGTGGACGTACCCAGCTGGAAGTATCCGATGAACTTGGAATCGCCCAGAGTGTCATCTCCAGGCTTTGGCAACGCTTCCAAGATGATGGCAAAGTGAGTAGATATTACAGCACAGGTCGCCCCCGACTTACAACGCCGAATGAGGACCGGTATATTTGGCAGTTTGGCCAAAAGAAACAGACCGAGCATAGCATCAGACCTGTCTCGTCAGCTCTCTTTAGCTACCGGTACGACAGTTTCAAGGCAGACCGTGTATAGACGTTTAGGGCACATTGGTCTATATGCTCGTAGGCCTGTCAGATGTGTTCCACTTACCGCAACTCACTGTCACCCGCGATTAACCTGGAGTAGAGAGCATGCATTGTGGACACCACAACAGTAGTCTTGTGTGATGTTTTCCGATGAGTCCAGGTTTAGTTTGTAGTTTGATTCTCGCCGGACTTTAATATGGAGAGCGCCAGGTACCCGTAACCACCAAGAGAACACCATTGAACGACACCGTTACGGTGATGCAGGGTGGCTCGTTTGGGGAGGAATTATTCTTGGTTCCAGAACTGACCTGCATGTTCAGAGTGTAACGATGACAGGCCACATCTATCGGGATGTCATTCTGGAACAATATGTACGTTTGTTTCGGGGCGCCATGGGTGCTGAATTTCTGTTTATGGATGACAACGCCCGTCCTCACCGTGCAAACATTGTAGACGAATGCCTTCAATCGGAGGATATCACCCGTATGGATTGGCCAGCATACTCTCCGGACTTGAATCCAGTAGAGCATGTGTGGGATATGATTGGCCGATGAATTGCAGCCCGTCAACCCCCTCCCACCTGTCTACCGGAACTTCGTAGGGCATTGCTTGATGAGTGGTGTAATATTTCCTAAGATCAGATTGATAATTTGATACTCAGCATGCTTAGGTGTTCTAAGGACTTTATTGCATCGTCCAGGAGACACAACCATCATACTAACCATGTTATACTGTTTTTTGTAAATAGGTTCTTTTTTGAAATTTGCTCCAGGGATTAAAAATCGCAATTTTTATTAATTATGTCAAACATATGGCATCTTTTTTGCTCTTTACCTTTTGTTTAATAAATAGACGTTACAAAAAAGTCAAATTTATTTTGCTTCTGTCTCTTTCTTTACCTGAACTTCATTATCCTTAATTTATGGACATGAGTATATTTATTTGACCATTTTGTGTGTGTGTCACACCTTGAACTTTTAATAACGGATTAATTTTAACGTAACTTTTTGATGAGAGGGTAAAGCTAAATTTTAACTTGGTACTTGGTAATATTTTAAGCCATGGGTCTTCAATAACCCACGTGTTGCTTCGAAATCTACGTTAATAAATCAAAATAATATATTGCTATAGACGACCGTTGGTAAAAGAATATGAAATAAAGAAAATTTATAAATAGAAAACTGTGTTTTAAATTTGCATCTTAGGTGTACATTTACATTTTTTTTAAAAAAAAAATTGATGTAATTTTATACGAATGTGATAATTTTAAGACGTTTTTTATATCGCGCGCGCATTAGGTTTCTTTACAAAATAATACACATACGTAACTTCTTGAATATAATTTGACTTTATTTATTTCCTAGCCGTTACCCACCCGCTTCACTGGGTATTTCACGATGATATATAAATATATACTGTTTATATATGTATAAATTATTCATATCTAGCATTAAGAATTCGACAGCATTGAAAAATATATTTAAAGCTGTAACTCTCGCCTCTTGATATAAAAAGGACAGAAATTATAATTTCTAATTTCTATTAATATCTAAGATAGAAGGAGAAAGATTTTTTGTACTCACTTAACCCAATAATCAAGTGGATTTCCGCCAAAGAAACTTTCAGTGGATCTCTACTCCATAAAATAAACATGCGTGCTAAATTTCTAGTCTATATCTAATAGAGCAAATACGGAATTTTTATCATCAATACGCCCTGTAACCCCGTTGACAGCATTCTTAGCGGATTTCAATTTAACAAAAGAAACATGCGAACCATATTTTATTACAGTCCTAGTAATTCGAAAACGGGAATTTTGTCTATCAATACGCCCCAATAAGTCCCCCGCTTCTCTCTAGAGTTGATTTCCGTAAAATCCATTCTTAGTGGAACTCTATTCAACTAAAGAAACGAGCTCAACAAATTTCAAGTAAATGGGTTAAATTCAAAAACAGATATTTTTCCATAATTCTCCTTAACAAATCGCAACCCCATTCCTGTTGTGAAAGGAACATATCTTCTAATTTTCAAGCAGGTGGCTCTAATAGATGAAAAACGGAAACATTTATCCATTACGCCTCTTAATCCCCCTCAATGCCCTTGGGAGTCAATTTCCCCCAAACCTATTTTGTAGCGGATCTCTACTCCATGAAAGGAATCTGCTTATCAAATTTCAAGACTGGACGTCTATAAAGGTTTAAAAATGGAAATTATTATCTATAACGCCCCTTAAGCCCCCGCAACGCCACTTAGGAAGAGATTTTCACAAACCCATCTTATAGTGGATCTCTACTCAATGAATGGAGAATCTCCCTACTCAATTTAAAAATTTTACGTCTAATAAAGGGTGTTTTTTTGAGAGGTATAGAACTTTAAATTGCAATAAAACAACGATGTATTATTCGATTGACATGAATTTTTTTTATTCGAAAGATAATCTTGTGGCATTACATTTTAGATATGATTTATGGCATATGACTGCCACGGCTGGCTCGGATGTAGTCCAATCTGGACGTCCAATTTTCGATGACTTTTTCCAACATTTGTGGCCGTATATCGGCAATAACACGGCTAATGTTGTCTTCCAAATGGTCAAGCGTTTGTGGCTTATCCGCATAGACCAATGACTTTACATAGCCCCACATAAAATAGTCTAGCGGTGTTAAATCACAAGATCTTGGAGGCCAATTCACAGGTCCAAAACGTGAAATTAGGCGGTCACCAAACGTGTCTTTCAATAAATCGATTGTGGCACGAGCTGTGTGACATGTTACGCCGTCTTGTTGGAACCACAGCTCCTGGACATCATGATTGTTCAATTCAGGAATGAAAAAGTTAGTAATCATGGCTCTATACCGATCACCATTGACTGTAACGTTGTGGCCTTCATCGTTTTTGAAGAAGGATTCCACCAGCCCATAAAGCGCACCAAACAGTCAGTTTTTCTGGATGTAACGGTGTTTCGACATACACTTGTGGATTAGCTTCACTCCAAATGCGGCAATTTTGTTTGTTGACGTAGCCATTCAAACAGAAGTGCGCTTCATCGCAAAACAAAATTCGCTTATGAAAATCGACCATTATTTTCGAAATAAAATTGCACAATTTGAAAGCGTTGTTCAGGCGTGAGTCTATTCATGATGAATTGCCAAACCAAACTGAGAATAAATCACTTGACAGCTGTTAAATTGGTCACCATCTTGGAAAGTAATGCCAACTTAAACTTCTATACCTGAAAAAAAAACACTCTTTAGTTTTAAAAAGGAGATAATTACCTATATAACGCCCCTTAATTCTCCGCAACGCCTCTTGGGGGTTGATTTTCACAAAACCCATTTTGTAGCGGAACTCTACTCCAGGAAAGAAATCCACTTACGAAATTTAAAGACTGTCCGTCAAACAATTTAAAAACGGAAATGATTATCTATAACGTCCCTTAAGTATCCGCAACGCCACTTGGGATTCAATTTTCTCAAAACTCATTTACTAGCGGATCTCTATTCTATGAAAGGGGAATCCGCTTACCAAATTTCAAATACTGTACTTCTAATAGTTTAAAAATTGAAATAATTATGCATAACGCCCCTTAAGCGTCCTCAACGCCCCTTGGAGGTCGATTATCGTAAAAATCATTTTGTATGGGATCTCTACTCTATGAAAGGAATCTGTGTACCGAGTTTCTCTCAAGATTGTACATCTAATAGTTTAATAATGGAACTAATTATCTATAACGCCCCTTAAACCCTCGTAACGCCCCTTGGTGTTCGATCTTTGCAAAATCCGTTCTTAGCTGAAGTCTACTCTATGAAAGAGGAACTTGCCTACCAAATTTCAAATCTGTAGGCTTAATAGTTCCGGAGATATTGTGATTGGTCAGTGAGTGAGTCGCTTTATTTTAAATGTTCTTTTGATATTCTTGAGATATTTGTTCGGTAGTACCTAGAACCCCAACTCTGATTAAAAAATTTTTTTTTCAAAAACCTTCCCGGGGATATACCTAATAATTTCCCAAGTTTTTACTGCGATTGGATGTATGGTTTTTGAATCTATCGAGTACAGACAGACAAGGCATTCATTTTTATATATCTAGATTATTCTTTATAATGTGTATTCACACAAAAATGCAACTTTCAATATTATATTAATAGCTAACTATTTTTTAAAAGAGTTCAATCTTTCTTTATTAATACAACAGTATAAAAAATTCCATAATACTTTGAAATATAATTTAATAAAAACCTTTTTTTTAAACTGCAGATTTCACTTTTTGAAAACTAAATTTATTCATTCAATTCCTACAGTTCAGTCACACTCTCTATATATTTATTTATTTATTTTTGTTTGTTTATTTATTTATTTATCTTGGTGGAATTTTCATTTGTTAATAAAATATATTTTAAAGCGCTCAACTGAGCTGAAATTTTATATACATGATTATTTTGGATGACATTACAATAATTTAATTATAATTAATAAAAATTAATTGATTAAGACTAATTATTTAAAGAACTACAAATGCAGCCACGTTGGCATCATTTTTTGCGACTTAGCGACCATTTTGGCGACTTGTGTCAAAACTTGAAAAGGTTTTTTTCTCACGTGCATTCAGTTGAATTGAAATTTTATAGACACGATTGTTTTGAATGACAAAACGATACTTTAATGATAGTTAATAAAAATTAATTACCACTTAATGTTGTGATTCTGTCCTATGTATACACATATTTATATTAATTGCAACAATTTAATAAAAAGTAGCTAAAATAAAAATTTTCTTTGTTGATCGAAGTAGGAATTGACTTACATTTTTTTTTATATTACTTGTGTGTTTTTTAATAAGTCAAATTAAATTTTCATGCAGTTTGAATTTTTATTCACGTTTTTTATACCAATTTATTTCCAGTTAATTTGTGAAATAAGAATCAATGAAAAAGTTAAAAATCTCCATTCGAGATAAAATCCCAAACGATTAAAAATACTGATTGAAAAACTACTATTTTGGCTTAAATCTTTATATGGGCCCGTCTTTTTTTTTTCAAAATTCTTTCATTTAAAATTTCAAGAAAATTAATTCTAAACTGAGTTTATTAGATTTATTACAAAAAATCCAATTTTGGTTGGAATAATTTTTAATCGAAGCAGTAATAATACCAATGAACGGTTTTTGATAAAAAATGAAACGTATTTGTGGTTCAAATTTATTTCGTTAAAATTAGAACTTCTTTGACATATTTATACCCAATTTAATGTATTCAATTTTTATTGATTAAATCTAAAAAATAAATTTAATACGCCGGTATTAATTTATTTCTAATTGGTCGTAATATAATTACATTACTGAAAGAATTCGATTTTAAGAACTTCTGAATTTTTCTTACAGGCGTTCGAAGTTCAAAAGGTAAAAGATTTTTTAGAACATAATCATTTTTTAAAGTATAAAATGTTTTTTAATCCGAAAAAATTGTTGTTTTTTATTCTTTAATTTTAAAATTTATTTTTAAAATATTTTTAAAAAGAAAGAAAGGGGAAGCTATTGAAAAAAGAACGTGTTGTATTCGACAATTTTTATAAACATTTCGAAGTGTATTTTAATCATAATCTTTTTAGGAAACTTTAAACTTTACTATGAATTTCAATTCGACCACACAAGACGTTGCACGTTCAAAAATAAATTCGGGTCTTTGGAAATGATGGATAATATTTAGTTGATCAAATATGTTAAGGTATTTTGAAAATACATTTAGAACTTAAAGGTGTTTATAGAAATTTTTTAAAAAAAAATGTCCCTGATTTTATTTAAAAAGTGGCTCTAATGTATATTTCCTTTGCTTGCAACGAAAATATTTATTTCAATGTTTAATGAAATCTAAAAAGTATTATTACAATAAATAAATAAAATTAAATTAAATTAAAAAATAAAAAACGTTACCGAAAAAGATTGGTTATGAAAATAGTTTGCCTCATCATTTATAATCAAATAAATAAATAGTTCTATTTAAATTTTTAGGCCTTCTCGTCGTAATTGGGCCATTTGGAACATTGAGCAAATGGTTAAATAATTTTAGCAATGCTAATACACTGGCGATAGTTTTGTGTAGTTTATACTTTTTTAAAGTTTTTTTTTATTTTGCAAGAATGATTTCATTCCGTTGCATTGATTCTACTTAGAATTCATGTTTGTTTCCTGAAGCTATTTATTTAAATAAGCAAAAGCTGAAGACTATTGTATTTTTTAAACTTAATATTTAGCTTCATTTCTGGAACAGTCGGGAAGAAAGATTGATATTTAGCAAAGATAAAACGTCCACGTGAATATTTAAGCTATGTTTTATAACTAATATATTCACTTAATTTTGTGTTATCTATCTTTTTATGAAATTTTTTTTCGTGATGCTGTAATAAATTTATTTGTACATAAGGTATATAGTTAGTAACAAGTAATATAAAAAATATTTTTTAAAGTTGATTCCTACTTAGGTCAACAAAGAAAATTTTTTAGTTAATTAAATTTAATTAAGGAGTTAATATTTGAAGAAACTGTATCAACATTATGTGTCATCCACTATAGGTTAAAAATATATTTGAAGCCAAGGAAAAATTCGTTAAAAAAACTTACTGGCGCCATCTGTGTGTGCTAGTTCGAACTTCGTCAGAAATAATGCAGAATAAATTTAAAATTAAAAAGTAAAATTAAATTAATAAATTAATATTTGAAAAAATTGTATTAACATCAATTGTCATCCATTACAAGTTTTAAAAAATGTATTTGATTAATACAAAGTATTTTATTAATGATTGAAAATTTGAACAAGATAGTATATATATAAATAAATACGTATATAGGAAGAGAGTGAACTAATAGTAGGAATTAAAAAATGGGTCGTAAGAAGTTGAATTTAACTGAAGAGGCGCATCAAGAACGATTTGCCTAGGGGGTCTCCCTCTCTACATCCAGCGCTTTCTCGAAAAATCTGCTTACGTCATAGATCGTGAAATTACATATTATCCAGTAATTACCAGAAGCATCCATACACACACACACACACAGTCACCAAAAATGATGCCAAATTGGCTGTATCACCAGTACTTCGCCGTTTCCATTGAAATGCCGTTATAATGTAAAGGACGGCGTATCTTACGAGTATTAAAATTTTTATCATAAATTTAAGACTTCAAATTTATATATTTTTTCTTGTTTATAATACATTGAGAAAAAATAGAACTACATAATACATGTAAATTACAGTGTTACAATTTAAGTAATGAGTATGAGCAGAGTTGTATAATTTGTACAATAGATTTGGTCCGCCGTTAGGCAGATAGGTGTCTCCCCTCCCTTAGCATAACTAATTAGTAAATTCTTATTATTAATTAGTTCGGTCATCTATCCGGTATATAGTGGTTAGCGACGCTGCTGTGCTGTAGGCCGAGGGTGTTAATCCCGGAGAAGGCATGGATGTTTGTAAATGTAAAGTGCCTTTGCGGCAAGTAAATTGCCGTCGAGCCTCTAGTCCTCGAAGGTTAATGGAAGGGGAAGAGAGGTGGAAGGCCGCTGACCACCCCTAGGGTATTCTGCATCAAAATTGGGGTGAAACCGAGCCTAAAACGTACTGTTACCTGTATGGTGTTCATAGTTACGGCAAACGACAAGTATACAATCTAGTACTTTGCTATGATGAATTTCGAAGGCCTCGATCTGACATCGTTAGGCAGGTCGCATTAGTAACAACAGCAAGAATTTGTTGTAGTCAGTGACGCACACAAAGGGGCGTGTCCGGACACCCCCCAAGCCCTTGATTCTTTTTTCGATTGATTATAATCTTATGTAAATTATATAGTACGTGAAATTTAATTAAGTATTTGTTATTAATAATTAGTTTCATTAATTGATGCTAATTATTCATTCACTAATTAATTTTTTACTGTTTTTTGCTCTCGAAAATCGACAGAATCAAAAGAATATTTTGGGTGGCGTATTGGAGCATGATACGAGAATGGTGGCCTTTCGACCCTGGACTTCCCTCCCCCAAGAAAAATTCATGTGTGCGCCACTGGTTGTAGTGTTTATGATAGTTATTATTTAAAGTCAGGAGAAAAAAATTAAATACAAATAAAAATTACTACTTATACTCAGAGAAGGAAATTCATTTAAGGTATCCGACTGCGTTCGGAACCGTGATTTTGCAAAAGTGCATAAATGGATAATTTCATGATATTTAGTGTCACTTAGATTAGAATATATGCATAAAAATTTTTTAAGGACATTTTGACAAAAAAAAATTATTTAAATATAATATTTTGGCAAAAAAAAATAACTTAGAATAATCTTTTTTCCAAATGTTCTCCTTTTGTGAAAAATGCTTCTATTATAATATTTTGCCTGTATATAGCTCAGACCTCTATACAGAGGCTGAACTAAAATTTTTGAAATATATAACTTAGAAGTGGGTTTATTCATATTTTATGACAACAGAGGGGAGAAATTTTAAGAAAAAATGCCAATAATTATTTCAATGGGTGGTAACTCTGAAAATAATGTGAATTTTTCAAAAATTCTAGTTGAGCCTCTGTGGAAAGGTCTGAGCTATACACAGGCAAAATAGTATTATAATAGAACCATTTTTCACAAAAGGAGAACATTTCGAAAATAGGTTAATCTAAGTTAATTTTTTGTCAAAATATTATATTTAAATAAATTTTTTTATCAAAATGTCCCCTTAAAACAATTTTATGCATGTATTCTAATTTGAGTGACACTAAATATCATGAAAATTATCCATTTATGCGCTTTTTTAAAATCATGGTTCCGAACGTAGTCGAATACCTTAAATATATCCCCTAATAGTTTCCCTCCCCTAAATGATTTGTGGTGTTAAAAGGGGTACCCATATTTCTCTTTCGGTATCATATTCTTATAAACAACCGACTTGCCTATAAAACGTGCTCTACTGCTGAAGAACTAACCCAGAGGTGAAACAGTTTCGAGATCTTTCATGACTATGTATTGCAAAAAAGCCATCTATACATAGCTTTAAAAATCTTAATACTTCAGAAACAGAAATATCAGAATATGGATATTCAAGGATTATTTTGAGATTGGATATCGTGAAAGAGAGATTTGTCAAAGCAAGCAATCCAGAAAATTTCTCTAGAAGTTACATTTTCAGTTTGTTTCTTCAATAAAATGATAGACTATCGCATCCTATTTTTTCTATTTTGAGAATTGGCGATATTATAAAAAAAATTCCGACGAATATATATATATATATATATATATATATATATATATATATATATATATATGTATATATATTATATATGTATATATATATATATATATTATATATGTATATATATATATATATATATATATATGTATATATATTATGTATATATATATATATATATATATATATATTATATATATATATATATGTATATATATATATATATATATATATATATATATATATATATATATATATATATCTCGGAGCTCCTAAGTGCAGAATCATGTAAATGCAATCTATATCGGGAATTTATTGATGATTATCATCAGCACGTTGTCACGGGAGACCTTGGCATCGTGAAAGATGATTTGTTAAGAAATTTTATGAAAAAAGGTACTGGTTTTAGACTGATGATCACAAAAAATAAATCTAACGTTATGAAACAAATCATAAAGGATTTAGATAAATTCTACCTTAAAATTGCAATCAAATATGGAATGTCGATTGAAGCTTTCAATCAATTTAGATCTTATGTAGCAAAAGAAATTCGGGAATTAGATTTCAGTGTTGAAAATGAAATTATGTATAAAGATCTTAAATCATCAATAGAAAATATCCAAAATGACTTCGTGATTACATATGTTGATAAGGTCTCTACTAATTTTGCCATAATTTGTAAATATTTTTACAGTAAATTATTAAGTAATCACATTTTAAATAATAATTAATTTCAAAAATCAATTCACAATAATAGAGAAGATGATAATCGTCTTTTAGTTTTGAACAAAAGACTGAATATTCATCTAAATAATATTAAATATCCAAGTATTTTTTTAACACCAAAATTTCATAAAAGCCTTATACAATTCCGTAGTATCACTAATAGATACAATACATATATCACGAAGTCTGGGAAGATCTTACAATCTCTTCTTCAAAATCTAATTGATAACTTACAAAACACGGCAATAATTAAAAATAGCTTAGAGATTGCTAGAGTTACTAAGGATATGTTAATTTTTTCCATGCATGGCTTTGATTTCGAGGGCCTTTTTAATTCTATGATATTGACGATATGATTAAGGTTCTACAGTTAATTTATGATAAATATGAATTATATACTTCAATGAAAAAAGAAAAATTTTATATTCTTGTAAACCTCGTATTAAAAGAAAATTTCATTGCATTTGATCAGAATCATTATAAACAGATCAAAGGATTACCTCAGGGTGGTCCAGCTAGTAATTGTTTAGCGAACCTATATTTACATTTTTTTAAAATTGATCATGTTGTAAATGATTTTTACTTGATTTATCGTTATATAGATGATTTAATAATTTTTGGTAAAAATAGTGAATACAAACCAAATATTACGTTCTACCCTGATTATCTCAAGCTCCTTAAAACTAACTTCACCTCTAATATAGTAGAATTCTTGGATTTAGACTTGCATCTTATTAACAATAATGTAGTCAGTAACATTTTTGACAAAAGAGATTCTTTTAAGTTCCATATAATTAAAGTTCCTATATGGAATAGTAACTTGCATACATCAATTTACAGAAATATCATTTTGAATTTTTTGTTTAGAAATGATAACTTCTTAACTACCCACAAAATAGATAAATACATTAATATAAAAAAAATTTCAATATTGTTTAGATCATGAATACCCTTTTAGTTTCTTAAGAACTTATATTCATCACAAATACATTAACCGTCTTGCTACTTCTAATTCCAAAACCACCACACAACAATAGGATTTCAAAGTCAGCATGTTAGTGGTCTTGCTGTGAAGATTATATCATAACTCTCATATCACAGTTTACATTTTTTCCACACACATCTCGAACATCTTACACATTGTTGACAACCAACCAAATTAGAGCCTAGCAAATTTACATTTTTGACAATCAACCAATTCAAATTCTACCATATTTGATTGTCATCTCTTTTGATATCTGTCTTTGCTGGCTGGTTTAAAAGTTAGCTCAAAAGATGTGTTTATGTGTATTCGAATTTTTTAACTTGGTGAATAATTGATTTTCATTGATGTCAAGACGCTTGATTCTCTTGGTAAAATCTCTGTGAGTAAAGAAATTTTGTTAAATTATTTTTTGAAAAATACTTTTCTTATGTAATTGTTTTATATATATATAGGATTTTTCTACTTTTCTTACGTAATTGTTTTGCGATTTTTCTGCATTAAGAGTTTGGGAGAGTTTGTTACATAATAGTAGTGAATGGTTTTATCATACTCTCTGAGTTTTTACATACTCTGAATTTTTGTTTATTTTATTTTAATTGGTTTTTGCTACCGAGTTGCAAAGGGGGAAGGTTGGCGCCTTCAAACTAGTTTAACCCCACTTATTCGTTCCTAAGTCCTAAATTGCTTTCTGACTCGCTAGGTTCTTCTTTTTTGTAGTTTCTTTTTTTATTTTTCTATAATTTTGATCTTCATGTTTAGCTTTATATTTTTTATTACGTTATTTCTTGTTATGTTCATTACCTATTATTTCTTGTTTTTGATATATATGTGGGAGACAACAAGGGGTCCAAGACATTTGTCTTTCTTTACATTTATTTTAAACTTAAACAAAAATTAATTAAAAAGGTAGCTATTCTAACAGATAAGTTTCGATGATGTTTTCATGGTAACGCCTGCTCGCGCACCTCCGTCGTTCCTCCTTTCCGCTTTCTCTCTTTCTCTCAATTCTTAAAAGTCCACAGGTTTCAGTTCTCATTAGCTGCGCCTGCGCGCGAAGACTGCTTGGCTTTGGCTGCATGCCACAACCGGCCAACCTGACTGTACGCTGTCCGCAGCGGTACGTCCTCCTTTTTTTCCCCATGGATACCAGAGGAGAATCTGAAACATACAAAAAAGACGGAACAGACAAGGACTATACGACAAATACACTAAGATTTAACATATCATAATTTTTCTGAACTAGACATTTTCTCCATCATGTGAAGGCACCTCTTCGACATCCGGAAGGTTCCACAGGAAAACATTTATTTTGCTATCTTGGTTTTTATCAGATCCATCAGGCATAAGAACGTCTTTTTTAATGAACTCTTCTTTTGTTGAACGCATCGATATTTTCCTCTTTAGAGTTCTGGACGTCTGTTCAAAACGATCTCTCTTTTTCCTCCGTTTCCACTGCCAGGGCTGGAAGATTCTTCGGAGCATTGCAAACCGTCCTTGTTTACTCTTCATAGGTGAAGGGTTATCAGAACAAGATAAACGTCTGGCTCTCTGACACACAGGAATATCATTTTTCAATTTAATACACATTTTTAACTTAGTACTCTTAATTTTATTGCATTTATAATTCTTAACTAGAGAACTCAAATCATTTCTAGTATTAAAGTTTTTAACATGTGGCAAATCATAACTAGAGTTTTTTATCACATTTGAAAAAGAAACAGCACTAGGATAAGCATAAGCACCTACAGAGGATTCACTTTCATTCAATAAAACATCGCTCTTTGCGTGGCCTAGTTTCTTTATTTCAGAATATACACTGGGATGTATAATAAATTCTTCGGTCAAGGTCGGTGATATTGCCGTTCGAACACTTAGACCGGGAGAGTGTTGATTAAGAGAAAGATTTATCGGTTTAACTTCTACCATATGCTGTTCGCCAAAACATGAGCTTAATGTTATTATTTCTTCAGAAGACTTGTTCACTCTAATTAGTGAGGAATTTAGAACTGGGATCTGGCAACCTGAATCAATCAAGGCTGTTACGGGCTTATTTTCTACAAAAATGTTTACATATTGAATTTGTGCGAACTCATCGCTATTTTGTTTTTCGCTCTCGACTTTCAAAGTATTCACGTTTATTCTATTATGGATGTGGCTGTTAGATTCTTTAGGCTTCAAACGCTTCTCACAATCTCTTGTGTAATGAGATGAATCACCGCATATATATATATAGCAATTTTTATTTTCTCTTTCAAGATATTGGGGATAGTTCTCTTTAATCTTTGGTTTAAAGTTTTGTGATCTATTTTTAAAGGGGTCTTCGGTATATCCACAAGCAATAGGAATTTCCTTACGTGATCCGTTTTTAGATGAAATATAAATATCGCACTCTTTAGCTAAATCAATTGGCCTAAACTAATCTTCTGCTTCTCGAATGCCAATATGAGTTGCGGTTTCCTTATTTAAAGTTTCAAATAATTTATCAGAAATTATAAGATCATATAGAGATTCAAAGGAATTAACTTTTCTTAACGAACAATAATATTGGAAGTTTGCCGTCAATCTTGCAGCAAATTGGATGTATGTCTCGCCTGATGATTTTACAGCATTTTTAAATGAGTTTAAACACTCGCGAGGGGTTACTTGGAATTCTTGGAGTACTATAGATTTTAGTTTTTCATAGTCATTTAATTTCTCCTTTTTAATATACAATAAGACATTATGAGCTCTTTCGCCCAGAAGATTTATTAAAATTTCAGATTTATATTCGTCGTTTATTTTCTTGGTTAAAAATGCGCGTTCTAATGATTGGAAGAACAGATTAAAATTTTCAGATCTGGTGGGAACAGGAAGAGATAAAGTTTTAATGCTTTTGATCATATTTTCTATGTTAGTTTCGAACTGTTTCTCTTCGACTTTAGCTGCAGGAGATTTAAACTTAATGCTTCATTTTTAGCCGTTTGAAGTTCGACTTCTTTTTCTAACTTTGCTAACTGTAGTTTCGCGAGCTCAATTTCTGTTTTTCTAAAGTTGCCTCTCTTTCGTTTCGCGATACCCTCTCATCTATACAGTTTTGAATTAAAGTTTTAACGAAATCTGGATCACTCTCAAATGTACTACTGTTCTCAATTTTAGTCTTTAGTTTAACTATGGTGTCCGTACTCTCCACAGTACCGTCTAGATCCTCAACAACTCTTAAGAGATCCTCTTTAAGAGCGTTTTTATACATTTTAGAAAAATATGGAAAGATCCTACCTTTTTTTTTCTAGCTCCCTTGTTGCTCGCACGTACGATGTATCCAATAATTGAAGAAAAACTTCGATTTCACAGATCTCACCTCTTCGCAGGTAATATAGTTGAAATTGTTCGAATTGACACCTCTTCGCAGGTGTTTATGAGAGTGGTTCCAACCTCTACACAGGCGGATTATTCACACTGAGTTAGTTCCAACCTCTACACAGGCGGAATATTTGTCGATGGTTCCAACCTCTACACAGGCGGAACGAAGTTTAAAAATTCAACCTCTACACAGGTTGAACGAAGTTTCCAAAAATGGCGGCGCGTCTCCTCCACGGACGGCTTTTGTTCACGTTCCAAATTTTGATCAAAATCGAAATTTTTTCGATCCCGGCCTCTACACAGGCGGAGTATACACGAAAAAATTCAACCTCTACACAGGTTGAACGAAGTTTCCAAAAAATGGCGGCGCGTCTCCTTCACGGACGCTGCTTTTTTTTTTTTTTTCACTGTCCAAACTTTGGTTCAAATCGAAATTTTATCGATCGCGGCCGAGTCCCCATAATTTGTGGGAGACAACAAGGGGTCCAAGACATTTGTCTTTCTTTACATTTATTTTAAACTTAAACAAAAATTAATTAAAAAGGTAGCTATTCTAACAGATAAGTTTCGATGATGTTTTCATGGTAACGCCTGCTCGCGCACCTCCGTCGTTCCTCCTTTCCGCTTTCTCTCTTTCTCTCAATTCTTAAAAGTCCACAGGTTTCAGTTCTCATTAGCTGCGCCTGCGCGCGAAGACTGCTTGGCTTTGGCTGCATGCCACATATAATACAAATTTCTTTCATATATATATATACATATTCTTATTCTAAAAGGGATAATGATATTCTAGATTATTTTTCAAAGGAAACCGAATCGCATCTGTATAATAAGCGTGAAAAATCAAAGAATTTGAAGCAAATTGCAATAAGACATTTTTTTTTAAAAGAAGGAATAATTAAGATAAATGAGAATGCTAAAGATAAATTCCGTAACTTTGTTTTATTTAAAATAAAACATTCTTTTAACAGTTATTAAACCGTGTTGTAAGGTATCCGACTACATGCGACGTTTTTTTTAAAAAAAATGGGTTTTTGAGATTTTTTTTGTGGTTTCTAAATTTATTAAGAAAAAAAGGCTAAAATTAAGAAGAGAAAAACAAACTATTACTACTAAAATAGGAAAAATGGGTAAAAATTGACAAAAAATTTCATAAACGAGCGCTGCTCTGTACAAATAGTAAGTGAACAAATTCTCAATTTTTTAAATTTAATGTATTACTTTGCTATTCCTTTTTGAAATGGCCTTCAGGATAAGAGATATTTTAACTTTTACCAAAACTAGAGGACTTTATCTTAGTTATTATATGAAATTGCTTAAAAAAACGGTGATTATATTCACATAAAGAATTGTAAATTTTGTAATAAAACAATGATTGATAAATCTGAAGGTTAAAACACTTCTACTGTTATACAGAGCATACACAAAAAATTTCAGCAAATTATTGTTAAAATGTTTTCAGCAATCGCTGCCCCCGTTTGAGCTTTTCGAAGAATAAACACACACACATTTCGAGTACAACTCGTTTTAAAGTTTGACATTTTGTGTAAAGTTATGGCTTCTGCTTTTACTAAAACACTTGTAGTTTTGGTTCTAGCGAATGGAAAATAAAAAAAAAACTTGGTATATTTATAAAGCTTATACGATAGCCTATAAAATAAAATCATAAAAAAATTTGTCATGTTTTATGAAAAATTATGATTTTAGGGTAGGCAGATACCTTAATTAAAAAAACAACAGTTTATTAAAATCGAGTTAATTAGTTAAAATTATAGATGTTTTTTTCTTTTTCACAATATTAAGAAACTTATTTTTCAATAGAGAAATTGTTAAAAACTGGGAAATTCAAATTATATAATTAGGAATTTTAAATAGACAGAATAAATTCAAAAAATTTGATTAAAGGTTTAATGAAAAAATATAATATTTTTTTTTTACGATTTAATTTTGCGTTTAATCTTTTTTTATTCAATTAACTGAAATATATTTAAGTGTTAAATATTTTTTGGATAAATTTTAATAGTTTAATTTTATTTTCTATGGTTTTTGCAAAAAATGTCTAAACATTTGGGAATTCCACTCGCTGCAGTTATTTTTTTTATAAAACAAATTTTGATCCAAAAGAAATAACTTCTCAAACTCAAAAAACTGCAAAATAATTTTTTTTCATTAAAAAAATTGCCTACTTTTTTTTTGTAGAACGCTTTTTTTTTTGTAGAAAAATTAATGCATAATAATTTTTTAAATCGCTATGGTTCTAATAGTTTGAAATAAATTTGTTTTAGTTTTGATCTATAAATATAGATGGCGCTCTTATCATACCAAAAGCAAACATTTTGAGAGCTTGTGAGTAAACATAAAAGTCTTGAGAGAGAGATGTGTGTGATTATAAAACAATTTTATTTCTATATATAAAAAAAATGTTAGAATCTTATGCAAACTTCTTTTTGCATAACTTATTAACCGGACGCATAATATATACTTGCGAAGCTTATATAATATTTTGTTTGTTCAAACAATTAAGTAAATGAACTATAATCAAGCCTGGCATTATTTTATTTGTTAAGGAATTTCTGTTATGTAAAATTTACATTAAAACTTTTAAATATACAGAGTTTTTATCATTTTATTTTAACTAGTCTAAGAAGATTAATAGCGATTTAATTTTTCTTACGCATGAGAATATTCGCCAAATTGTTTTTGAAATTTCTAATTAAGAGATTTGTTTTACAAGTTTTTTCTTAGAGTGAAAAAAAAATTGTTTTAGCTTAAAAAGCAATTTGCATACGAAATTTCTTTAAAAAAACAGGCATTACTTAAAGTACTTTGTGAATTGGAATTTATATCCTGTAAATTTTATTAGTAAGATAAACAAATTTACTCTATATAAAACAATCATCAGACCCGTACTTACCTATGGAACTGATATTTGGACTGAATCGCAGACTGAGCAGCTAGCCATTTTTGAGTGATAAGTTCTCAGAAATATCTTTTGTGCTGTGAATGAAAATGGATTGTGGAGACAACGACATATAAATTTGAACCATATAAGTTATTTAAGGAAGCATATGTCATTAAATCCATCAAGATTGGTCGTTTGAGGGCCCCTTCTGCCGTATGTACCCCTCATTCTTGACGTTCTATATTTTCAATAACAAGCCTGTTGGAACTAGAACAAGGAGCAGATCCAATTTGAGATGGGCTGATTGTATGGAGGATAATTTTAAAGTTTTAAGAATGACTAAATGTGGAGAACTATTGCTAAGCGGAGATCAGAATGAAGGAAGGTTCTTGAGAAGGTCTTGGTCCACCCAGGGTTGAAGTTAGTGGCGTAACGTACACCCCGCATTGCCGGGGAGGGGCAGGGACTCTAAAGGGCCCAAAGCTTGACAGACGTTAAGTACGTATTTGAGCCATAATATTCTCCGTTACGCCACTGGTTGTAATGTCAATAGTAGTAGAAGAAATTTTATTAGTATAGTTAAAAGAGGGACGAATTTTTTGGGCACAGCTTTAAAGTTTTGAATAATAAATTGTTTTGGGGAGCCAAATAATAGTATTTTATTACCGTACATAAGGACAGTTTATTAAACCATATTATGATATCTGATGATATTTTAATGTATGGAATAGTTAAAAGTAAGCATTTACACCTTTGTAAAACACTCACACTGCTAGACAGGAAGCAGTGGCGTAGCTAGTCCTGAGTGGGCCCTGTATCGAAAATTCCTTGGTGGCCCTCTTTTGGGCCCCTACAAGATTTCGTGATTTTTTGCTTTCATATTTTGAGGCCCTTGTAGCGCGGGGGTCATTGAAACGGCCGATACGGCGGTTGCTACGTCCCTGACCAGAAGTGAGGTTATGTTGCAACAAAACACAGATACATATATATTAAAAGTTAATTGACCAAAATGGAAACATATTAAGATATCACTGTCTTAGAGAAGTGAAGTAGGATTAAACTCGTTTTCTAGGATACTAACTTTTTCTCTACTTCAGGACGTTAAATAAATAAAATGCAATTGAATTTTTAGGCTTCGAATTTATTTGTCCATAATATAAAAAATAAATAAATAAGTAAAAATATATATATTAAAATTTTTTTAATAACCCGTCATTCAATTTTTATAAACATTAAGGTGCAACATAAATATACATTGTTTCGTAATAATCTGGTAAACACAGCTACAACTCTATTTTTACTAATAAAAAAAATATTTAATTTATATCTAAATTTTCAAAATGAGTTCATTCCAAAAACAAAAAAAAACTCATATTAAAATTTTAAACATTTATAACTCAATTCTGGCTACATAATCTAAAAGAATGAAGTTCAAAATAAAATAATGCAAGTACTATAGTATATATAATATAATAAGGTGACCAGTTTTTTTACAATGAAAAGGAGGACGAGCGCGTGCAAAAAATTTAAGAAAAAGTTATAACGCCAATATATGAAACATTTTATTAATTCAAATAAAAATTCGCTAATTACGCTTGCATTCCTTTTAATTATTTACTTAAACGAGTATTTTCCCATTGAATAATTTTTTTTTGTCAAAATATCATTTCCTTATACATTGAAAATTTTGAAGCAAAAAAGACCCTTACTACAGAATTTTACGGTAAGTACTGCAGCTATAAAATATCAACATTCAATCTTGATTTCTCACATCCAAAAATCATTACCAACTGAAGAAACTCTTTCAACTGCTGCATTAGTTCCAGAGCAGCGTAAATTCAACAAGAATAACTAAATTATCATATGGAAAGAGTTCATTTTTGAAATGGTTAAGTATATTTCTCTCTCTACCCAGCTTTTATCAATTTCAGCATATTGATTTTCCAATTTATTAGAATTTAAATATACATTCAGTCTTCTTATTTCTTCAAACAGACAATTGTGGTAGATTTTAATATCAAGCACTTCAAATTCAACGCAATTTTCTATATCTGCCCAATTTACTTGCGATGAAGTCAGAAAACACCATTGAAAACTGTCCTTTCCTGTGATATTTGTTTCAGACCATACTTCGATATATTGGAAACATATTTGGTACATCTCTGAATAAAGATTAAGAAATGAGTTTTAAAATATTGGAAAGGAGGACTATTAGGAGGACACTTTTCGAGGAAGGATAGAACCTGTAAAAGGAGGACTGCCCTCCTTCAAGGAGGACGGTTGATCACCTTTATTGTATGGTGGGTTAATCCAGCATCAGTTAAACAATGACGCTTGCAGGCTAATTAAGAGAACGTCTACTTAATAAAAAATACAATACTTTAATTGTATTTATTTAGAAAGAGACTATAAACAAACATACGTTATTGCTCAAATAAAGTCCTATAACTATCCTTTAAAACATGTTTACATATTGCAAATCACGTTCTGTTATCAATTCACTCATTCGAGAAGAGATTTTCCCCCGGGTCCATATATCTCTGCCAAACGTTGTAACCGATCCTTCGTTCATCGACAGAAAACAGTAATAAATGAACAGGTCCCATCGTCGACTGTGATGTCGATGAAATGGAAATGAATCGGTTACGCAGATGTTCCGCAGAATATTAATGAACAACATCTGCCGAAGGTAGCGTAAACATTTCTTTTATTTCATTCGATTCCGATAATGAATCGATGGAAGGAAGCTGGCATTGTATCGATTCGGTCCTTGTCGTCGTTTAAATTAGATTATTGAGGATTCGTCAGGGAAAACGTGCTCCAGAACTAGATTGAGTCGCAACACAACGCGACTTTTTGTGATTAATGTTCTGTTGGAGTCATAAATATGCAGGGGCTATTTGCATTTATGGGTTTTTCTCTGATGTTACACGTCTTTAATGTTGTAGTACATGTGCTTTGCTTTTGATGATGTACGACTTAAGAATGAAAATCTTCGCTTCGTGGCGCTTTACATTGTAATTGGGATATTTATGACACATTTAAAACTTCGGCATTTAATTTGTTATTCATTGCTGTATTGATAGAATCGATAAAACGCGATGTTGAGTCAGAAAAATAATCGTTTTTGATCTTTTTTTTTTTTTTTTTTTTGGGGTAATTAATTGTGCATTTGAGCATGCATTTCAACGTCAAATGCTATTAAATGGTTTTAAAAATGTAACGAATAAAAGTGTCTTTATTTTTAGAAGGTGTAATTATATACCTTCGCATTTTCTACATTCTATACAATCATTTATATTTTGTAAGAAAACCAACGGATATTTAAACATTTAATCAATTATTGTACCTTTTATTTCAATGAAATCAAGTACTGTGAAAATCGTTTAACACGAAACTGATTGGACAGAAATATTTTTCGTGTTAAAAGATATTGCAAAACATATATTCAACAAAGTTTATTAGAGTACATTTTATTTACATAGATATATTCAAACATTCCGTAAAAGGTTCCTTATGAAGTGTTAAAATAAAGTATAGAAAAATACAAGTTTAAACAGAATATTTTTAATAAATTGCAACAAAAAACAGCTGCGTTAAAAAGATTCCAGGTGATGAGTACGACACCTGAACAGGTACCTAACTCTCCGAAATTCCATACCGTATCAACAAGAGGACTTCGAGCTTCGATAAGTTTAATATGCATAACCAAGTAGGAAAAAAGCAATAAATTTTAAATTTTTGAAAATATTTCTTCAGTTCTATCATTTTGAACTCTCTATTATACATCCCTTTAAAAATAATATTAAAAAATATTTAATTTCCTCTATCTAATTCATTTTCTTTTAAATCTTTCAGATCAAGTAACTTTTGGGGCTTTTTTTGATACATAAGCTGGAGGAAAAACGACTGATATTTCTGATAATACATTCGATATCCATCCAATATTGATGCCCAACTATTCTGATATTTCATTCGATATCGCTTCTATCAGAATCGAAATCTTTATCCTGTGCTCCCCACACTTTTCTTTTTTTTTTTACTTTCCCAATTACAGTGGGGACTTCGAATTGCTAGAGTTTCTTTCGAGGAAAAAAACGTAATCAAAGAAAAGACGTTGCCAAAAAAATAAGAGGAAAATATATAAAAAATGAGAAAGAGAAATGTAATAGCGCAATATTTCCGCTACGAAAAGAGATCTATATATCAGCCAAATACCACTTAAGATTGTGTGAGAGCGAGAGAGCACTTAGAAGAACGAATGCTGAAGGATTTGTTATTTACTGTTGGCATCAATATGGACATCAAATTTTCAATTTTCATTTATTGAAGAGTTGATACTGTAATATTTTTTAATGTTTGAGAGAAGATTTTTCTGTTTGGAAACTTCGAGATAAAAAATGTATTTAATAAATTATTGTTATCAATAATCGACAGTTTTTTTCGTTATTGTTAAAGAAAAAAATTCTGCAACGACACTCTGGAAAAAAATATTAGATAGATAAGAATGTGCACAATGTTTTGAGAATTTCTTTTGACAATTCAAAAAAATGTGGAAAAGGGAAATTATAAAGACTTTTTCCTTTATACACTGCTGGATACTTCTGTATTATCGCAACGTATTGGCGACATTATATGAAACGAAGCACGTGATTGCCGATTCAGCGCATAGGACACATGCGAAATAGGGGTTGCCAACTTGGCGAGTTATCTTGAATATTGGCGATTGTTGCTCTAATACGTATTTACCCACTATTGTATGGGTTCTCTAAATGGTTCCTATGAACCCCCGAGCGTCCTTTTGTTTCCTAAAGGGGTCCGCGATGAATTAAAATTAATTTGAGGATACGTGAACCCCGATAGAGAGTTTGCAAAAAGGCTTAATATAAAGTAAAAAATTTGTAACCCATTTCCATTATTATATGAAAGTTAAATTGAATTAGTAATTACAAAGCATGTCAGGAAACTAAGTACCATTTCGCAGTGGCGTAACGTACACCCCTCCATTGCGGGGGAAGACCCTGGACTCTAGAGGGCCCAAAGTTTGACCGACGCCAAGTACGTACCCTTTATAAGCTCCGGCTTGGGGCACTAAACCTAACTTTGCAGGGAAGCCCTAATAATCTCCGTTAGGCCACTGCCGTTTCGTTCAACCGGAATCACAGCTGTAGTATCGCAACACTTGCGGACATGCGTCTATGGTTAACGCGTCTGGTCAGTACAGTGACGCCATTTAAGTCGGATTGTGTTGCTTTACACGTGTTATTGAACCTTCACAATGTTTATGACGATTGTCGATCCAACCTGACTGTGAAGCCCGTTCTGTAATCCTCTTTTTGAACACAAGGAATGTTAAACCAGTTGAAATTCATCGTCAACTAGTAGAGATTTATGGTAAAAATGTAATGAGTGATGGGGAACGGTGAGAAAATAGGTTCAACAATTCAATGATGGGCGCATTAGTGTTCATGACGTTCTTGTTACTAATGGTTTGGTCCGTGGCGTAACGGAGAATATTAGGGTTCGCCGGTAAAGCTAGGGTTTGGATCCCAAGTCGGACCTTACAGAGGATTGCAAACCCCTAGAATCCTGAACCACCCGCGATGTGGGGGTTTCAGGGGCGTATGTTACGCCAATGGGTTTGGTTGTAATAGTGAATGAGAAAATTCCAGAAAAAAAGAATGTTCACAATAAGATTGCTTTGTGATGAGAGAGAGAGAGAGTTTCCACAAGGAGCTGTTCAGAGTGGTTTTCTTCGCTGGCAGCATTTTTCTTTGGGGAGGGTATAGACAAGTTGGTTTCTCGATATGACAAATATCTGCACAATGGTGGTGAATACGCAGACAAATATTTTCCGACCTGCTGTTTTATGTAAAAATAAATGTTTCGAAAAAAGATTTTTTTACATGAGTTTTTCCAAATGCTGCTTCGTTTCTGGACACGTCTTGTTTTTATACGTGTTAAAAAATTTTAGACTAAAAATTAAAAACTTTAGAGTAAAATATTATAGATAGGTACAAAAAATACAAGAAGTGACAACCGTGACATGGTGGACTGTCTATGCAGATATTAACAGCAACGTAATCTCGCCGCTGCACGCGATAACTCGTCTAAGATATGACAGTGTAAAAGAGTCGTGTATCTAATCACCAATTTAGTTTTATTTTGTGTGCGATTACGATTTGTGAAGTGAATGCAACACACTTTTCTTAGCTCTGAATGTATATCAATATTACATTTTGTATTGTTACGAAGATGATTCTCATCTCATCAGAAAAAAATGTTTATGTGTTTCAATGCAAAAATTATAATTCGCGCGCGCGAATAAATATTACACTTCAGACATCACAATGTTTTATTCATACTCTAATTTACATCGACATTTATACCATTCAGGACATCAAAGTTAAATTTATAATTTTTCTATTGAGTTATTTCACTTAGTCATAAACATCTAAGTTTTCGTTATAAAAAGAGGTATTGTTGATGGAAACTTCACCTGTTATTAACCGCGATAAGTATCGGATTGTATTTTTTCCGTTATTATAACAAAAAGTCACAAAGGTACTTTTCCGTTTCGGGGGACCGTAAAAATGCAACAAAAAAGATCACCAAAACCTACCATAAAAACTAGCCTTATTTTAGAGTCGGAAGCAATGAAAAATTTCATGCCTTCTCTATAAAATAATAATTGAAGAATTGAATCTGAAATTAAGATTATTACATTATACTGTGTTTGGTGTTCAATTTAACAGCAACCCCCCAAAAAAAAACGGAAAAAACTGTCACAAATATTATATATAAACATGGAAATAAATATTTATTTAAGCCTACAACATTTTTTGTTCACAGTAAACCAATCAAAGATAACGAATCAAATATAAAAGAAAAACTTTCTATTCAAGATAAAAACTAAGCTGGATTAAGAGGTGTTGGAAAGCTAAAATCTTATTTTTTTGTCAATTTGGGATTTTTACATTTTCAAATTGTATAGGTTTTAACCTTTCTAAAAGTACCTTACCTTAACCTCTAGGGTAATTAGAAGCCCTTAAAACCTATTTTTAAATAATCGTTGAAACTGGACCACGCCCACTTGGATAGCGAAAAAGGAACCAAAGTACTTCGTTTTTGCTTAAAAGTTGAACGTCTGATATAAGCCAAAACATGCATCTTTTATTGTAAATTGACCCTTTTATTTTTTTCATTTCCTAGCCGATGAGAAATCTCACTGTGTACATTAAAATCAATTTATCTCAAAATGTAAATTTTGATGTTCGATGTACCTTTTTTTTGAGAAACTACTGTTCACAGGTATGTAAATTTTTTTATGATAGAATTCTAATGATGGCTAATATATACTGAAATGAGCTTTTTGTAAAAAACCCAAAAATTTATTTTTTACAAATTTTTTTTTATGTGAAAAATGGATTAAATTTCACTATGTTTGATAAAATATTTTAGCCAGCGATACCTTGACAGTCGGGTTGTGATACCCACCGGCCTGGGGGTACTATCTCTTCATCTACGTGACCTAGATTTGGGGGAGGAAATGATTGATCACCCAAAGTAGCCATAATAAATCCAATATATTATTGTCTATATATATTGATCAACACAAGTATTATAGGAAGGCAATTAGGACTGATATAAGGTATTCCTAAATTCTGTGTAAATAAGCATCTGAAATCCTAACCACTTATCTTTATGTTCTTTAACTCGCTAAAGCCCGTTCTATAATTACGCTTCTAAGTTTAATGTCTTACCATCAGCTCACGGCGTTCAGCATCTCAGTTTCATTTCTCCTGCTTCTTCGCGATTACAAAGCCTTCACTATATATCTACTAATTAATCTTCATATTACGGTTTCGTCTTGAGAGGATTGGCTATGAATTAACTCAATGCTGGCCCGAAAGATTCCCCAAGAGGATTAATAGGGAAAACGCAATAAAGCCCCGTCACAGGGTTAGTCTGTATAAACCGTGGTGAGGCAGGGGGTTTTACTGTAGCCTTATACATTCCCATATTGGTCTTGATATTATGGTTTAGAGTGTTATAGGATTCCCCTCCTGCACTCCCCTGGATTGCATTATTAATAAAATGACTATCCAGTTCTGTATCTCTAAGGTTCTGGAGGCAGTTGTCCTCAACTATCTTCGGAGCTTGCCTACTACTATATTCCTATAGACAATGAGTAATGTCGTCATACTGATGCCTAGACTTGTTTGTTCTCACTGTCTATCACCTAAAGAAAACATCTAGAGGGAGGTTAAAAGGCACAGGGGCTCATCTTGTTGTTCACTCAGCCTCAATACGATCATAATCCGAATAATTTTAGCCGTCAAATTTTTTCTTGGACATATTCTCCGAAAAACTGGGCATTTCGAACTGTATGCTGGTTGGTAACACTGGCCAGACTCATATCGTGTCATGTCACATACGTCATATCCTGTATCATATTGTATTATGTCTGCGTCTTGGCCTAGGTAACCATCATACACCATGGTTTAGTCCAGTGTTTCTCAAACTGTGGGGCGCCCGGCGTGATAACCCTACAAGGGGAGGGAGAGCATAATGAAAAGTAGAAAACAAAAGATTGCTTAAAAAATTATCAATATGCTAAAAGCAAACAAATAAAAAAAGGAAATACACATTTACACTTATAAATATATCAGTACTGTGCAATGAATTTTATAATCATTTTAAAGATACTACGTCAAGCACAAGTTTAATAATTACCAGTGTCACACCATAGGCTTGTCATATAAAAAATTAAAAGCAAAAATGAACACTTATCTTGACAATTTATACGGTTTATAGTGAATCCCTTAAATGCCGGTTAAAAATTACGTGATTCGCTCCCCAATGCCACCGTTTAACACGTGACCGAGTGTTTCTGGTGCATTGGGAAGGGGGGAGGTTAAAGGAATGAAGAAACAAATAATCTGAAACAAGTAAATCCTTCGCAAAGACAATCAAGCTCCTTTTATTGGATTCCAAAGCCTTCGGAATAAATGTATGGATAGCAGTGCATAGAAAATATCGTACTTCGGAAAGACGTATATATACGTCCGGGGCAATTAACACACTGGCTGAGTGAGACGTTTATATACGCCGGTGGTACTAAAGAGGTAAAAGTCGAACTGTAGGTTTAGCTTCAAAATATAGTATTATTGAATTCAATGTATCGTTACTGTATGGGGGAGGTGCGATGAAAATAATGATTGAATATTGGGTCGCGAATATTGAAAGTTTGAGAAGCACTGGTTTAGTCGAAAGGTGGCAGTCGGTCGAGTCGGTTTATGTCTAGGTTTGTGATTTTAATACATTTATTTGCGACGGATTATCGTTTATATGAGTATTTGACAACTTGTGCTATATGCTGTCTACTTAAAAGGGTCGCAGTTGAAGTCTACTTTTGCATAGGGTCCGGACCTCAAACTATCTTAAAACGTCACTGCATCTGATGGATGATTGAAAAACGATTGTCCTGGCATACATTTCTACCTGTTGCATCAGATACTTTGACATTGTTTGGAAGTAGCATATTCTGCCATATGACAACAAGACATCCCAAACTTATTTCATTCAGTGCCAGGCATGATGGCAACACTCCATATTCATTCCGTTGTCTTCTTCACCTCCTGGAAGACTGTATTTTAAGTCAATTCTTCTTAGAGTTACTGTATGTTAACTTTCTAATAAATTTGGTTTTGGTACATCTGTTGTTTTTCTTGGGATTGCATTTTGGATCGCCAGTAGTGTTAATAGAAATTTGTGAACATATTCAGATTTATGTGAACAAGAAAGATTGCCTTCTTCCATGATTAAAATTTCGTGTTATTATTTTTAAAGATTTGCTGTTTTCGAATGTAAAAGTTAAGCTTAAAAAAGTCACATTTACATGTAATATCCACCAAAAGATTGTACGGCGGAAATATTTTAATTTTCTTTGTTACTAAACAAAAATATCAAACGATTAATGTATTAAAACTGAGCTGATGATAATATTCTACTAATGTGTAATAAACGAAATGGCAACATTGTATGATGAACTCGAAATATATATAATTGCGAAATGTATTGAGTGATGTATATATATATATATATAATCGTTTTCCCCATTATATTTGATGGAACTATTAACGAGAGGGAAATTAATTTTATGTATTTATGATTCATATATATATATATATATATATATATTGGAATTTTCCGAATATCTGAATTGTATCTCGTACACTGGTGTCCAAAATTAAGGTTGCAAACACAATAAATGCAATATTTTTACATATAATTTTTTATTTGTGATAAGTTTTTGTAAATGTGTTTCTCATACTCAGATAATAATTATGCAAATAGAATCTTAATGGGGGTTACTTCTTGTAATATGCAAATAAGATAAATAATTATCAAAACACGCTGTGTAATAATTAAAAAACTGAATACGTGCGTAATAAGAAATGCAGCCTCCCCCTCTTTCTGTTATATAGGCTTCACAAAGCGCTCTTATACTACAAATTATATTGTTTATTTCATCTTGTGGAAGTAATCCCCACTCTTATATAAACTCAAATTTTAACGTCTGGTGCGTGTTTAGAGGGTTTTGATGTCAAACAACGGCTCTTTCTAAAGCCTCCCAAACATGCTCGAGAGGATATAGGTCAAAAGATTTTGCTGGCCATTCCATTCAGCAAATACTCTCTTCTTCAAGAAAGTTTTCGATAAGATTAGCTCTGTATGGCAGGAGTGAGCAGACCTTTTTAGGGTACGGGCTATTACTAATTTTTAATTTACTAATAACGTAGGAGTAGTGAGCTAAAAAGAAGTCTACATTACAATTGGACCTCCATTTCACAAACTCTATCTTGAGAATTTTCCTATTTAGCAAACTTTTTCCTGTAACCGACGTCAAATTAGTGTAGTGGTGTACGGCCGTCTAACATAATGTCTCTCCAAACAAAACAAAATAAAAATTTCACCGCTAGCCCCCCCTTTTCCCCAAATCAATCAGATTCTCTTATGTTTAAAGGATGATAGCGAGTTCAAAGCTCTCTCCAAATGAAAACTCGAAGAGAATCACTATTGGTAGAGGACCTGGACTTATCAATGAAAAGTAAACAGCCATACTCTTAATTTTCCAAAGAAACATGTTCCACAGAAGACGAGCTCTTTTCTGGGATGTGTAAAGAGGAATGCATACCACTGGCCGTTGGGTATAAAGGGCTTTTTCTCTGCTAAGTGTCTGTGAACAGTTTGTCTTGAAATTTCTTGTAGCAGCAGCAAAGTTCCTTAGCTTAGCTTTTCGTGACGACGTGCATTTAATGTCAAATATCAATCTTATATAGGTGTTGTAGCTTTTGGTCGATGTTTCCACAGTCTGGATATCACCATTCGGGAAACATTTAGCTTTTGGGCTGCTTATTTTAAAAACATCCCATTCTTAATCCACCCAACGGCTCTCCATCTCAAATCAGCATCTAAGCCAGGCATGTCAAACCCATATAATATAGCAGGCCACATGACCTATTTTATATTAAGTCGGGAGCCGCATGCTCTCAAATTTCAAAAAATTAATAAAAGACGATTTGTAGAATTATTATATTATGCATTTATTAGACTCAATGTCAAGGGTTCTTTGTAATATATAAAACGACGAAAAAGTAATAATAAAAAATTATTATTTAAGAATTTAAGGTTACCAAAACTTTAAAATGCTTCAAATTTTCCTTTTTTTTATTTTGGTCTTAAAAAATAAAGGATACATCTCTCTCCCTAATTCTTTTGCTGTATTATTTTTTATAATTCTACACAAAGAAAGCAGGAAAATTGAGTTTTAATATAAGCGAAATACTACTCCCCCTTTTTTAAAGGGACAAAATTTTGAACACTGTACTCTTTTTGTTTTTAAAATTAATTTTAAACAGTTATGTACGACAAGATTTGTTTTATAATTAGTTTTACATTTATTTTTATAGTTTTAACAAGACATTTTAGCTACATATTTATCTAATAAATTAATCTGAATAATGTTATAATATGCAAGGATAGTGCTCAATGAAGTATAAAAGTAGTAAAAAATTAATGTATAAAATATTAGTGTTTTATATGGAAGATAGTGTGAATCCTTGATGACACATGTGTTTGCGAAGCTTACAAAGAAATCCAAAAACATCAATAATTTAAAACTAAAAGAAAAACAAAGGTAATAAAATAAAGCACACTAATCCTATTGACTTTAAATATACTTATTTTTAAAATATTTTATTAAAATCATGATGGAAAATATTCTTTCTTTTGATTTTCTTAAAATGAGTTTTGTGTGTGTGTGTGTGTGTGTGTGGATTTCTTAACATTTTCTGAAAATCTATTTTACCTATAGCACTCATATATATTGCGTGTTACAAAATTTGATTATTTCCAATACAATGAATACTTTTTTAAAAATACACATTTAAAACTTTTAGGTATTACACATTATCTTCATAAAAATTTTAAATAATATTTAAATCATAAAACAACTTATACATCGGCGGGCCGCGTGTTTGATATGCCTGATCTAAGCGATCGTGGGACCTCATTTTAACCATGTTTTTCACTCAAAACGGGCATAAAAATTCTTTATATCAGTCATTGGAACATTGTGATATTGTAAATATCAGTACTTGGCCCATCGTGGTCTTAAAAAACGACTGCTTAAGGGTTTAAAGAAATTTTAAAATGAAGGAATTAGAACTTTAAAAGCATAGTACAAACCCGTCGGAGAGAAGAAATAACAGATTCAATTAACAGAGGGCTAAATTCAAGACGGTCGCATTAAAAATTTAATCATGTTTCCAAATCTGATATTGTGCTTGATATTGTTATTATCCGAATGCAAATTCAAATTTGATGATTGGGTAAAGACATCTCCAGGTGTTAACATTCTTCAAAAAGTCATTCAAAAAATAAAATCTTATATCAGTACTTTTAACCCTCTTCTGGCCGGAACATAAACTTTTTGCCACACTTAGGAACATCCGTCTGACAGACGGGCACGTAAATATTTTTGAATTTTATTACCTTAAGGACTGTTTTAAATGTCCTTAAAGCTCATGAAATTGAGTGGCTCGAATAAGATGTATGGACTTAAATCCAGCCCAACAATATACTTTTATCACTAGAATTGCGACTAGTATTTTTATAAAAACTCATTAAAAATTATTTATATTCATGTAAAAGTAATTAAAAATAATAATACCAAACACGAAAAAACTATGGGAATTATCGTGTGATAGACGGTTATAGATAAGAAAAATCGCACCTATCGTGAGTTGAAAAATATCGCCATGTACCACCACTTGACCCTCTCACTGGGTAGAGTCCAACTGAAGATGTCAAAGCAGCCAACCCAAAAATCACACCACAGCGTTTTCTATAGGCATTAAAGCAAATTATCCACCGTCTGAGAGACGGATGTTCCGGACTGAGGGTTAAATTAAGTGCATTTTGTTTATCCACTTGACCAGAAGTGAGCATTTCGATCGCGATCGACTGGTGGACCACCGAGACATTTTTGGGGGACTACCTTTACTAAGATCTAAGAAGAGTATACTAAAAGAAACGTATTTGTGGAACACCGATGCCACACTAAACTGGAGACTGGGTAGACTGCAATACTTAGAAAAAGTTGGAAGTAGCCCGTACCCTGGAAAAGTCTTCCCACCTCTGCACTAAACATTATATGCCGACTTCGCTGGGTATTTCACATGTTATATGACTAAACACAGTTTTAAAAGGATTAAGTTTTCGATTATATCGAAAAACTTCCTTAGAAACCCCACCTCTTGATTTAACAAGGGCAGAAATTGAGTTTCTTATTTGAAAGTAACGCTTTTTTAATCTCCCAGAGTCTATTTCCACAAAATCTATTTTTAGCGGATCTCTACTGAACAAAAGAAACATGCCTGCCAAATATCAAGTCTGAATGTCTAATACTTTTAAAACGAGATTTTTAAAAATCCTTGACGCCCTCACAATTTCCCTTGGAAGTCTATTTTCCCAAAATCTGTTCTTAGCGGATCTCTATTCAACAAAAAAAAGAAACACGCCGGCCAAATTTCAAGTTTGTAGATCGAATAATTTTGGAGTTTTCGGTAGTTCGTAAGTCTCTTTTCTCCTTTATGTGCAAAGGTGTATGTTATTGTTATTTAATATGTTCTTTTTTAAAGGAAATTTCTGTCAAAAGTAAAAGTTGGCGACAGTGAGCCACATGAGTTGATCGAATTGGAACACGTTATTGCACTTATCATGGGATTGTGACGTCACAGGAATTTAGCCGAAAGAAAACTCTTAAGAAGGAAAAAAGCCCATCTGAAAAGCTTTAAAATTATTAGAATTATATATATATATATATATATATATATATATCACACATTTTTTTTTATTTCTAACAATTTATAAGATTTTACTATTTATTTTTAACATAGAAAAAAATGTGATGCATTCTGCAAATTTATTAAATTCCTTATCTATCGCCAGACAATTATTTTTTTCTTTTCATTTTTTCGAATAAACATTCGCTTTAAAACAGTGTTTCTCAAAGTGTGGGGCGCGCCGCCCTGGGGGGGCGCGAGCGTATCGAAAATTTAGATTTTTTTTAAAAAAAATAACCTGAAAGAGAAGTAAAACAAAATGCTTTCTTCCATAATAAAAAAAAAAATACACACAACAACACTGACATAATTTATGTTTATTATCTGGCTTTTTTCCGTCAAATAGCTATCTTTGATCCCAAAACCAAATTAAAGAAAAAAAAACATTTTGTTTTATTTGCTGTATTTCCTCAATGAGAGATTTTTTTATTACGTTTTAACATAAAATATTACTCGTTAAAAGAAAAAACGAAACCCAGACCCTGAGAAAAATTCTAAGAAGATAAACAATTCACCACTGTAATTATTATTGAAGTACTGTACATTAGTTGTAGAAAAAGAAAAGGAAGCCATGATTCACTTTTCAGCCAGGCTGCATAGTACGTTTGCTAATCATTTGATTGACCTTCAATCTTATGGTATGGTTATATTATCAATATTAGTTCCCTCCCATCTTTTATGCGTTTGCTTTTCGCTTAGGGAAATTGTAAATAATTGAGTTTTGCGATATTTGGAAAAGAATTGATTGGTTTAACATTTCTGTAGGATAATTGAAAAGTGTCTGATTTGCGTCCTTTATTATGGTCTTGTGCTTTTGAATCATTTTAGTTCAGTTTTATTGGTTTTTTTTCTCAAATCATCAAAGAATTGAATAGTCCTTAAAAGAAGGTAAGTATACTTTCTATAAATTAAAATATTCACTAGAATTCCGATTTGTATCGTGTACAGTAAAAATAATTCTAAACAAATGATTGGGGTGACTGAGTTCCTCCGCACTACCATTAATGTTAGTATCGAGTACGCGCCTGCTCCCGGGTTAAAACATTTTGAAGTCTTCTCGCTTTAAATGTTAAAAAGTAACACAATTATTCTTCATCGGAATTTTATATTCTTTTTCATAATTTAACATTAATTCTAAATGCTAATTGTGTGAGGTTTAAAATTACAGTTCTTTTAAACAGTTATTTACAATTATAGCATTTATCTAAAAAAAAATATTTTACATTTTTGTATACAATGTCGTGCACACAGTTTTACTCTCCTTACAGTTCAGCTATTATATCAAGAATAATGTTTTATTTTTTAAAAAAATGAACTCGTGCGAAGAGTCGGTGTTTCAGCCAGTATACGTTTGATATATCAGTACTGAAGAAGGTATTTTATAAATAATTTCTTATTACTTAATTTGGCCGCGGTAGCCGAGTGGTATAGGTATTGGATCGTGGCTTGCCTTGTCACGAGTTCGAGCCCAGTACCACTAAAGACTCGCCGTGTAGGGCAGCGACGCACGTTAAATCTGTTGAGAGTTGAAACGTTTTCCCGTTGGTGTGGTAGTTAGGAGAGAGGGGTGCCAGCTCAGGTGTCATCCACGTCACTTGACCATGGTTCAAAATTACGTGGTCCATCGTCAAAAGCCCTCGTGCGGCTGAACAGTGCGACGTTAATATTCAATCAATCAATCTTATTACTAAATTAAGAACAAATTTAATAATTATTAGGGACTTCCACGGGCTTGTCTTGTAGAGGAAAGTTTTTCAAAGGAAGGTTTAATATCAGAAATTGACACTTAAAGAGTTATTTTTCTATATTTAGCTGAGATCTATATTTTGTCTTCAAGGCATCCACTGCAGAAAATCCGGTTTGAAAAAGGTAGGATGTTGAAAATGGTAATAGTATACGAAGTGCTTTTGTTTTCAGTACAGATAATTCCTCATCCACCTCTACCCCAAATTCAAAGAGCGATTTATTACAAAATTGCCTTTTAATTTTTCACTGGATGTGAAAAAACTGTATCTTGAAATAGATCCCTAATACTAACTTGCTACCAAGCTGTCCTCATCCAGAAAATACTTTTTAAAATTCTTTGCCAACATAGCTAAATGATTTTACATGTTTTAAAAACAACTTTCACATGTTGTTCTACAGATTTGTAAGTTTTAACACATATCGAGCTGGGGCTTTTTTTTTTTTTTCATCATTTACTTCAGTAGTGGTAAATCCAAAATTTAAGTATTTTTTAGAAGATCGCCTTGATTTAATTTTCGGAACCATGCTCGTTCGTCTGTGTACTTGTTGATTCTTTATTATGGTCGAATGTTTGCTTACGACTTAAAAATGTATGTATGATATTGTTTTAATCTACTGCCGTAAATACTTAATTACCGTGAATTACAATTAACGTGGAAATTAAAAAAATGTACATTCAAGCTAGATTCGGTAACTATAGGAGTATCGAGTCGACCAAAACTGACTGGAATTGTACGAGGAAAAGCATTTTTACATGTTTTGCGCAGACGTCCGATAGGTTGCCCAGACTCACGCAAACGTACCCTATAATGCCAGATGTGATGGATATGATAGAGAGCGACATTTTGACTAGACTATTTTTCTAATGACATTTGTACTTTGAGAAATGAATGCTGAAGGAAATAAATCTTTAATTAAATACATCATTTTGCGATCTGTTCCAATTTAAAAATTAGAGAAAGAAAAATAACATAATTCTAAGTAATATGTATTTTAAGTAATTTTCTTAAAATATATATTACTTAAAAGTTACATATACACAAAATTTAATATACTTATCGTATTAATTTGTACGGTTTATAATTAAGATCGTATTGTAACTTTAGCGTCTCTCTCTCAAAGTGCATTTTTATTGCAGTAAATACATTATTGTTGTACAGGGGGCGAGACAAAAATTATGATTGAAAATTGGGTCGCCAGTATTGAAAGTTTGAGAAACACTGCTTTTAATGTATGAGTGGTGCACAGAGTATTTTATGACTAATTAATTAATACTAAATTAAGAACAAGTTTAATAATTATTAGCTACTTCCATGGGCTTGTCTTACAGAGCAAAGTTTTTGAAAGGAGTTTTAAGATAAGAAATTGACCCTCTGAGTTCATTTTCTATATTTAGCTGATATCTATATTTTGTCTTCTAAGCAACCACCGCCTTTTGTAATATGTTCCAATTTAAAAATCAGAGAAAGGAAAAATAACTTAGTAATTATCCTATTACTTAACTTTTTTTTGCTTAAAGTAACATATACAAAATTTAATACTTATGTCATGAATTTGTACGGTTTATAATAAATATTGTTGCTTTATCGTAAAAGTGCATTATTATTGCATTCAGTAAATTATTATGTATAAGGGGGCGCGATAAAAATTGTGATTGAAAAGGGGGGCGCCAGTATTGAAAGTTTGAGAAGCACTGCTTTAAAATTAGAATTCTTCTCTTAATATATAATTAAATTACGTCATGTATTGCGAAATTACTAAGACACTAACACCTTTTTTTGTCATGTGTCACCATTAACAAAATTTTTTTACGAAATTTTAAAAATAGAGGAGTCATGTAAAACATCACTAATGTCAAAAATTCGAATATTCTTACTTATATATTGCTGTTATCAAATGAACTTTTTGAAAAAAAGTAATTAAGCTTTTTGGAAGAAAATTTACGGAATTTTTTAAATTTTTTTTTAAAAAACAATTGATGACATTTTTCCTTCTGAACTCACAATGAAGAAATATTTTTAAAAGCATAAAAAACATCAAGGGAAAATGTTTCAAATTAAAGTACCATTTTTTATTGATAAATTCCATTCCTAATTTATTTTTGAATATAAATTTCAAACAATTCGAACAATGAAAATAAAAAAATTTCTCAAAATATCATTATTAGAGCTTAAATATTCAGTGCTTTTTTTTATAAGAGCAAAATATATTATATACAAGTAATGTAAAAAAAATTGAAAGTCAATTAATTCCTACTTAGGACAACAACGAGAAAAAAAATTTTTAGTTGCTTTTTATTAAATAGTTACAATTAATATAAATATGTATATACATATGAAACAATCACAATATTAAGTGAAAAAATAGAAAGCTATTTTCCCTGCAATTTTATATTTTCCTTTCTATATCGGATGTTGGACTCTTTTTTATTTGTTTGTTTGTTATTATTTATTCATTAATTAAATTTAATTATTTTAATAAAATAGTTTAGAGAAAAAAGGAATCCCATTCTCAGAAATTAGGTCATTCCAGATGGGATTTGAACGCACGATCTTTGGATTATAAATCCAACGCGCCATCTATTGCGCTACAGGTATGCAACAAACGATTTTCCTTTTATATATGGTGTTGGACTATTCTTTTTGTTACTATTTATTCATTAATTAAATAGAATTAAAGTATTAATATTTGAAAAAACTGTATTAGCATCAAGTGTTATCCACTTCAAGTTTAAAAAAATGTATTTGAACTTGAATGGATGAACAGAAAATATTTTATTAACGATTGAAAATTTGCACAAGATTATATATATATATAGGGATAGAGTGAACTAATAGTAAAAACTGAAAAAGCGAAGCTCTGGAAAATCTTTTTTGAAAAAAGCCTAAAAATCTCTCTCTCACCCTCTCTCTGAAATAAATCTCATTGATACAATTCAAATGGTTCGGTACTCGAGAGAAAGCTATGAATTTATTAATAAATATATCTTAATTAAATTTTTTTAAACAAAGAAATTATTTATAGATTAAATATACTTAATTTTGAAGCTTTTAAGAGACATAAATACAAAGATTCCTCGAATCAAACCCAAATAATTATTTTGTAACCAACTACAAAAGCCGATATTTTGTAAATAATTCGTGGAATTTTTTTCACGATAAAGAAATTAAATAAACAACATTAATTACTGAAAATCGAGTAAAACCCTGAGTTATTTTCGAAATTATTTTTCTTTTTGTATGAAAGTCGACCCAAATTATTGGATCTGTTTCGGAAATGTTTCATGTATTGATTTTTTCTTCATTCCGGAATGGCAACATCGCCAGCGGCAATGTTAGCTATCCTTTCAAAGAAGCAAGTAATTACGCCAAATGGAGCAAATTTAAAGAAGTTGGTCCTTCATAAAGTTAGAGAACTAATGAGATACGGATAAAAGATATTATTTGGACAGAAAAATAATTTGAAGTCATTGAAACTTTCTTTTTTTTTGTTCGATTTATTCTAATATAAGACATGGTTATCGACTACGTTTCATTTCTAATCAAACAGCATTTATATCCCAGAGAAATTAAGCTTTTTTTACAAATAATAAAATTCATGATATTTATTTGGCGAATTATTTTTGTACTATTAGTTTGACCCTGAATGGAGAAAATAAAAAATTTGATTAAAGTACAGTATTTTTATTGAAATATGGAAACCTGAGATAAATTGGGAGATAAATTGAAAATTTGTTTCAAACAGTTGTATGTTTTGAAATCAGTTTTTGCGATTCTCTTGATAAATTTTGAAAAATGGCAATTTGACTAATCTAGTGGATTCTATCATTAGCCCTGTTTACATGCACGAAAACTGCTGGCAAAATACCGGCATTGATCCTCTCTACCCGTTTACCCGTACACCGATTAGAAAAGTGGGTTTGATTTTTGTACCCGCTTTGGAGAAGGGTAAATGCGGAGAAAAGCGAGTTCGTTTTCAAATGTTCCCATGATACATTGCGGCCGAGATTCGTTTAATATTGCTGTTATTGATTGTGCATGTTGATTCACTGAAGAAATAAGAGCCTTAATTAACATCTGGGGAAATAAAAAAAATACAACAAAAAGTTTATAGAACTGTCCGGGATTCAAAAGTGTATAAAAAAATTGTGTCTAATTAAAAAAATTGGATATGCTCGGACGGTTCCATAAATTCGTAGTAAAATAAAAGCTTTGAAACGGGACCTTTTCGGTGCTAATTTGATATACGAGTGCTGCACGCCAAGTTATGGTTTATGTTCGCCAAGATGGGTGACAACATTACAATATAACTACCTTAATACTTCTATCGTTTGGTGATGTGGTTGCCATGGGGATGACGTTTATAATAGTTAACTTTTATTGTGTGTGGTCTTTTTTTTTCAAAAACCATTGAATGGTCACTTGAATCTATGAACCAATCACCAGATTCTCATGTAAGAGGGCTGAAAAAAAAATACCGGTAAAAAGTTGGCTTTTCTCCCCAACCCCAATGCGCTGGCAATTTGTGGGTTTCCATGTAAACGGTTAATCATTTTCTCCAAAGAATCTGCGATCCCGGTAGCCTACTGGTGATGATCACGGACACGTGTCCGGGGTGATTTCGAGCCCTAGAGCCCCTAGAAACTAAAAGTCATGAGTCGTCTTTATCATGTGATTCACAATTACGAGGTCCGTCATCAATAGCTCTTGGGTACTGTTGTAGTACAACGTTAATAAATAATGAGCCATTGGCGTGGTATGGACGCTTGAAAAAATGTCCAGCTCAGGTAGCCTAGTGGTCAAAGTCACGAACTCATGGCCAGGAGGGAAGGCGTGTCGTGAATTCGAGCCTAGTGCCGCTGAAGACCCACCGTGTTGAGAGGCTCTGTCGGGGATCGAACGTCCTCCCGTTGATGTGGTGGGGAAGTTAGGAGAAGGGGAGAGGTGTCAGTCACGTCCCCCAAAGCCCTCGTGTAGCTGAATAGGGCGACGTTAATATTCACTCTCTCATTTTGGATTCAAGCTGGGTAAAGAGAGGGGAGGGGTAATGATTAAAATATTTATTTCTCTATCCTTATCTATGTAGTTATTTTCTCGAAAGAATCTGTGGCCCCATTAGCCTAGTGGTCATGGTTACGGAAAATTTGAACAAGATATATAAATATATATAGGGAGAGTATGAGAACTAATAGAAGAAATTGTGAAAAAACACATATTTTTGAATATTACTTACCTTGTCCATGACTTGTACAAAAAATATTACCCACAGATAAATAAATTTTCTACTCGAATAAAGTACATTCCGACTACAACTTTTTGAAGAAAAATCACAGAGTAAAGTTTTCCATTGAATTGAGAACACGAGCGAAGAAGATTACTATCTTAAATATAGAGAAAAATAGGTTTTAGAGACGCAGACGGATAAAATATTTTCTTTGAAACATATAAAGTTAGCATCTAAAAGCTTTTTTTTCCTCCAAAAGTTAACAGCAAACTATCTTTGATAATCCTTAAGATATATCTAGCTCAACATAAGTCAAAAAATTATTCCAGATTCGTTTCAAAAAGTTTGGAATATAACTGTATTACGTACTGTGGTTTAAAGTTTTCAAACTTCGAAAAAGTCAAGTACTTTATATATCTTATGTTCCTACTCTTATTATTATTATGTTAACCTTGAAAACACATTCACATACAGAGTACATGGGAGTTATATTAACGTTACTATGGAAGGAAAGTGGCGCCAGAGAACCTGAGAAAGGTTGGAGTTGTAAATGTACACCTGTCGTTGGCCATAGCCTTGAGCATCATACAGGTGACAGTACGATTTCTAGCTCTGTTCCACCCCAATTTAGAGGGAGAACACTCCGGGGGGGGGCAAGGGCTTCCCACCTTTCTTTCCGTCCACGAGAAAACGTGCGGTTCGGCGGCTATTTAGAAAACCCCATGCCGCAAAGACACTATACATTTACAAGCATCCATGCTTTCTCCGGGATTCGAACCCAGGCACTACGGCACAGCAGTAAGCGTCGCTAACCATTATACTGGATGGGTGACATTATATCAACGTCCCACTATAAAGCAACATAAAGGCTATTAGTAACAGGCCTCGTGATTTTGATCCTCGGTCAAGTGACGAGGACGACACTTTAGCTCAGCGATACTCAACCTGCGGCCTGCCAGACCTTTCTGAGCAGCTCGATCATGTCCCGTTTCACTAACAAATTCAATTATTTTAGAACAATGAATTGAAAAGTTAGCGAAAAATTCTATCAATCAAGCAACCCCATATATCGATTTTGCTATCATTGTGGTGCTGGTAGGAATTGGGGGATAACTTTTTTTCTTTTGTAATTGTAACGGTTAGTGCTAACAAATAACTGTAGAATAGCGACTATTTTACGGGTGAAACTAATATTTAATTAACCCTCACGCCTTCCAAGCGAAAAATATCTAAAGAACATTTGTTATTTCAAGACGGTTGGGATCTTGACTGTTTAGTAGAAAAAACAAACGTGGATCAACAACTTGTTTAATTTGTCATGAAAATGCTGTATTTAAAAAATATAATTCTGCTCCTCACTAAACCGCTAAGCACAAACCTTTCAATGCCTCATTTTTTACAGCATCAATATAAAGAGTGTTTTTTTTCCAGGTATAGAAGTTTAAGTTGGCATTACTTTCCAAGATGGCGACCGATTTAACAGCTGTCAAGTGATTTATTCTCAGTTTGGTTTGGCAATTCATCCAAACGATCATCAAGCAAGGTGTAGATTCGTCGAATGCGCCCAAAACGAAATTGCCGTTGTTCCCGATTTTTATAAGCGAATTTTGTTTAGCGATGAAGCGCACTTCTGGTTGAATGGCTACGTCAACAAACAAAACTGCCGCATTTGAAGTCTAATCCACAAGTGTATGTCGAAACACCGTTAAATCCAGAAAAACTGACTGTTTGGTGCGCTTTATGGGCTGGTGGAATCCTTCTTCAAAAACGATGAAGGCCACAACGTTACAGACAATGGTGATCGGTATAGAGCCATGATTACTAACTTTTTCATTCCTGAATTGAACAATCATGATGTCCAGGAGCTGTGGTTCCAACAAGAAGGCGCAACATGTCCCACAGCTCGTGCCACAATCGATTTATTGAAAGACACGTTTGGTGACCGCCTAATTTCACGTTTTGGACCTGTGAATTGGCCTCCAAGATCTTGTGATTTAACACCGCTAGACTATTTTCTGTGGGGCTATGTAAAGTCATTGGTCTATGCGGATAAGCCACAAACGCTTGACCATTTGGAAGACAACATTCGCCGTGTTATTGCCGATATATGGCCACAAATGTTGGAAAAAGTCATCGAAAATTGGACATCCAGATTGGACTACATCCGAGCCAGCCGTGGCAGTCCTATGCCAGAAGTCGTATTTAAAATGTAATGCCATAAGATTATCTTTCGAATAAAAAAAATTCATGTCAATCGAATAATACATCGTTGTTTTATTGCAATTTAAAGTTCCATACCTCTAAAAAAACACCCTTTATTTATAGCGGAAGGGGGCGACTTGGGATCAGTGATGAAAGAAAATCGAAATTACCCCATAACAAGATAAAAAAATGCATTAAACCCTTTCTTTTCCTTGTGAGTTCAATATAGTTTTAAAAAAATGAAATTCAAAACTATTTATATATATATATTTTGATCAATTTCTGCATTTTAAATGTATTTTATCTTATAGCGTCCTCCCTCGTTAATCCTCATATTGCGGCTCGCGAGAATAGGATCTAGGTGACCCTATGTTATTAAGAAAATGTTTACATGGAAAGACCCAGAGCCAAAATGAGTCAGTTAATAACACCATATGGTCAGTGATTCAAAGATCTACATTTGGGAAATTAAAAACTCTAAAATTAGGGGTAAATATGGCTATTGCACAGTTCAGTACGAGTCATGTAGCAAAACTAATTATCTTAAAAAATTGTGATATTGAACCAAGTTATAACTGTGTGTCATGCTTCAAAAAACTATATACACGTTGGATTCGTGCAGCCCAACGAAAGCATCTTGAGATCCCCCCCAAAAAAAAAAAAAAAAAGAAAAATTGTTAAAAATAGTGAAAAAAAACGAAATAAGAAGAGTCTTTTGTACGAGCAGAGAGTAAAAAAAATGCTTCATATGCTTCTGGAAAGTATTAAAAAAAAGTGAATGCTCAAAAAATTACAAATTTGCACTTTGAAGCCTGTTTTCTCAAAATGTAATATTTTTCACTTTACGTACCTTTTTCTCACAAACACTACTAATCATATAATCCTCAAATTTTCAGTGTGCAGACTTTTAACAGCTGTACACATTTTAGTGGGGGAGAGTTAGATACATCTAGCCGACTTTTTTAGATATGACTTTTTTAAGCTAAATTTTAGGGAGGAAAATTGAACAATTTTTAACAAAAACACAAAACCTTTCGTTAAAGTGTAACTGATAGTACACATAACCTACTGTAAAAATTTCATTTATAAGAAGTAGATAGTTTCTGAGTAAAAGGTACATAAATTTACGCAATTTAACATGGGCTGCTATGGACGCCCCGGATCCCCTTAATATCATTGTGGTAAAATCATGAGTTGACGATTGCTGACGCACCCTCACCTATTTCACATAAAGAACACTTTTTTCTGGTTTGTTGTATCTATTAACCCTGAACGTTTTTGCTTCTAGATTGTATCTTAATCTTTTAATGGCCAAATATGGAAATGGTATGTGGAATTAGTCACCAAATCTGGAAATCGTTATTCTTGATGATCCTGATCAGGATAATGGAACAAAATTATGAAATTATTGTATTGTCATCGGTCCTCAATAAGTGTGCAAAATTTCGAATTAATCTGACTCTTAAAATGGGTAAAAATTGGGTTCAAAGATTCCGTTACATACAAGTGAAGCTTATAAAAGTGTGTTAAAAAGAGGTGCGCGTTATACGGCGAATATACCTTAAAATTAAAAAAAATGCAGATTGAGAATATAGTTGCGTGTTATACAAAGGTGCGTGTTATACAAAGGTGCGTGTTATACGCTGGATTTTACGGTATATTTTGCGTGTTTAGAAGGGAATAATAGCCTTTGTTGCTCCATATCCCACAAAACCTGTTACTGAAACTATTTAGAAAACTGTAAATAAACTATTATTTTGAAATTGATTCTGAAGAGATATTTGTCGTACATCTACCACAAAAATCCGGAAATAAATCTTATTCGAAATCAAAACTTTAAATTAAAATCTTTCATTAATTGTCAAGTTTATGTCACAATTTAAACACAATTACCGTGTGTGTATCTAACATTTGAATATTGTCTCAAATCTGTTTAAACCTTGTCGAAACATTTTTATATTACACAAGATAACAATTATTAGAAGTTGCAGCTCTATTTTATTTTAGAAAGATACGTTGGTGGCAATTTCAAGCCTATATAACAGCGATAATTTTTGTTATGGTACCATAGCAACCGTTAGTTTGAAAATATTAAATAAAAAAAAGCATTCTCTTTCTTTAATCACCCAAATGTTTCCAGTGTCATCCTTTTATGTATTTAATGCATTTTCTGTTATTCTTTTTCCGTACTGTTATATTGTAACTATTTGTTTCCTTGTGTTGAGGATCTATGTTATCCGCCATTTTGAATTTGTGAATGCTACATTAATTTCATGAAATTCTACTTTCTTTCTTAAACCTACACTGGTGCATTAATTTGAATGCAATAAAGGGCATGATAATAAACCAAGAAATAATAAAATTTTCTTTAGTTTTACGTTTTCTCCGATGTTTGAAAATATTTTTTGAATTTATTGGTAATTAAACCAATTGTGGCTATTATTGAGATATATTTTCGAATAAAATAATCGTGAATAAATTGGACACATGTGGAATTAATTACAAGTGGAAACGTTGTTTATTGATTTAAATGTTGACATATCCACATTTTTTAGCTGCATCACCTCAATTGATTTTTTTAATCATGTTGACTTCCGGGAGGAATTTTTGACCAGTATTTCCAAGCATAGTAGCCATCCGGAATTACTCAGACAGCTGGCATTTGAAGTCATAAATGATATACCTGATCAGTCCTTGATAATTTATACAGATAATAGCCGTTCGGATATCGGTAGAACTGGGAGTAACTGGGTAGGGTTACTCCCAGCATATTTAGTAACACTCTCGGGAGTTATGTTAACACCAGAAGGAATGCTGACCACTGTTCCGTCTTTAGATCGGAACTCATTGCTATCAGTGGTTTTCTTGATCATGCTCTCAACTGTAATAAGGACAGTATCTGGATCCTGGCTGAAAGCATGAGTTTCATCCAATATTTGAGGAATTGGCCAAAGATTATGGACGGTACTGGCTTGAATATTATTTCCAAATTGGTTAGGCTTGGTCAAAGGAAACAAGTGTGTCTCCATTGGATACCGCGGGTATACCTGGGAACGAGATTGCTCATGAGCTGGCTGGTAGGGGTTGGGATCTCTACCCAAGTTCCTCTGTCTTGAGCTATTCTGAAACTTAGAGTTAAATGAGAGTTAAAAAAAATCTGACTTGGCGAAACTCTCCTACTCACCACAGGTACGCAGGTAAGAGTCCTGGCCTATCTCTTCTGTGTAGGAGATCTAGGGTTCTTCAGACAGCCTTAGCGCGCTTTAGAAGCAGTCACCTGCGTGGTATGATGATCTTTGTGCAGGGGGTAAAGTCTTTCTATACCTGTCCCTGCTCTCTCTCTCTGTTTCTCCTGCTCATCTTCTGCACTGCTGGGGTATTTCCCTGGGACAGTGTTATTTGGTGTGCAGGATTTAGCTTGTGATATTCTTTTGCGGAAAGATCAAACGGACTTGGTGTTGGCTTTCCTGCTTCAAGGGGATATGAAACAACAGCAACATAAATTTAAAACAAAATACAACATTAACAAAAAAAAATTTTTTTTTTAAAGTTTGGTATATATTTTTAAAGAAACCAGGAAAATCTTAAAATGGTTTTATAAAGTGAAAAGTTAGTTTCTAAATCTTATATCAGCTCACAATTCTGAAAAGTTATTATATTGAAGTGTTAGATTTTAATAAGTTTCCCACTTTTCATCTTAATTTAAGGTATCTGACTACGTTCGAAACCGTGACTTTGAAAAAGCGTATAAACAGAGACATCTTAATACTCGGCCTCAATAAGATCATGATTTGAATAATTTTAATGATAGAATGCTATACCCAGACATATTCTCCGAACAACTGCCATGTGGCAATACTGCTCCATTATGTGATGATCGTTATCCATTCGTTGTGACATAACCATTATTACTCATTTAGTTGAAATGCGGCTGTTGGTAGAGGTGGCTTGTGCCTAGGGCAGGGATGGCGAACCAGTGGCACGTGTGCCCTTGATGACACGCGACACAATATTTTGGGCACACCACTGATAAAAACGGTTTGCATTTTAATTTAAAATAACAAAGTTCTATATAAAAAATCACGAACAAACGCGAATGATCGGTCGCAGTTTTCAGCGAGATTTTGTTAGTTCAAAGAATTATCGGAAAAGCTCAAGTTCTTTATGTACCGTGAAGTGACTTCCTTTAATAAACTGAATTTGTCCCAATTCGATTAGTTGTAAATTTAAAAAAATTTAAAATGCAACTGATTGATTTTCAGTCTAGTTGATATGGATTCAAAAATTTGTTGAAAAAAGGAGAAAGTTAGAATTGCGTGATTAAAACAGAAAGATTAACAAGCGATATAAGTAAAAAAGCTAGAAATCAAATTTTGGAAACATGGAATTGAATTCCAGATACATTTAGATGTTAGAAAAAAATTGGTTCGTGCTATTTTAATCATATTTTCATCAACCTATGCCTGCGATTCATTATTTTCAGGGATGAATAACATTAAAGACTCGCTTAGAAACCGTTTAGCAGATGACTCCAATTCAGCTTGCATTCTGCTAAAAGTAACATCTTACAATCCTAATACAAGTTATTTGTCATCTAATCTTCGACAACGAAATTCACGCTGTTACTTTAAGGGGAGTTGGAAACCTCTCTCTCTATATATACTGACAATGTTAAATTGGCTGTTTTCGATGTACCTTTTCTCAAAATCTGTTTTATGTACGTGCTTGAAATTTTTCATACTATTATAAAGTACACCTCTCTCATTATACTAAAATGAGCTTTTAGCTAATTTTGAATTTTTTAATAAATTATGAAATATTTTATCAAACATTGCGAAATTTGACCCATTTTTTAATTAAAAAATTTGTAAAAATTAAATTTTTGAGTTTTTTACAAAAAGCTCATTTTAGTATATATTAGACATCATTATAAATAATTCATAAAAAATTTACATTCCTGTGAACAGTAGTTTCTCAGAAAAGGTACATCGCACGTTAAAATTTACATTTTGAGATAAATTGATTTTAATGTATACAGTGAGACTTCTAATTGGCTAGGAAATAAAAAAATAAAAGGCTCAATTTAAAATAAAAGATACATGTTTTGGTTTATATCAGTCGTTACACTTTTAAGCAAAAACAAAGTAGTTTGTTTACAATTTTCGCCATTAAAATGGGCGTGGCCCAAATTCAACGATTATTTAAAAATACGTTTTAAGGGCTTCTAAATACCCTAGAGGTTAAAGTAAGGTATTTTTAAAAAGGTTAAAATCTATACAATTTGAAAATGTAAAAATCTCAAATTGTCAAAAAAATAAGATTTTAGCTTTCCAACACCCCTTAATTTGAATTACACGTATAAATGAAACATTTACTACTACACAGTGCAAAATGTATTTTTTCGTTGTAAATAGAGTTTTGAATACTTAGTATTTAGTTTCGTTTTATTTTCTCCATAATCACAATCTAATTTTTGACGGCACGTCTGTACCTCATTAAACATATCTTAAAGAAAAAATGGCACGTTGACCCAAAAAGGTTCGCCCTCCCTGGCCTGGGGTGTGAGATTTTGAGTCATGCACATAGATTTGTTTCAGATTACCGTTTGTACGAGTTCTTTTGACAATGTTTTCTATAAACAAGGGGTCGGCAACCTTTTAGCTATGGCATGTCAAACCAATCCATCCAGGAAGTTTTTGAAACAGTTCGATTCCCGTGATAATGTATGCAGAGAGTAACGAGAATAGAGATCAATAATATACATTTATAGTTTTATCACATATTAATATAGCATCCCTTAAAGATATTTCTTAACATAAAAATAAACAGCGTAAAATATTATTATATTTTCTACAAAAATAAAACAAAATTTAAATTGTGCATATATTACGTATTTTTAAAATAAGAGACAGCATAAAATTTAAGTATTTCCCTTCATTATAGTTAAATAAATGGATAAATAAAAATTTTGATGCGAATTTAATGTTTGCCCTGCTTCACTTTTACATCGCAAAATCAGGGGGGATGATTTCTGAGTTTCAATTTGACACGATTCTGACACATTCAGTGGTAAAACAGAGTTCGTCCAGAACTCGAAATATTTTTCATATAAGAAAAGGTTTTTTCATAGATATGTAGAACCAAAAATTATTAAATCTCTGGAGCAATGACGTTCAAAAATTTGCAAAATAGCTATAATTTCCTCCTCGGTGCTATTTTTCAGTGCCAAGATGGGCCAGAGCCTCAAGAGTTCTTAAGACGTCCCTGCATATAAGAGGTCTCAGGGGTTTTAATTTTGTCTCGAGGGGGAAATATAAACAATTTTCAAACAGGTATAATTCTTTTAAATTTAAATTAAATAATTAGAATCTTTTACACATTATTTACAAGGGATTATGGCTTCAAAAATGTACAAAATGTTTGAAATATAATCATAATTTAAAAAATTATAAGCATATGAAAATAAGAAATAATTTTGTAATGAATATTAAGTAATTTTTTTTGTGTTGCGCACGCTATTTTCTAAAATAGTAGCTTCTGATGTATAAAACTTTACAGAATTATAAAATGTATCATACTGTTTAAACCGTACATCATTTAAGAATAATATATCATTCGTATCTCAAAATATTTGAAAAATATTGAAATTTTTTTTTAAAAAAATTGAATGTAATTTTTTAATTTTTTTAAAAAAATATAATTCATTAATCTACTTATATAAAAATACTACAGTGTAATAAGGGGATACATTTAACTATATAAATCAACTTAAAGCAAGTAATTAAAGCTACTATTATAAAAAATAGCATGCGCAATGTAACACTTAATTAATATTTCTTATAGAAATGTTTCTTATAAATATTTTCATATGCTTATAATTTTTGAAATTATGATTATATTTTACATATTTTATACTTTTCTGAAGCCCATTCCTTTATAAAAAATGCGCCAAAAAGATTCGAATTATTTAATTTTAATTTTAAAGAGTTATATATATTTGAATATTGTTTATATTTTCAGCCCTCTAGAGAAAGTTAACAACCTGACACCCCATAAATAAACATTTTTTTTTATATTTAGTGCCACTTGAATTAGAATATACATGTAAAATTATTTTAAGAATATTATTATAGGAAAAAGTTATTTAAAGGCAGTTTTATGAGAAAAAATGACGTATTTTCAAAACATTCTCCTTTCATGAAAAATGCTTCTATAATAATAATATTTTGCCCGTATATAACTTGGACTTCTGTACAGAGTCTGAGATAGGATTTTAGAAATAAATATATTTTAGGAATACTTTTATTCCTATTTTAATAAATCAGAGTAAAAAAAATTCAACTAAAAACAAATATTATTATTTCAATTGATGGTAACTCTGAATATAATTAGAATTTTTAGAAATACAGACAAAATATCATAGAAAAATGCGCAAAAATTATTTGTAAAAAATATTAATTTATATATGTTTTTTCAAAATCACAATTCCAAAAGTAAACAGATGCCCCCATCCGGTATAGTGGTTAGTAACGCTGACTGCGATGCCGTAGGATCTGAGTTCGAATCCCGGGTAACACAAGGATGTTTGTGTTGTATTCCTTCTCTTCATTGTGATGTGTACTTCACGCTTACTTGTATGTAAGCCTCCGTGTGATACTTTGTGGTACACGGGGTTATAAATAGTCTCAATAATAATAGGAAAACCGATACCGTAAAAGCTTAGCATTCAGTTCTAGACTTGCAGTAATTCAATCAAATAATATATATATATATATATACACATATAAATATATATTGTGTGATTTTCCTACTGTCTATGAGTTTTTCGAGTGTGATTGATGAATGTTTATCTCTTGTTTGTAGAGAATTAGACTATATATATCTTATTCAAATTTTCAATCGTTTATAAAATACTTTCTATTAATCCATTCAAGTTCAAATACATTTTTTAAAACTTGTATGGATGACACTTGATGTTAATACAGTTTTTTCAAATATTAATTCATTCATTAAATTAAAAAATGAATAAATAGTAAGAAATAAGAATAACAGTCCAACAGCATATACAGAAAAGAAAATCGTTCGATGTGCTCCTGTAGTGCAATGGATAACGCGTTTGACTTCTAATCCAAAGGTCGTGGGTTCGAATCCTTCCTGGGATGGCCTTATTTCTGAGAATGTGATTTATTTATGAATAAATGTAGTAACAAACAAAAATAATAGTCCAACACCATATATAGAAAAAGAAATTGCTTTCTATTTACTGCTTAATATTGTGGTTCTGTCATATTTATATTAATTGTAAGTATTTAATAAAAAGTAACTAAAATAAAAATTTTGTAGTAGTAGGAATTGAGTTAATTTTTTTATATTACTTGTTTATAAAAGAGTTTAAACTACCAGAAAAAAATACTTTTTCGCATTGACTTGCTGAATCGTTCATACGTTTATTGAATAATTATATTTCTTAGATAAAATAATGAAAAGAAATAATTCTAAGAAAAAAGAATATTTCTACATTTTTCTTACAAGAATATTACTTTCCATTATTCGAAAAAATAATTAGGGAAAGTTAAACGGTTTATGGGGACTTAATTTAAAAAAATGTTACTATACTATGTAATAATTTAATAAAAATAGCTCTTTCTAAAGGTATTACATTTCTTAAATAAAAATATCAATGAATCTGATTCCCGAAATTCTGGTTAATCTTATTAAGAAAAATGTTTTCATAAAGAAGATTCTCAAAAAATTGTTTCCTTTATTTTCGAAGAATTATCACCGAAAATCAGAAGTTCATGAATTTACCCATTTTTTTTGTTCTTTAGATATGCTAATTACAAATTTTCAAAAAAGAAATATTGATACAAAAATATTTTTCCTCCAAAGTTTCTCTCTTTACAAAAAAAACTTCGATTTCAAATGAAATCAAAAACTTACGAGAACAAAAACTAGTTCTCAAAAACAAGAGATACCTTTGGCGATTTGGCGAGCAAAGAGCCGATTTTGCCGGCAACCACGCCTAAACTGAATTCCATGCTTCGGCGATACATCAGACGGTTCTTAACTCTCGTTTAGGCAGTTAGGGACCGACAGTTTTCGACTGCGCGATCCGGTAGAAGTCGATTGAAGTACTACCACGTGCTTTGATTGGACGAAGGTCGTCGAATACTCGAACTTCAGTTTTGTTTTTGTGGATGTCACATACGGTGTGCGATTCGAAATGGAATGAATTATTCTTTTCGCGAATGTGTTTTATTCCAAACAAATTATGATTTTATATTTTCTTGGTGACATGCTTTCTGAAACGCAATCATAAATGATTTAGATTGAAGAAATTCGATTTTTTTTTTGCATTAGGAATAATATTCGACAATTTTTGGATATTTTATGACCATTGTCAAAGGAGTACACGGTACTTTTCTGTATTGCCTATATAAAAAAATTCCATAATTATTGTGAGATATATGGAATTTTTAGATTTATAATATCAAATTGTCAATATAGTCGATTTTGAAGATCTGGATTGTAATCTTTCGCAGTCTTTTCCTCTGTGGATTGTGATTTATACATTATCTTGGTGATATGTGCTTAGCAACGTCCTCAGACATAGTATGATTGTTTTCATGTGTTCTAAAATTCAAATAATTTCAGCTTGACGTATTTGCAGTCTGAGTCATTATTGAAAAAAGTTCTTTCTTTGTGGAACATATAGTCATGAAAGTAATTTCCCCCATTGAATGATTAACATGGAAACGGGTACGCCCAGCAAAGCGAAAAAGTGTACCAAAGAAAAGTGTGGCAGTCCTGCCAAATCCAAAAGACATTCTAAATCACCGGATCACAGTTCCAAGTCATCTCCTGAGCACGACCCTAAGCTATGGCAGGCCAAAGAGCAGGTCCTCAGCATGCCTAGTCCGAGACGGGAGTACAGAGAGTGTGTTGTTGACACGCGTTCCCCGTGCACCACCGCTAATCCGACCATGTGCTGTGGTCCAGACAAAAAAGGAGAGGGTTTTTCGAGGATGGCCGTTTTGTATTTCATGTTATTTTCGTGCGTTTTTGTGGTGGCTATAATCGGACTGAGGATGTTCACCATAGAGGATAAACTTCTGAGGCTGGACACTGACTATCAACAACAGCAGATGAGAATAGAAGCCCTGGAGACTATTATTGAGAAGTTACAAAAGGTAAATCATATATCTCTCTCAATGGTCTTGTGATATGTTACAATTGTTCTTTATTTATACCTAGATTTTAATGATGTACCCTTTTTTTCTGATGCATAGAACACATTTTTTTTGAAAATAAGATTATTTTAATCAGAATGCTTTCTAGATCTAGATATGCATTATTGCAAAGTAAATTTTGTGTCATTCTGTGCGATATCTTTAAATAATTTTCTTGGTTTTTGAGATATTTTTTTGGACACGAGTACTTTTTGTGTGTGGTTGTTTGAGGAGTTTTCAGGAATTTTTTGGTAATACAATATATGCAACAGATGATAGCTTGATTCTAACTTCTTGGGGGAAGGTGAGCCGTAGTTTTTTTTGGAGATTTCTTAAATCTCCAGGGATGATAAAAGTTCGCAAGTGAATTTTATTTTTAGTATGCAAGACGCACTGGTGTAGCTAGTTTTGGGTGGGTTCCGTATCAAAATTTCTTGCACGTCCTTTTGAGGGGTCTCTTAATATATTAAGTTTTTTCCCTCACGTATGTTGGGGCCACTGTAGCTTGGGGTACATATTGATATGGCGGTAGCTACGTCCCTGGTACGACGCTACATCAGCAATTACTTTTTGATGAAATTTTTCATTGCATTTTATATAATTTTTGAGCATTTGATAGACCTTTAGGGCAGTGATCCACAACCTCCGGTCTGTGGATCAAATAGTTCCGGGCCGCCAAAAGAACATTAAACTATATTGCCATTTTATTTAAAGTGGTGCATTTCTCTCTGATTTGCACAACTTTTCACGGAAATCACTTTATATTCCGCATTAAACCACTTTTATTCATTTTTGGTGTAACTATATTTTATTCTGAAGGCATATTAAATGTAACTAAATTAAAATTGTTAAATCAAAACAATCTAAAATATAAACAATCAACGTGTCCCCCCTCCTCAGCGGGCCGCGGTAAAATTATCTATGAAAAGGTTGCGGAGGTTGCTTTAAAGTGCCAACATTCGGAATCGTGATTTTAAAAAGTGTATTAATGAATACTTTTTTATATATATAGTGTCTGTTGAATTTGAACATATTATATTTTTAAGACAATCTTATACGAAAAAATTATTTAAATAGATTTTTTTGGCAAAAAATGAAAAAAAAAATGAAAACATTCTGTTATGAAAAATGCTGTTGTAATATTTCGCCAATATATAACTAGAACCTCTCTACAGAAACTGAACTGGGATTTGTGAAAAGTTAACATTATTTTCAGAATAAGATCATTTGAAATAATATCCCCGGTGGGTTTTTATTAAAATTTCTCTTCTCCGAAATAATTAAATCTGAATAAATTCACTACTATATTATGTATTTGAAAAATTTGAGTTTAGTCTCTGTACAGAAGTCTATGCTGTATACAGGTAAAATATCATTATTAGAGAATTTTCCACAAAAGTAGAATGTTTTGAAAATTTCTTTTTTCTTCGTACTTCGCTTTACAATTACATTTAAATAATTTTTTACTATAATAATATTCTAAAAACAATTTTATATGTATATTCTATTTCAAGCGATACTAAATATAAAAAAGAGTATTCATTGACATGCCTTTTAAAATTACGGTTCCGAGCGTAGTTTGTCACCCTATTATCAAACTTTTTTTAGTATATTTCAATGATTTTTTGAAAACTTTTGACTTAAATATGCACCTGTTGATTGGAAAATGGCTGCCGAAATTCTTGTTTTGGGCTTAAAATTGTAAGTAACGTTCGATGTGTGTTTTGTTTCTTTGTACATAAAATCGTTTGAATTGTAAGAGACGAATTTTAAACCAAGAATGAGAGAGAGATGAAATAGTTGAATTGTCTATTTGTGGCGTATTGAAATTCAGTAAAAATGACTTCCCAAACTAATTAATTGTTAAAAGAACAAGATAATGAAATAATTATTTTAGTATTTTGTAAATGGTTATTATGTTAAATCTTCTTTAATAATAATTAAAAATGAGTAAAATGGCTTGATAGCATTTGACATTTAGAACATATTTTTTCATAAATCTAACCAATCATTTATAAAGTTGTCCATTCATTTTATATAGAGAGAGAGTATACAACAAAACTTTTTAAATGATGAATGTACACTAAATTGAGGTAAAATAATATAATATAATTAAACTCGCCTGTATGCAATCATAATATTTGAAAATTTGATCGAAAATGCTTTTATCCAAGCTTAATCAATAAAAAGCTTTTAAAATCACAAGAAATGATCACAACATTCGATTTCATACAGATAAAAATGATGAAATAATGATATAAAAAGAACGCTAGCCCAGAAGCAAACATAGAATTTTTTTCTAAACGGTTATCTAATAGATATGAGTATAATGAAGTTTTTTTTAAATATAGAATAAGAATTATATTTTCCTTATTGCGCTGCAAAAATTGCATTCAAATTGCACATTGAACCTACAATTATACTGTAATTGCACTGTTATTTTTAATCTTATGTTTAAAAGCTTTTTAGCAGCTTTTCGATGAAACATTTTTTTTTCTTTTTAACATGATTGTGTTGATGTTACATTTGCTGTAAATTAAAATAAATGTTTATTATTGTAAAAGATGTTTGCAGATAGGAAAACGATCGATTAAAATTTATTTACATTCATTCTATTTATTAAGTTTTTAAATTTAAATAAGATTATTAAATAATAATAATAAATCTTTAATGTCTCTCTTGGAATATGGAAGAAAAATAGTTAGTGTTTCATTTTTTATGAGCTCTTACGCACAATGAGTACGTTCTGAACCATGATTTGTAAAGAACGTGTAAATCGATAATATTCTTGTTATTTAATGCAACTTGAACAAAAATATACGAATAAAATTATTTTTAGAATATTGTTGCAAAAAAATTTTAATGCAATTTTTGGCAAGGAAAAACAGCACATATTTTTAAAACAGTCTCTTTTCATAAAAAATGCTTCTATAATAATATTATTTTGTCTATAACGTAGCTGAGATTTCTATACCAGGGTTGTATTAAGATTTTTGAAATGTATAATTTATAGAAGCGGATTTATATATGTTTATACTTAAATATACATATTATATATATTCATACATAAATTAAAAAATGAATAAATAGTAAAAAAACCAAAATAAGAGTCCCAACACCATATTTAAAAAAGAAATTCTCTCGTTATGTTGGACTTCTAATCCAAAGGTTGTGGATTCGAATCCCACATGGGATGGCCTCAGTTTTGAGAATGAGAATATGATTTCTGTTTTTCCGTACTATTTTATTTGAATAATTAAATTTAATGAATGAATAAATAGTACCAAAAAAAAAATAGTCCAGCACCCTATATAGAAAGGAAAATTGCTTTTTATTTTGTCACTTAATATTTTGATTGTCATTTGTATGTACATATTTATATTAATTGTATCTATTTAATAAAAAATAACTAAAATAAAATGTTTCTTTGTTGACCTATATAAGTAGGCATTGACTTAAAAAAAATCTTTTTTTGTATTACTTGTTTTATATGAACTGAACTGGTTATCAATCCATTAAAAAAAAACTCCTGTCATTGATACAATGTATAATTTTCATAAATAGAATTACACTTGATTGTGTATCACGTTCCGAGGTATAAATAAAAGTAAAATTCAAAATGATTGCGTTGAAATTCATACCTAATTAAGAGCTTTGAACTGCGGTTTTCAAGGTATGCAGAAACCTATAAATCGACTTACTTCACCATTGTCAGATGCCAAACCTGTTACTTGTATGTTAATTTTAATTAAAACCAATGTAGAGCACGCGTAGTACATTTAATTTTACTGCTCACTTTTTTAAAGTTAATCGGGTTCAGTTGCGCACACAAGGGGGAGAGTCCTGGGGGTCCGGACCTCCCCCAAAACCCTTGATTTTTTTTCTGCTTGATTAAAATTCTAAGCATATAATACGTAAAATTTAATTATTTGTTATTAATGATTAATTTTATTAATTAATGCTAATTATTTATTTAATAATTAGTTTTTTTACTGTTTTTGTTCCCGAAAATCGACAAAACCAAAAAGAGCATAATACAAGAATCGAGAACTTTCGAACCTGAACCTCCCACCCTCCTTGAAAAATTCCTGTGTGCGCTACTGATCGGGTTGAATGTATTTTTAAATCTTAATAATAACTCGTTATTAAATAAGGATTTTGATTATTATTTTTTTGGGGGGACTTCGAAAAATATTTTAGTTTTTACAGTACTGAAAATCGTATATCTTATTTTCAACGTTTGTCCGTGTCATAGAAATATTTTAGGCGGATATTCTTCCATTTTTACCCTACTGTGTAGAGGGGCTTATTCATGTTAAATCTGTTGAGGCACAAACGTCCTCTCGTTGGTATAGTATTGTAGTTAGGAGAGGGGTTTCCAGCTCAAATGTAGTTGGTCCAAAATTGCGAGGTCCTTTGCCAATAGCACACGTTTGCTTTGGAGTGTGGCAATCAATCTGCTGTTTTGATAGAGAAACCAATGGTAGATAAACAAAAAAAAGGGGAATACTTGCGTTTTAGCGTGCCGCCCATCCGGTATAGTGGGTATTGACGTTGACTGCGGTGCCCTAGGGACTGGGTTCGAATCCCGGAGAAGACATGGATGTTTGTAAATATAAAGTGCCTTCGCAGCAAGGGGGTATTTTAAATAGCCGTCGAGCCGCAAGTCCTCTTGTGAGGTTGATGGAAGGGGAAGAGAAGTGGGAGGCCCCTGACCACCCCCAGGGTGTTCTCCCTCAAAATTGGGGTGGAGCCGGGCAAAATCGTACTGTCACCTGCATGGTGCTCAAAGCTACGGCTAACGACAGGCGTAAAAATCTAGCCTTTATCCGCGTGAGTGTGAGTGAGTGAATATTAACGCCGCACTGTTCAGCTACACGAGGGCTTTTGGTGACGTACTACGTAATTTTGAACCATGGTCAAGTGACGTAGACGACATCTGAGCTGGCACCCTCCTCTCCTAACTACCACACCACTCCAACGGGAGGATGTTTCAGCTCTCGACAGATTTAACGTGCATCGCTGCCCTACACGGCGGTTCTTTAGTGGTACTGGGATCGACCTTGACCACTGGGCTACCGCAGCCCCAGCCTTTAGCCGAGATTAATTTTATGTACCTTGATCCGATGTTACTGTCGAACCGGTTGGCATAAGTAACAACAACAATGTATTAGCTTCACCGCACCCAAATTGGTGCCACGCGAATCGTGTCTTGATATCAAAACAACAGATTCTAACGTGTTTTAAAAAGAAACTGTACTTGCGTATTATCGCAAACTATTGGCGACTATATGAAACAAAGCACCTGGTTGCCAATTCAGTGCATGCGACGGATAGAAAATAGGGGTTGCCTACTTCGAGAGTTATTAATTAAGTTGTGTGGCGATTGTTACTATATTAAGTAAGTAACAAAGAAACTACCCGGTCACATTTTTCTGGAAAATGGTGTGTTTTCTTGGCGCCAATTTGGCTGCGGTGACATTAATACGCAAGTTTCCAACATTATCATTATACCCTCAATAGGGTGTCATTTTAAAAATATAATTCTTTGTAATGGATAAAGTTTCCGGAATTCTTCTTTTTATAAATCGTCTCAAACGCCCTCCCGTTGGTGTGGTAGTGAGGAGAGGGGTTCCAGTTCAGTTGTCGTCCTCGTCACTTGACCATGGTTCAAAATTACGAGATCCGTCGTCAAAAGTGTTAAGATACCATAATGCGAATGCATTTTAAACATAGCGAAATGTTATAAAAGTAAAAGCTTTCAGAGAAATATTTAAAAATTAATAATAAATAGCAGTATAATGAAGGGTATGAACGAATTTCAGTGATTTTGTGGAGAACTGTATTTTAGATTCAAATAAAAATATTAGAACAGGTGCAATTGCCATAAAATTAGTTTAATTAATGTTAGTAAAAATAAATACTAGAAGTAAAATATATAAAACAGATACAGAATAAATTCAAGTAAATACCAACTAACCTTTATTATAAAGGCATAAATATCATTTACCATTGTGGATTTAGTCCAACCTAGTTACAAAACTTAAAGATTTTAGTCATTTTCTAAATTGTTTGATATTTTTTAAATTCTTTTAGGATGTTTTCAATTCTTTGATCCAATTTTACTTATGGAAATACCACAATAGGTGCAAAAATGTCCGCTCTGCCTACCCAGCTTCCCTTAAGTGTTTGCTGTAGCCACTGTCCACATAACTGTAGATTAAATAATATAAATCCTATTTGAATTCTACTTTGGTAGATGATTAAATAATTTCTAAATAATCTAAAACGATATTATCCGTGTAGAAATTTAATTGATAGAATTTCTCGTACTTCCTAAACTGTTACAACATGTAGAAGTTGTATCTTTTAAAACGCATATCCTTGTTGAACCGTTAGCAAAGTTTCACGCTACAATTAATAAAATGTATTTCCACTAGTTTTAGCTCAAATTGGTTTATATATCGATTTGTCCAATCGGGCATGCTCCAAAGGCATTTGCCTGGAAATCATAATTTATTAAATCATTCACGGGATCTTGATTTGAATTACTGTGGATCCTGCTTTATTCAAGCATAAAACCAGATATTCCACACCACGCTATTCATTATTTAATAAAGAATAATTGATCTTAAACATCTCGTTATGATAGGCGTTCTTTTGATGTTTATTGGCGAGTAAATGGATTGAGCTTGGCGATTTTTATGATAGAAAACAGTTACAGTGATCGCACATGTTGCGGGGTTTTGATGATAAAGTTGAGAACCCTGAGCACTCTGGGTGTTAGTTTTGAGTTGAAATTAATCTATGTAGGATTCTCTTGTGAAGTGTTTGAGCAACTGCGTGTTAAATTCAATTAGAACTGTAAGTCCTCTCGTGTCTTTCGCTTAAAATTGTGCAGTGTTCAAGGTCACTAGTTTCGTGAGTGAGTGAATATTAACGTCACACTATTCAGCTCACTGGCGTAACTAGTTCTGAGTGGGCCCTGTATCAAAATTCCTTCGGGGCCCTATTTCACGATTGAGAGCCCTATTAGTGGGTCTGTAGTAACACGTGTTGGAGTCCCTGTAGCTTGGGGGCCCCGTATCATTGATACGGCGGTAGCTACGTCCCTGGTGGCCGCGGTAGCCGAGTGGTATAGGTATCGGACCGTGGCTTGCTTGGTCACGAGCTCGATCCCAGTACCACTAAAGACCCGCCGTGTAGGGCAGCGATGCACGTTAAATCTGTCGAGAGCTGAAACGTCCTCCCGTTGGTGTGGTGTGGTAGTTAGGAGAGGGGGGTGCCAGCTCAGGTGTCGTCCACGTCACTTGACCATGGTTCAAAATTACGTGGTCCGTCGCCAAAAGCCCTCGTGTAGCTGAACAGTGCGACGTTAATATTCAATCAATCAATCAAAGCTACGTCCCTGATTCAGCTACTCGAGGGCTTTTGGCAACGGACCTCGCAAATTTGAACCGTTGTCAAGTGGCGAGGACGACACCTGAACTGGCACCCCCTCTCCTAACTACCGCGCAACACCACGGGAGGACGTTTGAGCTTTCGACAGATTTAACGTGTGTCGCTCCCCTACACGGTGGGTCTTCAGCGGTTCTCGGTTCGAACTTCTGACACGCCGGCCACGAGTCCGTTACCTTGACCATTAGGCTACCGCGGCCACTCTAGTTTCGTAGTGAGCAACTATTGAATCCAGTGGCGCACACAAAAGAGGGGGGGATCCACGGGTCCGAACTCCCATAGCACTTGTTTTTTTTATTGATGATTTTCCTATGTATATTGTGCGTAAAATTTGATTAAGTATTTGTTATGAACACTTTATATTTTTAATTATTGCTAATTATTAATTTAATAATTTATTTTTTTTACTGTTTTTTTTGTTCCCATAATCGACAAAATCAAAAAGAATATATTTGGTGGCTTACTGAGATATGATTCGAGGATGGTGAACTTTCGACCCTCCCCTCCTTCTTTGAAAAATTTTTCTGTGCGCCACTGTTTGAGTCCATAGTCTACCTGAGACCTGGCCTTCGTCGGAAAAACGGAACCAGCTACTTGTTAAAAGAAAGCGTTTTGGAAAGTTAATGATATACCGTTTCAGTTATTTATTTCTTTTGGCATTTTTTATTGGTTCAGAGTTATGAAGTTCGTCACCCCCCCCCCCTCAATAGTCCTAGCATGTATTTCGAGAACGATATGAACCTTTAGAGGTGACTATTTGAGAAGATACTGCTCTGTTGTACCGGACTTTCGGCTATACTGCTCCCCCCCTTTGTTGCCGAATGGTCATGGTCATGAACTCGTGGTCAATGTTGTCGAATTTTGGTTTCGAAGCTTGGAGCGACTGAAGATCCACCGTGTAAAGGTACTGGTGCATGTTAAATCTGTAGTGGATAACAATCCTCAAGTTGGTGTGGTAGGGAAGTTAGGGGATTGTGAGTGCCACATCACGTGTGGTCCTCGGCACTTTTCCATGGTTCAAAAATTACGAGGTCCGTTTCCAATGACCCTTGTGTTGCTTCACAATGCTATCTAATCCAAAATCAAAGCCTCCCCCCTTTTTGTCTATAATTAATTTTGCGTCATCGGGCAATGACAAAAAGGTGAAACTACGTTCATCCCCCCCCCTCGGGGCCGCCGTAGCTGAGTGGTTTTGGTATCGGATCGTGGCATGCCTTGTCACGAGTTCGAGCCCAGTACCACTGAAGACCCGCCGTGTAGGGTAGCGATGCACGTTAAATCTGTCCAGAGCTGAAACGTCCTCCCGTTGGAGTGGTGTGGTAGTTAGGAGAGGGGGTGCCAGCTCAGGTGTCGTTCACGTCACTTGACTATGGTTCAAAATTACGTGGTCCGTCGCCAAAAGCCCTCGAGTAGCTGAACAATGCAATATTAATATTCAATCAATCAACACCCCCTGGGTAATGGGTAATGAGGGATCTTTGTGGTAAGGAAAATAAGAAAGATCAAATTTTTACCCTCCCCTCGACTGGAAATAAGAGAGTTCGATCAAGTCATTGGCATTTATAGGTTTTTAACAGGCCATATATATAGTGTTCAAAAGAGGCAATTAGGAGGGAGAATTCATTGGTTGATTTTTGAGCCAAACCAGTCTTTTGAGTCTATGTATTGTTGTTGAAATATCGACCACAAGTCTGGTGGTCCCAAACCCATGTCTCAAGTCAGTGGCGCACACAGGAATTTTTCAAGGGGGGTCCGGTGTCGAAAGTTCACCATTCTTGTATCATTTTCCTTTTGATTTTGTCGATTTTCGGGAACAAAACACAGTAAAACACTAATTATTGAATAAATAATTAGCATTAATTAATAAAATTAATCATTAATAACAAATACTTAATTAAATTTTACGCACTATATACTTAGAATTCTAATCAACCGAAAAAAAAATCAAGGGTCTTGGGGGGGGTTCGGACCCCCAGGACCAACCCCCTTGTATGCGCCACTGTCTCAAGAGGATTATAGTGGAATTTTGGGGCACGTAAAATATAGTTCGTTTTATATGGCCGCGATATCCGAGTAATCTTGATCACGGTCGCGAACACTCGTGGCCGGCTTTGTCGAGTCGCGGGTTCGAGTTCTAGTGCCATTGAAGATCTGCCGTGTAGTGTTGAGGCACGTTAAGTCTGTCGAGGCTCAAAGTCGTCGTTTGCGTGGTGTTTAAGATTGGAGTGTGGGGGAGCGACTCAGGTGACGTCTTCGTCAGTTGATTAGGGTTCAAAATTACGGCGTCCGTCCCTTGAGTGAGTGAGTGAATATTAACGTCACACTGTTCAGCTGCACGAGGTCTTTAAGTGACGGATCTCGTATTTTTGAATCATGGTCAAGAGACGAGGATAACACCTGAGCTAGCACCCCCTCTCCTAACTACCACACCAACGAGAGGACCTTTGAGTTTTCGACAGATATAACGGGCATCGCTCCCCTACACGGCGGGTCTTCAGTGATACTAGGCTCGAAGTGACACGCCAGATACGAGTCCGTTACCTTGACCACTAGGCTACCGCGGCCACGTGTCCGTCACGAGTAGCCTTCATGGTGCAAATCAAACCTTATCGTCTTACGAAGCCCATCGCGAAGAGGTATATTAAAGTTTGGTAATTTTTACGCTAAACTTAAAATACTCGCCATGCACGCCCAAAAGTCAACTACTCAAGGTATCAGACTACGTTCGGAACCATGATTTTTAAAAGGCGCATAAATGGAATATTTTCATGACATTTAGTGTCACTTAGATTAGAATACATGTATAAAATTGTTTTAAGGACATTTTGACAAAAGCTAAAGTTATTTAAATACAATATTTTGGCAAAAAATTAACTTAGAATAATCTTCTTTTTTTTCAAAATGTTCTCCTTTTATAAAAAAAAAATGATTCTAAAATAATGTTTTGCTTATATAAAGTAAAGACTTCTCCAGAGAGTGAACAATTTTTTTTTTGAAAAATTCACATTATTTTCAGAGTTACAACCCATTGAAATAGTTATCGGCGTTTTTTCCTTAAAATTTCTCCCCTCTGTTGTCAAAACATGGATAAAACCACTTTTAAGTTATATATTTCAAATATTCTAGTTGAGCCTCTGTACAGAGGTCTGAGCTATATACAGGTAAAATATTATTATAATAGAAGCATTTTTCACAAAAGGAGAACATTTTGAAAAAAAGTTTATTCTAAGTTAATTTTTAGGCGAAATATAGCACTTAAATAATTTTTTATTGTAAGACTATTCTTAAAACAATTTTATATACATTTTCTAATCTAAGTGACACTGAATATCATAAATATTATCCATTTATACGCTTTTGCAAAATCACGGTTCCGGACGTAGTCGGATACCTTAAGCCAGGGATGTCGAACCTTTCTGGATCAACGTGCCATTTTTTCTTTAAGATATGTTAAATGAGGTATAAACGTGCCGTCAAATAATTTTGACTTTAATGTAATTTTGAAAATAATAAAACTAAATACCCACATCACAAAATTCTTTATTTACTACGAAAATATACATTTTGCACTGAATAGTAGTAAATGTTTCAAGTACACACGTGTAATTAAATTTAAGTAACATTAGTGTGACATCTATTGTTGCAGATTATATATATAGAGAGAGATGACAAATAACTTATATTAGGATTGTAAAATGTTACTTTTAGCAGAATGCATGTTGAATTGGTCATCTGCCAAACGGTTTCTGGCGAGTCTTTAATGTTATTCATCTCTGAAAATAATCACTCGCAACCATAGGTAGATTAAAATATGGTTAAAATATACACAAGCTAGCTTCTTAAAACAGTTAAATGTGTCTGGAATCAAATTCCATGTTTCCAAAATTTCGTTAATGGCATTTCTACTTATATTGCTTGTTAATCTTTCTGTTTCAATCAATTCCAACTTTTTCCTTGTTTCAATAAATTTTTGAATCCGCGTATTGAACTAGACTAGAAATCAACAAGTTGCATTTCAAATTCTTCAATGTCCAACGAACCAAATCGGAGCAAGTTCAGTTTATCAAATGTCACATCAGGGTACATAATAAACGTGTTTCTTACAATTCTTTGAACTGAGAAAATCTCAGTGAAAACTCCTTGATTGAAGAATCAATTATGGAAATAAATTATTCAATAACGATATCTTTGTCTGGTTTTACACGCACATTTTTATCTTTGAAATTGTTTTTCAAGTTTGGGGTTCCTAGTAATAATATAGTTTCTGAACTAAAATGCAAACCGTTTTGATCGGTGGCGTGCCCAGTGGCCCGCGTGCCAATGGTTCGCAGGAAATAGTAAAGTTTAATTTGAAATATTTACGTAATGGATGTAATTGAAATTGTGTGTGATATAGTTTAGGAATACTCTTAAAAACTGTATTTTCTTTTATTAAAAAAAATGTTTCAATTCGCAAAACTATATCCGCACAATTATAACTTTCAACTGTGAAACCGTTGAATTTTTTTAAAAAAAATTATTCCAATTTATTTATTTTAAGGCCTATATATCGAATTCTTATCCCCAAATTCTCAAGAAATCCATTAACCGCCTTTACAAGCCTAAGCTATCTGATTTTAATTTTTTCCAACGCTAAGCGATAAGGCAGGGCTGTGTATGCGCCTTTTAAACCCAACTCATCCATTAAAATGCTAAATGGCGCCAAACGAAACACTGAACACGAATTCTGATTGGAAAAAGAGAACTAGTTCCAAACCCCCCTTTTTACACTCCCAATTTTTCATTTATACCTTGTTACAACCACTGTGTGTGTGTCTGAAGCTAATTAATTTTGTTTCAAATCGTGACTGCAATGAATACTATCTATCAATATAAATGACATACTGTATGTGTATAGTTTTTGCTGTTCGGAAGATTCAAATACTAGAACACGCGATTTGCCCATTCTCAGTGGATTTTGATACAAGTTATATTTTTCCACTTGGAGAATTTTAAGTGTTTCGTTTGATTCATTGACTTTGATCTTGCGAATTAAATACGAGGGAAGGGCTTTGTCTGGGTAAGGGTCGATCAGTTATTTCACTTGTTTTGTTTTTCTTTTAAATATTTCTTGATTTTTTTTTTTGAGTTATATCTGTTTAATTTAAACGATCGTATACGTATAGCTGTAATAACTTAAATTGATATCTACTCATAATTTATATCTCCTTTATTATTAACATCAGGGGCGTAGCTACCACCGTATCAATGATACGGGGCCCCAGTTACAGGGGCCCCAACATGTGTAACTACAGTAACTACAAGGCAACTACAACATGTGTACCTATAAGATTTTCATTTCTATAAAGAGAGAGGCCCCAAAACAGTTTTGATACGGTGCCCATTCAGCACTAGCTATGACAGTGATTAACATGTAATTGAAAAATCATAATCCCCTATTTCGAAACGTGTCTCTATTTTTTTCTAAAATATAAACATTATATTGATGTATTTATTACCAGTAGCGCACACAGGAATTTTTCAAGGGGGGAGGGGGGTCCGGGGTCGAAAGTTCACCATTCTTGTATCATGCTCCTTTTGATTTTGTCGATTTTCGGGAACAAAACACAGTAAAAAACTAATTATTGAATAAATAATTAGCATTAATTAATAAAATTAATCATTAATAACAAATACTTAATTAAATTTTACGCACTATGTATTTAGAATTGTAGTCAATCGGAAAAAAATCAAGGTTTTTTGGGGTGGGGGTCCAGACACCTAGGCCCCCTTGTGTGCACCACTGTTTATTACTGATTCCTTAGACCTTAAATTTTTATTGATTTATCGGCGATTCCAAGAAGTACATGACCCTGAATTGTTTTCATGCGCCTAACTAACCGGGGGATTTGATATTTCCTACACAATTATGTCATTTCTATTAATGACTAATTATTCCCTTCGCTTAAACACGTGACTGTTTTTTTATAATGCGTTTTCCTCTGTTCTCCCCTGTACATAAAAATTTGATATTTGAATAATTCCCTCTCTTTGTCTTCGTCAAAATGTAAATCGCGCGTGTATTTTTGTGCTGTGTGTTTTCTATGTCGCGTGCCCGTTCCTTTCCTGTTTTGTGAATAAACGTGAAATAAAGTGGAATAAAACAAGGTGATGCTTCATCAATCCAACACCCTCTACGTGCACACCTATTCTGGGAATAATGTTTTAAATAGAAAAACGTCCTCCCGTTGGTGTGGTGTGGTACAGCTTGGTCCACGTCACTTGACCATGGTTCAAAATTACGTGGTCTGTCGCCAAAAGCCCTCGTGTAGCTGAACAGTGCGACGTTAATATTCAATCAATCAACCAACACCCTCTACATGCACACTTATTCTGGGAATAATGTTTTAATAAGAAATACATTGGCCACTCACCAGAATTATATATATATATATATATCAATTTGTAGCAAAAATAAGATAAGAATACAATGAAATGAAGTAATTGGACACTTTCTTTACTTTAATAATGAGTAATAGTTTACTTTAATAGTTATATATGACAGATTTTTAATCTAGATTCATCTGAAATCCTAGGGTTCCCTGGAACTGGTTTCGCTCAGTGGCGTAACGGGGAATATTAGGGCTTCCCTGTAAAGTTAGGTTATAGGCCCCAAGCTGGATCTTACCAAGGATTGCAAAATCGTATGTATTTGGCGTCAGTTAGACTTTAGGCCCCCTGGAATCCTGGCCCTCCTGCGATACAGGGGTGTATATTACGTCTTAAAGGCGGTTTGCTTGTAAAAAGGAAAATATTTTATGGATAAAATAAAACGTTAAATTTAACCTTAATTTTCTTAAATTCTTTAAAATATTGCAGCCTTATTTTGGAGACCCTTATTACAAAACTAAAATTGAAATTCTTGAAAATGGGCAAAAAAGTTTCATGAGTTACTTATTTGACAGGGAAAAAATCATTTTTATTCGCAGGACATTTCCTCCACTTATCTACGCGAAGTTTTGATAGTTCGATTTTGAAATCACAAGATTCTTGTGTTTTTCAATTCCTTCTATTAGTTCACACTCTCCTTATATATATTTATTTATCTTGTTTAAATTTTCAATCGAATAAAATACTTGCTATTCATCCACATCCACATTCAAGTTCAAATACATTTTTTTAAAACTTGTAGTGGATGACACTTGACGCTAATAGAGTTTCTTCAAATATTAATTCATTAGTTAAATTTAACTAACGAATAAATAGTAACAAACAAGAATAATAGTCATACACCATATATAGAAAGGAAATTCGCTTTCTATTTTGTCGCTTAATATTGTGATTCTGTCATATGTATATATATCAGTGGCGCACACAAGAGGGGGGGGGACCGGACCCCCCCAAAGCCCTCGATTTTTTTCCCGTTTGATTATAAGTCTAAGTACAAAGTACGAAAAATTTAATTAAATATTTGTTATTGATGATTAATTTTATTAATTAATGCTAACTATTTATTCAATAATTAGTTTTTTGCTGTGTTTTGATCCCGAAAATCGACAAAATCAAAAAGAACATGATACAAGAATGGTGAACTTTTGACCCCGGACCCCCTCCCCCGAAAAATTCCTGTGTGCGCTACTGTTATACATATATATATTTATTGTAATTATTTAATAAAAAGTAACTAAAATAAAAAAAAATTGTTTACTTAAGTAGGAATTGACTTAATTTTTTTAAATGACTTTTCTTATAAAGTCTTCGGTAATATGATTGACTACGTTGATATTTTAAATAGTATTCATTTTTCTGTACCAGCGTGAAGTTTCGAGAAACCATTCTTTACTTGATGATAGGTTTATCACATGTAACTATATAGATAATATCTCCCTATACAAGTTTTGTAAAATTTTTAACAGGTTTTCTGAACATATTTTTAATGTGTCTTTTAATGTTTTTAAATGTAATGTCTCTCTTATATGTGGCTTTTGAACTCTTTATTATATAATTTTAATTTTCAATGTTTTTTTTTTTGTCCATAATATGCAGTTTTTTAAAACTGTTTATCTCTTCAATTTTGTCACGTTAAGCAAGCACCACGAGAGCTTGTGGTGACGGACCTCATGACTGGAACCACAGTCAAATGATGTGAACGACACTTGGGTTAGCACCCCGCTCTCAAAACCACCACACCACACCTACGGGAGGGCATTGAGCCTCGGTAGATTTAATGTGCATTGGCATTCTTTACACGGTGGGGCTTCAGTTGCACCAGAACTCGAACCCGTAACACTCCAGCCACAAGTTCATGCGTAACCGCTAGGCCACCTTGGCTCTCTTTCATTTCTTTAAATAAATAGAATCATTGTTTCTTTTATGATGGGATATACGCTCTATAGCAGCGATACTCAACATGCTGCCCTCTGGGCCTTTTTAAGTGGCCCGGCCATGGTCCATTGCTCTGAGAAATTCATTTATTTATGAAAATTTGTTGGGAAATTCTTTGTTAAAAAATGAAATGTATAAATTTTGCTTTTCGCTGTCAATGTCGTAATGGTGTGAATCGATATATATTAGTGATAATAGACAACAGTTGAGTAGCAACCATTTTGTGAGTGGAACTAATTTTTAAGGTATCCGACTACGTTCGGATACCTTCCTTAAGCGCATAAATGGATAATTTTCATATTTAGTGTCATTTAGATTAGAATACATGTATAAAATTGTTTTAAGGACATTTTGACAAAAAAATTTTTTTTTTATCTAAATACAATATTTTGGCAAAAAATTAACTTAGAATAATCTTTTTTTCACAAAATGTTCTCCTTTTATAAAAAAATGATTCTAAAATAATGTTTTGCTTATATAAAGACTTCTCCAGAGAGTGAACTATTTTTTTTTGAAAAATTCACATTATTTTCAGAATTACAACCAATTGAAATAGTTATCGGCGTTTTTTCCTTAAAATTTCTCCCCTCTGTTGTCGTAAAACATGGATAAAACCACTTCTAAGTTATATATTTCAAATATTCTAGTTGAGCCTCTGTACAGAGGTCTGAGCTATATACAGGTAAAATATTATTATAATAGAAGAATTTTTCACAATAGGAAAATATTTTGAACATGGGTCATTCTATGTTAATTTTTTGTCAAAATATTGTACTTAAATAATTTTTTATTGTAATAAAATTCTTAAAACAATTTTATATACATTTTCTAATCTAATTGACAATAAATATCATAAATATTATCCATTTATACACTTTTGCAAAATCACGGTCCCGAACGTAGTCGGATACCTTTAAATACCTTTCATATCTTGTAAGTAAAAAATATTTGAAAAAAGAGATTGTTTGAAGAGAGACGATTGATTGGGAAGTCGACTATTTTGTAGTGAAAAACAACCATGGTTCAGTAATTGTTTTATTTGTCACAAAAGTGTTGTATTTAAAAAATACCAATAAACAGGAATCGCACATTCAATGACACTTTTCCACGAAGATCTCTTTCTGGAGGTGATATAAATAGGCTTTATTGAAAAATCATTACAACAGCAAAAAATGTTTCGTCAGTGGTAATGTCACTGCGGTAACAAAGGCACCCAATGAAATTTGTTATATTATTGGTAATCATGCCAAACCGTTTACTGACGCAGTAATTGTGAAAGAGTGATTCTGAAATGCTTCCAATTTAGAAAAAATTAGTGACAAAAATAAAAAAAAAAATAATTAAAGAAAGGCAAAATCGAAGTTTTAATATTTTGATCAATTTCCATGTTTAAAATGTTCTATGTTATCTTGGTCTTTTTAAAGCATTTCCCCCCTCCATTAGTTCCCACGTCGCGGCCCGCGTGAAATATGTAACATGTATGCGGCTCGGCATAAAAAAAGTTGAGTACCCCTGCTCCTTAGCAAACATACTATTGTTTTTTTCACTGTTACATCTTAACACTTCTCACATTTGCCCATAAAAATATTCTATTCTGATACTGTCCAACGAAATTTTAATACTCTTTGTGGAATACATATTTTCTAAAACATAAGTAGCGCTGCATAGGGTTGCCATAACTGCAGCACCCCATCCAAACCTGTCGTCTGACACGCACGGCCCTTCACCTTCTAATACCTGCTCTCGGGGTTGATCTCTTTAAATCTCCCCAGTGACCCTTCGGGGGTCAGACACCATGTGCGATAAGACACCAGCTCGTTGATGGAGAGATCTTCGTTGGGGTTCCGGGACTAACAACCCCCCAGCCCATGCATCTCTCTTGACAAGTGGAACATTCGAATGTTGCCAAATATGAAATGGTTGGGTAAAAATAAACGAGGAGGTGACGAAAACTTTTTAAGGTCTTTCCCACCCCTGTTGGACAAATCTTGCCTCTTCGGAGGAATTTGGGTTTCCAGTTGCACCTTTTTTTTTTCGCTGGAATTTTTTTGTTTGAAGGATTAGGTTTTGTAAGATTTAAGGACCTCAATAATCTGCAAAGGCGTTTTTTTTTCTTTCTGTGTTTCCAGGAAGTTTCAAGTTTTCTTTGGAGCTTTGTTTTTAATGTTAAGAAATACACGATGTTCAGACTATTTTTTTTTTAAATATTGTATTTTATTTACCTCTGTTCTTCCATTATACTAGTTCTAAAACGGGTTCCTGGTAGTTTTAAATCAAATGGTTCCTTTTTCCCGAATAATTGACAAATTTACGTGTATAAGCCGTTGCGTGGTAGCCTAGTGGTCATGGTCACGGACACATAGTCAGCGTGTCATGGGTTAGAGCCCAGTACCACAGAAGACTGACTATATAGAAGGGGCTTTTTTTTTTTTAAAAAAACCTTTTTTTCTCTCGTTAGCCATGTAAAAGCGATTTTAATCTTTTATTTTTTTTTGGGGGTGTTTTTGGATGGAACTTTTATTCTGAAGAGAGAAAAAAAAATTCTCATAAATCCTTCAAAGTCAATGTCCCAGTTCGAGTTTCCGAATATTTTGTAAAACTAATTTGTTATACATTGGAATGTCTGAATGCATATGGTCATCATGCAGCGAGTTTACCCTTTGGGGCATGAAACATAGGTCGACGATAACGTGTCGTATACGAATTTCTCTCCGCTCATTTTTCAAACAACCTCTAAGAAAGTATGACCAACACAGATATTAAACAGCTGCATGAGAAAAAATGTATTAGCTGCAGATAAAGTTGCTAGAAATAAAATACTAACCTCTGTTCTAATTCGCTGAATACGGACCTCTTCTGAAGTGTAAATAAAATGAGTGGCATTTATTTTAAACTCGTCTTTATTATTGAATATAATTCGCTTTTGTATTTATATTTAAAATATAAGAACAAAAAAAAAAAAAAAAACAAGTAAATGGACAAGTGGTCATCGTTTTGTGCTTGTGGTCAACGACAATTCCGCCTAATTGCGTATTCGAGTCCTGATTTCTCTGTTATGTAGAAGGGGTTAGAATCCTCACTCTGGTATGGTGAGGAATTTAAGAAACTGGGGTGCCAGTTCATATGATCGATCGTGAATTAAAATTAAGAAGTCGGTTGCTTTAGCTTAAAATTAAAATGTCTCTCGAATTACTTTTAAGTATGGCTTTAAAAAACAATCACTTATAATCTTTCGCAAAATTACAGCTCCGAACATAGTCAATTAATAACCTTAATATAATATAATTTTGCGATTTTTTTTGTATAATTTATTCAAAGATTTTTTCCTGATGATTCAAATATTACTGTAAAACGTTGTTGGGCAGACTTTTACAGGTTACGGACTACTTCTAATGTTTTTAGGGCGATGCGGTCCATCCAGTGGTGTAGGTGTGGCTATTCTGTATTAAAAGTGTATGATTTCTTTCCTAACATTTGTTTTCGACATTTTCCCACTCTTTTAAAATATGACAGATTACTATTTTTACTACAAAAGCATAAGTAACACAAAATTGTCAAGTTGAATGCTTGAACAATTATGAGGGAATACTAGACTGTGCAGCGTGGACATATTCACGGCAGCGAGCAGAGAACATACGTGAACCGATGAATTTGAAACCGACGTATAAACATACATTTGTTCGCTGCCGATTCCTGCGCCATCGCGTGACATATCAAATCGAGAACAAAATCCCGTGGAAACGGGGGTGTGTAATGATGTCTCAATAGCCAATCCTGCGCTATCGCAGGAAGAGTTGATCATCACTTAATCTCCTCTTCAGTTGGTAGATGGGAAAAAATTCATTTCTGCGGCTGGCATTAGAGTTTCTAATTTCCCTGGTTGTTCCATTCCCAGTAATGTCCGGGAAATCCCGAGAATGTAATTGTCATTCCCGGAATTCTCGGAAATACATCAAATTTTTTTAAAAAATTAAAAACAAGTTATTTTTAAATGAAATCAATAATAATTGTATAAAATAAGAATACGTAAATTCCAGAATTAATAGCTATGTATATAATGATCTGAAAAATACAAAAAAATATATAATGAATTGATTATTTATTTTTAAAATAGACTTTCAGAAAGTGTAAGCAGTTTATACTTTTATCACTCAGCCTATTCTAAGCTTTGTGACGAACAATCCGGCAGCTGAAAAGGTTCTCTCGGCTTCAACTGACGTTGGGAGAAATTGTTTTTAAAGCCTCACATAGTTTTATAATGTTTGGTGATGGATTTTCAGTCGAGTCGAACAATTGCATCTCTTGTTTCATGATTTTGTTGAAACTAGTACTTTTTTGGTTGAACAATATAAAACTTTTGTTTTAGAGTGAATTGCGTTCTCTAATTTTTCGTCCAACGTCAAAGGTTTTTCTTTCAAAATCTCCATGCTCTCTTCTTCTGAGTGCGAAGAGTTGATTTTTCATCTTCGCAGAAAAGCCCTGTCCCTATCTCTCTCATTTGGGCTTGTCTAACCAAACAATTTTTACTAGGTAATTGTGTAGTATCGACAGTAACTGCAGCTGCTTCGTATTTTCTTTCAAAATTCAGGCATTGCATTAATCCTATTACATTAACGTTGCGTCTCTCATTACTTCTTTGGATTAGAGAACATTCCATATTTTTCGCAAGTTCTGAATTTAGTTCGTTCAATTCTCCAATAACGAAAGAAAATACACCTTCTACAGGTAACAAAGTTGCATTTTGACTGCATAATTTTTCTAATCCAATTTTTACTGGCTTTAAGCCAGCTACAACTGTAGTCACAATTCAAAACTGCATTGGACATCATTTGTTCTTTAAGGGGTCACATGACTCTTAACCGATATCAGTGCGCTCGAAAAAAGCATCCTTCTTCAAACCAATGTAACTTAGCAATAAAACAAAACTATAATTTGAAATTTTTACTACGTAATAATCATACATGTTTACGTTACCTCTCAAATTTTCAGAGAATTTGAAAAAAATTAAGAAAGTTATAAAGAAATATAAATTGGACAATTTTTTTCGAAAATATGAAAATCAGTATCTTACACCAAGCAGAATTCTGAAGTACAAATTTGATAAAAATTTACAAAATTAGTTTTACTTGGTATAAAAAATGTTCCAGTTTGAAGTTATATTAACTTTTAAGAAATTCAGAGAAAAAAATTTTTTTAAAAAAATAATTATAACAAAAATTTTAAAATTTAAAGAAAAAAAATCAATTAAAATTCAAATAAAAAATTTTAATAATTTTTTTTGAAAATTGATGTATAAGTTATTAAGAGCCTTATTTTGAACATGTGTAAGAAATTTCAAACTAACATCATAAATAGTTTCTGAGAAATCCTGCGTGGAAGCTAAATTTTTTTTTGTTTTAAGAAAAAGGAAGTGAAAGATAAGAAAGAGATAGGGTTTGGTTTAGGTTTCAATAGTTATTTCTTAATAACTTTGGAAGTTTTCCCAGTATCAACACAATTTTCGTATCAAAAAGCTCAGAAATGTTGAAGCTTAAACATATTTTTTTTTCAAAAAATTGTAAAATTTGCAATTTAAGAGTCCTGTGAGCTTTTAATGTCATTTAATGCTTTTAAAATTGCTGACTTTATTTCTAAAAATCTTTCAAGCATTGCCAACAAACTATTGAAGTCGCGTTCGATTCCCGGGAATAGAAAAAGTACAGAAATCTTATGATTTCCCGGGTTCCCGGGAAAGAAACCATAGTCAGAGCTGTGTTAGACCCATCAGCAGCAGTATGAAAATATTTAAAAGGCCGATACTGAATGGATGAGGGCACTCGTCGCAGCTGTGCGGGGTCTACCGAAATACAAGCAGCATGCAGACGAGCAACTAAGTTCGTTTGTGCTGTCACTACGTCTCGACATATAATTTTTACCAACAGCAATTTCAAGGAATTTCCCCGTAGGGAAAAAATCCAACAGTGTGAGATATGGTGATCGAGGGGGCCATAGAACTGGACCTACATGGCCCGTATAGTTTCCGGAGTATGCCATATCCAGCTAATCACGTACAGGAGTACAGAAATGTGCCGGAGCTCCATTATTGACCTACTTTTCTTGTAAACTATGGATCGTACAGGTACTGTTCTATGTGTATTTTTTATGTGCTCCCAACAATGAATCTGGCTGTGCAGAGTTTAAGTGTTTATGGGACACCCTGTATATCAATATAGATCTAATTTTTTTAATTATATAATTTTATGTTTATGAAAATAGTTTTATATTTTTAACACACTTTTATTAGCTTCACCTGTATGTATCGGAATTTTTGGACTCGATTTTTACCCACTTTAAAAGGTTAGATTAATTCGATCTTTTGCACACTGATCAAGGACCAATGACAACACAATGATTTAATTGGGTTTTTTCATTGACTTGATCTGGGTCATCATGATTAGCGATTTCTCATTTCCAAATTTAGCGACTAATTCCTTATCCCTTTTCCAGATTTGGAGACTAAAATATTAAGACACAACCCTAAAGTAAAAAGGATCATGGTTAATAGACATTCAACAAACTAACAAAAAGTGTTCTTTATGTGAAAAAGGGAAGTATGCGTCAGCAATTTCTTACCATGATATAAACAATTGCTCAGTTTTTCTGAAAGTAGAAATAAATAAATGATAGTTTAAAAAAGTAAAACACTTTTTGTAGATCGAACTAAAAAGTTAAAAATATGTTTTAAGAAAAGAATAAAATGTGTGTATGTGATTAACGGGAAAATTAATGTCATTGCGGTAAAAGCGTGTGGGGTGCTTTGTACTACATTTTTACACGAACTCTGCGTTTCGGAATAGATCTAGTAAGAAATTATAACAATTGATATCGAACACCCCACGCTTTTACCACAATGACATAATTTTCTCGTTAATCATTTTATTCTTGCATCAAGAATTATTTTTTACTTTTTAGTTCGATTAACTATAAAAGCGTGTTTTTAGTTTTTTAAAATAAAAAAACTATAATTTATTTTTCATTTTTTAATCCGATCTACATTAAAAGTGTTTTTTTTTTATTTTTAAACTATCATTTATTTATTGATGAATTAATCTTTTATGTTTGTTGCGTATTTTTGTATTAACCATGAGTGTTTTCTCCTTAGGGTTGTAACGTAATCTTTTAGTGGCCAATCCTAGAAATGGGATCTGGAATGAGTCGCCAAATCTGGAAATGGGAAATCGTTAATTCTGATGATCCTGATCAGGACAATGGCACAAAATTATGAAATTATTATATTACCATCGGTCCTTGACAAGTGTGCAAAATTTCGAATTAATCTTAACTTTTAAAGTGGGTAAAAATAGAGTTCAAAGATTCTCCGTTGCATACAGGTGAAGCTAATAAAAACGTGTTAAAAACAGTTTTATTTTTTTTTAAAAAATCAAAAAACTTAAATGTAATCAAACTTTCCGCGCGTGGGGCTGTGTATGTCGTTCATAATTTGTAAAAACCTACCATGAAATGTTGATTCTTGCGTGCAGGAGTGATATTTTACTTGCAATACTTTTTATGGTTAAATAAATAAACAGCGAATCTCAGCTCCTTTGGATCGATTAACCAATAACTGCTTTTCGAACTATTAACCCTGTTCTGTGTTAAATGGCGGAGAATAAAGGGGATCTTTTTTCCCCTTCTCCTCTCTAGGGGTCTATAATTCCAGCAAAAGGGTCATCCTTATTCGTTTAACTTTATAAAACTAGTAGCCGGAATAGCTTCATTGTTGCAACTTGTGCCGAAGTTGCTAAGCAAAACAAAGTTGAATTGTTAGGAACATTTTGTTATTTTTACGAGTTTCATTTCTCCCTCTTATTTGTGTATCCAATTTCTTAACATTTGGATGATAACAGTCGTTAAATTTTGTTTTTGTTTGTAGGTTTTAAGAAAAAGTTAAAAGCCTTATTTTATTTTTTGTCATTGGGGGTCTTTGACCTAAAATTACAATTCCATTGAATGGCGTAATAAAAAGGTAAAGGGATTTTCAATTTCATTAAAGAAATTACAAAAGAATGGTTATACGTGTGTTGGGATGTGTAAATTTGGAGTATCTGTGAGAGCTGAATAGTCTTGATCATGGACTCGGGGCCATCCTGTCATTAGTTCGAGCCCTAGTGCTACTAAAGACTCACTGTGTGGAGGGACTGAATGTTATATCTGCCATGCCTCAAAGTCTTTAAATTGGAGAGATATGGTAGTTTGGAAAGGCGATACCAGCCCAAATGAAGTCCACACCGAGGTTCAAAATTTCGAGGTCTTTTTTAAGGTCTAACGTTAATATAAAACATTCACTCACTCGGTGACGTGATGTGAATGTTAGACCAGTGGAATACTGCTTCATATTAAAAAGTCCTTATCCAATATATTGTGTTCCAAATCCACCGTCAACAAATGGGGCAGCCTAGTGCTCAAGGTTAACGGACTTGTGGTTAGCGGGTCATGAGTTCGAGCCTAGTACCGCTGAAGACCTGCCATGTAGGGGGGCGATGCACGCTAAATCTGCCGAAGCTCAAACATACTCCCGTTGGTGTGGAAGTTCGGAGAGAGGGGGTGCCAGCACAGATGTCGCCTTTTTCACTTGACCATTGCTCAAAATTTAAGCCCAGTGACTGAGTGGTAGTGCATAGCGCTTCCACACCACAGGTCCGAGGTTCAAACCTCAGACTGGGCAAGGTTGATTCAGCCTTTCATCCCTTCAGTGAGTGGATAAATGCTTGCTTGGGAACTTAACACTGGAGAATTCGCTTCAGACTGACCACCTGATCGGAACATTTGTTCATGCACCTCAGGGCTCAAGGTTGCGTATATTGAGATGGGTACATTAGGCTTTGACCCTCATGGACTGTTGCGTCATTGAGTGAAGTTATGGTTACAAATTACGAGGTCCGTCCCCAAAGCCCTCGTGTACTGAATAGAGGGATGCGTTAATATTCGCTCACTTATTCACCCATTTAATCGACAGAAACTTCAGATTGATTACAAGAAAGGGCTAATTACGTCTGTCTTTTGGTTATAGCTTTAACCACCATATAAATGATAGTATTATTTCGCTCCATACCTCAGTTTTGAGGGATAACAACCCCGGGGGTGGTTTGGTGGTCTTCCACCTCATCCTCTACCTCGAGTGATCTCCAGTCACTCGAGAGGACTTCCGGTTTGCTGAATATTTAGAGTGCCCATACTGCACAGTTATCAAAATGCATGCCTCCTCCAGGATTCAAACCCGAGCCCTTCGTGCAGCAGTCAGCATCACCAATCACTATTCCGGATTGACTGTATCTGCGCAGTTTTCTTACGATTTTTTTTTGAAAATTAAGTAGTCTATCTCTTTGTGTTTCTGTGTTGGAAGTTAATTCATAATTTACAGTTTATTTATAAAAGTCTTTGGGTTATATTAGCGATATTATTTTGAGCTGCAATTTGATGACAAGACTATACTTTTATTACACTAACTGGCCCAACTTCCACGCCAAGCTTTATTGTCGAGTAGTAAGTTCAAGTCTGGTACAACTAAACACCAGCTCATAGTCCCTACGTTAGTATTTGGTTAGCCGCCCTCCCTGGTATAGTGGTTAGTGACGCTGACTATACTGTGTTGTAGGGCTTCGGTTCAAATCCCGGAGAAGGCTTGGATGTTTGTAAATGTATAGTGTCTTTGCGGTATGAGGGTACTCTAAATTGTGGTCGAGCCACAAGTCTCCTCTTGAGGTTGATAGAGGAAGAGAGGCGGGAGGCTCCTGACTACACGCAAGGTGTTCTCCCTCAAATTTGTACTGTCATCTGAATAGTACTCAATGTTACGGCTAACGACCAGCGTAAAATCTTGCCTTTTGTCGTGATGAATATCGTGGACCTCAATCTGACACAGTCGAAATCAGGTGGCATAAGAAATAACATATTAGTGAATTGTCCCCGGGCCCAGGACCTTGGCCATAATACTGACCTCGTTTTGCTGTCGAGTCAACCTTAATAAGATCATAATTCGAACAATTTCAACAGTCAAATTGTAAGGGTGCCCCCTCGGGTGCCCTTCTCTTTGATTATCAGCGTGAGCTAGAGGTGTAGGAATAACGGAAGAACTAGAAGCTGCCATGATCTTAATTTGACTTTATTAAGATCTTAAAACTTAAACTTCTAACAGATTAGATAATAATAATATATGTGAGAGAATCTACGCCGTAGTTAAACACACAATATACCTAATACCGAAATAACGTAACCCGGACCACTATCAATACTAACTCGCCTAAACTCAATTCCAATACTATCACTGATCCTAATATTAAACAGTCACTCCTACCTTAATGTCGATCGATCAATTAAATCCTACTGGAAGTTGCGCATTTACTGGAGTGCAATGGTATGCACCTTGACCTAATGGCTCTCTGTCACGATTAACTTCTGTTAGCTGTCACTTAATATTTCCAAAACCGCTTCACGCTTGAATCGTTGATTATCATAACATTCCTCAAATTGCCACCTAGCTTACTCTAACTTCTGATATTTTAAAGCTTCCTAATTTGCATCATTTATTCACGCTTCACTTCTTGGGTTTGGTTGGAAAAGAGTTGGCATTAATTCTGGCCCCAAAGAATCCAAAGGACATGGTAATGAAAAGACCTGTGAGCCCGTCACAAAATGTTATTTCTGGTGTTGTATTCTCCGAAAAAAAACCCTGGGAATTTCGGATAAGTCAACTGACTATATGTGATGACCGTTCGTCCACGTACAGGCCTAAGGCCTAAGGCTACCACCATTACTCATGCAGTCAAAAAGCGGCAGCCTGTGGAGCCGGTTTTATCGATTGTAAGTCATGCACACATTTATTTTTTCGAGTTGTTGTTTCTGCGAGTATTTTTAAGGGTCGCAAATGGGGCGTACATTTGTGTGATGGCCCAGGCCCTCGAGAAGTCTTGAGACATCCCTGCTCAGGTACCGTTTTTTTCACTTAGCCATGATTCAGGTGCCAGTAGCCCTCGCGTAGCTTCGTAATGCTATTTTAAAAGACTGTCTTCGGTTAATGTTAAGGAATAGGACCCGAATTGGGTGCATTTTTCAGATATAAAAGAAATGAAAAATTAATATTATATTCTGGCTTCACTATCTCTTAGAGAACAACATATTTTATCATATTTCACATTTTTGACCGAGTTGAGCCATATTTTCTGGCATAAAATGTGTTTCGCGGTTTTTCTCCTATACCGTAATGTTAAATAAGCTGTCCTTTCACGTGTTAAAATATATATATATATATATTAATGGACTATTTTGAAATTTTAGAAACACTATATTGTTAACAGATGTATGAGTTATAATGCTGCAAATTTTCATGAAAATTGAGGCATTCTTTTTGTCTGAAAACGTGCTTCGCGTTTAGTTCAGCCTCTCGTACTTTTGCCGAAAACAGCCTTAAGGTATCAGACTACGTTCGGAAGCGTGATTTTGCAAAGCGCATAAATGGATAATTTTCATGATATTTAGTGTCACTTAGATTAGAATATATGCATAAAATTATTTTAAGGACATTTTGACAAATATATATATATATATATATTTAAATACAATATTTTGGCAAAATATTAACTTAGAATAACCTTTTTTCCAAATGTTCTTTAGTGAAAAATACTTCTATTATAATAATATTTTGCCTCTTTATAGCTGAGACCTCTCTATAGAGGCTAAAATAGAATTTTTGAAATATATAAGTTAGAAGTGGGTTTATTCATATTTTACGACAACAGAGGGGAGCAATTTTGAGAAAAAAACGCCAATAATTATTTCAATTGGTGGTAACTCTGAAAATAATGCGAATTTTTCAAAAATTCTAATTGAGTCTCTGTAGAGAGGACTGAGCTATATACAGGCAAAATATTATTATAATAGAACCATTTTTCACAAAAAGAGAACATTTGGAAAAAGATTATTCTAAGTTAATTTTATGCCAAAATATTATATTTAAATAAATTCTTTTGTTAAAATGTCCTTAAAACAATTTTATGCATGTATTCTAATCTGAGTGACACTAAATATCATGAAAAATATCCATTTGTGCGCTTTTTTAAAATCATGGTTCCGAACGTAGTCGGATACCTTAATAAGAATGTCCATCAATACTTATGAAGCTTCGTGAAAGCTTCAAGCTTGCAAGCTTCGTGACCCAGTCAGAATAAACTTTTTCTAACGTATTTACTGAATAATGTTTCTAAAGATGATTCTTGTTCGAAGTTTGTTTCGAACTAGTTATTCAACTACAGATAATATGGAATTCGGTTTAAAAAATTTTAAACCTGAAAATTATTCAAACATTAGGATGTTTAATGTTCAATATCCAAAATAAATTTCAATGTGAAAGTATCTTTAGTTCTCTCGCTCTCATTCTCCTTCATCTTCATTTTTATATTATATATTACTATATTATGTAATACATGTAAAATTCGATTGTGTGCGTTCGATTTTTACACGTACAGTCTGCAATTTCAAATGGAGTCTTTTCCATAAGTAATGATATTGTAAAGCTTGATATTTTACAAATAAAATAAATCGAAAGCAAAAATGATTCTAATCAAAATCCCACATGATTTATTTCCCTATATTTAACTGTTTTATTTGTTTATAACAATATTCTATTGCATTTTTTTATGTCCTCGTGGAACATCGGAAAGGAAAATAAATTGATTTATCGAACAAATGTTACCGAATTATTTTTCGTTTCTATCTCTTATTTTTCGGTTTTGGAACATTCTAATTTATTTGTGATAGTAATTTTAAATGTAAAAATATTTTAAGCAAACATTGGTGGACGGTTTAAAGGCTGCATTCTTTTTATTTTTCCATCCTGTTTGAGAAAAGAAGGCTTCAAATTGTATTTGAGGTTTGCAGAGAACAACGGAGTTTTCATCTTTGATTCTTTTTTTTTCTCTGTAGGACACATCCATTAAAGTTTCTCTGTTATTGTTGTATACATTCAAATCCCTGTGGACCAGTGGGCAATTTCATATGTGTCAGACCGCTTTTGTTCTACGAAGGGTAAAAGGAAAAAAAAATCGTTCCAATTTTTCATTCTTGATGTTGTAGTTTTATTTTTCTTCGACCTGAGAACGTTATGTGGATGTGGGATTAGAAATTTAACTAAGGGTTATGTAATTTAATTTTCTTGCGTATCTCATTTTTAAAATGAAACCAGTCATAGAATTAAATGTTTTATCCTGTTATTTTTTTTAGCGTGGGACTTCTGATGTCTGTGTGTGCAATGTTTAATTGAGAAATATTCCTTTAAAAGAATCTAATTCATTAGCTATTCGACGTTAACTTAAATTATTTAAGGAGGAACTGTTTAAAATGGACTTTTTATGGACCGAGGTGTGATAACCTTTTTATTAACGTTTTGTTGAAGATTGAATCTAATTTAAGTGTTAGGTTCGGGTTCGTTACGCTCAATGGGTTTTGCTCAGCTCTATTCGGCAATCGTGCTCGTGAAGCTCGCTTAGTTCTGAATATAAAAACTTTTTAGGCGCGTGTTTTTTTATTTGTTTCTTTTAGTGAAAATTTTTCACTAGAAAAATTTTCCCACGAAGTTTTATTTTCTTTACGTAAATAATACTGTCCTGCAGCCCTCTTCCACACAACTCCAGCGAGTGATCAAGAAAAGAGGAGCGCAAGCGAAAATATTTGAAAAAAAAAACAACAAAAACAAACGGGATTATTCTTATGGAAGAGATCGGAGAAGAAACAAAGCTTAGGTTCTATTTTTTGATTCAGTAGAAAGTACTTTTAAGCACAAATGTTTCAAAGCAATTAAAATCCGAAATTGTTTGAAGTTAATTTGTGAAAAGATGCCAATATTTTGGTTTACATTAGTGATTACGAGGAAATAAAAGTACTAATTGTGAAAAAGTACGAACCCTCTCCTTTTGTTTGCTTAGAGAATTTTAAGAAAAGTAAACTGTGTGTGTGCTCTCGGGGCATAAATTTTCCTAGCCTTACATCAGGGGTGATCAACTCGCGGAACAATTGGCACGCGAAGACTTTCTGAAAAATTTGAAAAGATAATAATTATTAATTTTTTTACTGTTTTATTGAAAAATAGTTGTCTCGGACAAAACAAAAACATATAGGTTTATTTTAAATACATTTAATTAAATTACAATAGAAAATTATAATGTAGACAGCACACCTTAATTGGTGAGTGCGCTGGTTTTCAAATGGAAGTGCATTCTTGAGATTCTGGAATTTGAGGGATCGTATTTTAAAATATCTGGAAGAAAACCAATGAACTGTCCACTGAGTGCTTGCTTCCCAAGAATGAAAATAGGCTTTGAGATTTAGTTCTTTTTTTTTTACCGATACTTTATGGCGATATTTTATGGCTCAAGAGCCAATTTTGGTTATACGAAACGCACCCGAGACTGACTTTCGGCTCCCCAGCGCGTGCAAGTTTAGCCGCTAGATTGAATGCAAATCTGGACGCGGGACTCGAACGCGAAGCCATACCACCTCATTCCCGCTAAGTTACGTGAATTTCTGAGATTTAATTTCAGATTCTTGTTCCCCACCTCTTGACACACACACTTTCGACACCTTTGTGCCTTCAAGTTCAATTCCAGGAAGTGGGGGGATATTAGGGTAGCCCGGTATTATTGAGCTAAGTTACATCAATTTCTAAAATCCGATTTCAGATTATCGTTTACCACCCCAAATTGCACCAGAAACGTACTTTTCGCGCATCAAGACTTTAAAGGTAAGCCTTTGCTATGGTCAGTGTAAAAGATGGTCATCCGGATCTATCCGGCAAAGTTCCGGGAATTTCTCGAGTCGGATATCGGATTCAGATTGCCCGTCTTAAAATACGCCAGGAACCAAGTTTTCGCACATCACGGCTTTTAAGATAAGTCCCTGCTATCGTGTGTCTAAAATATGTCGTCCGACATTATCCGGCAAAATTACGTATATTTTTAGGAATCGATTCGAAATCGGATTCCACGCCCCGAAATGGGCCAGGCAATCACTTTTCATGCAGTTAGGACAAATTTCGCTTCCGTAGGCACACATGCATTGCAAATTTTCCCGTTTCCAGAAATCTTTACATTTCCGACCATAAAAAAAATATTGATACCATTAATTGAGATGTAAACTATCTTATTTTCTAAGTTGAACGAAACAGACACACAAAATGGAAAATTATATTAATGTCGGTTGAGTAGTTTCGGAGTTCATCGCGTACAAACACCTTGACACGATATATACAGTGGCATAACGGAAAATAATTGGGGCCCCCCGCAAGGTCAGATCTTGGGCCCCAAGCCGGATTATATATATACAAAGAATTGCAAAACCATAGCATAATGTACCTTTACACATCACGTAAAAATATTTAAATATTAAACTTATAACTGAATATAAAATCAACATGTGTCTGAGTAAACTAAGTAAATAACGTTTAACATCAGAGAGTATTTATAGTATTTAAAAAATGGAAAATCTAACAACAGTCGACTGATAACCTGGTAATAAACACGATACACTAAGAAAAACACAAACACTGTAAAATAATATTTTTGATTTCAGATCCTTATGATAGATAAAAGGTAACACTTATACCAAATTCTTCGTTTATGAATCACAGGATGAGCTTGACCTTAGGTTCAATAAAATTCAAGCATAAATTGTCAAAAATTCAAAGATACAACTACTGTTACTAATAAGAAAGCATGGCCACAAAAAAGAATGCATTCGCAGTACCACTCTGGTTGAACTACAAAAGTAACTAGTTCGTTGGGTTGTTCGCGACACACACTACTAGCTAATATACAGCTCTACACTCAAGAAGTAAATCACAAAAAAAGCGATTGACGTCTCACATTTTTCTTAGCAAAGTCTGTTATTAATTCATCTAATTCAATTTTTCTTGCTCCTTGTTGTTCAATACTTATCAAAGACAAATAGGAGAGCCTCTCTTCTAACAACGTAGATAATTTTTTATGAATTTTAATTTAGAAAATGACCTTTCCGCCATTGCAGAAGTAACTGGAAGAGTCAAAAACAATAAAACTGCAATACATACATCTGGTAAACTTGGCGCAGCAAACTTTTTTTCAGTCATCAAAAAATTACCTAAATCTTTTATCGAATTTAGCTTAATTAAATCTTCACTAAAAACTGCTTTTAGAGACATCATTTGATTTGGAAATTCACTAGATAGGTCGAGGCTATATACTTTTTTGAAGATTACTGGCTTCATTATATAAGAGATTATTTGTAGTGCTTACACTCTTTTTGGGAGAAAGAAAACTGAATGATTTGTAAATGCCATTTAAACTCTCAAAGCGAGTTTTTAATTGATTAGTAATAACATCAACATTGACCTTAAAAACACCAACCTCAAACAATCGTTCTGTCTTGCAGTTTTTCATCAGCATTGAAATCATCGAAAAACTGTAACTTTTCTGTCTCTTTTTTTCAATCTCCGGGGTGATACCCCATTTTTTAGCCAAACCAATAGCTCCTTCCTTTATATTAGCAAAATTGTTACGAATATTCTCGATAGACGTTAAGCTAGAATTTAACATAGTCTTAGCGTTTTTCAAATCTATTTTTGGTGATTGTAATGCTTTTGAGGTTAAATTTATGCTTTGTAAAATTTGACATTGGAAAATAAGAAAAAAAAATTTAAACTTTTCCATATGTTTTTTAATCGCTAAAGCTTCCTGTTTCTCGTCTTGCTTAGTACTGGTTAGTAAAAAATTTGAAAGTACTTTTAAAATCGAAATGTAATTGTAGCGAATTGATATTACGGATTCAAATCGAGATGACCACCTTGTCATGCGTAGTGATTTAATAGTCTGCTGAATGTTCTCGTTATTCTGCACAATTTACAGATCACTCCACCTTTTAATGCTGTGCCCAAAAAATGTGTAAATTTTTTGACAAAAGTAATAAAATTCTCTTACATGAGGCACGTTATTACATGCATCGTGTAGAACAAGATTGAGGTTGTGTGTTGAACAGTGAACGTAATTTGCTCTTGGTTGTTTGTCCTTAATTAATTTCTGTAATCCCCCATACGCTCCACTCATGTTGGCTGCCCCATCATATCCTTGTCCTCGACACTTCGACAAATTAATGTCCAGTGTATTTAGAATATTTAATACATCCCTTTCCAAACTTTTTGCAGTCTGATTTGCCGCCTCAATAAAGCCTAAGAACGTTTCGTTAATTCTGATATTATCTGGTTCATTATTATCATTAACATCGGTTGTTACATACCTTATTATAATACTTAATTGGTTGTTTTTTGAAATATCCTGTGTCACTTCCAGAATAATAGAGAAAAAGAACGTTTCCTTATATTTTTAACAATATTTTCTTTTATTCTAAAGCCTATAATAGCAATAAGTTCATTTTGAATTTTTGGGCTAAGATATTTTTGAATACTTTTTCTGACAAATGAACATTGAGAAGAGGGTCATATTTAGCCAAGAGGTCTATTATATTCAAAAAACTTCCCCTTTGTGTCGAATTTCGAGTTTCTCGATGTCTACGAAAAGGAAGATTGCACATCGCTAGAATCATTGTAACGTGTATGATTCTTCGTAAGATTTGGCTAACCTTATTAACATCTTTAAAAATGCACTTCAATAATGAATCCACCGTTTTGTTTTGTATCCAGATGTCATATGTGCGACATGCTTGGATATGAATTATAGAATTTTCATGCTCTTTAATTTTTTTTGATATTCCTTGCCAGTCATTCACACCTTTACTCGAGGCTTCTTTAAAATACATATTTGTTCTATCAGCGAAAAGCCACCGTACCTGACAGTAAGCAACATGAAGTCGTGTTGAATAGCACAGCCATTTCCTTTCGATCTTTTGTCCTGCCTTGGATATGAAACTATAATAAGATGATGAAAAGCTCCTTCCCTTGGCATCTTTTCGGAAATTACCTTCTGGTTGGTATGGGCCCAATTTTAAAATTTGTTCCCTTAAATCTGCATCTATGGGCGTACCTGCATAATGCGCAAAATCATTTCTAATCAATTTTGTTTCTTCGTTTTCATTTTCCGACTCCTTTTCTTTAGATAGAGTATCCTAATTAGTTGAAGTGTCCGAAACTGTGTTTTTTTCTTGTGGATTAGTTTTCACTTAAGGATTTGTTCATCAAGTTCCCTGACATTACTACTACTAGCACTTGCACAAGATGAACTTGCGGATATTAAAAAGTTATCCAATTTTACATATTTGCTATAAATAGTATACCCCTTTTCCTTTCGTATTTTTCGTTTTTGAGAACCACTCAAAGTTTTTTTTAACTCCACTCATTTTAGGGCCGCGTTTCTTCTTGTCTTATTTACAAAATAACTGTATAAGAACCAGAATAATTAATTCCGTTTACAAAAAACAGTTCTAATATTACGAGAGAGAAGTGAGATCAAAAACACTCCCTGTATTGAAGTGCATTGAATATAAACATATATATGTTTTAAAAACAATTTTGTGAAATATTTCTCACATTATGCTTTATTTGATTGAATACTCATAAATCTACGGAAATTTCTGTGGGCATATGGGTTTCTAAATCATAAATCTAGACCATATACTCATTTAAAATGCTCTCTATGCGTGTTCAAGTATCGCATATACTATTTTTCTTGAAAAAAGCATAACAGATGTACGTTATTTACGAGTTCGCTAAATGAAAATGAAATACATGTGAGGGCAGTGGCGTAACGGAGAACTCTTGGGCCCCCCTGCAAACTCAGGTTTTGGGCCCCCACGTTGAATTTTACAAAGGGTAGGCACTTGCGTCAGTCAGGAATGCGCGATGCGGGGGTGCACGTTACGCCACTGTGTGTGGGGGGAGAGCTAAAGACGTCAATAAATTACTTTGCTACTTCAGTAAAAAGTAATATGTCTTTTTCTTCTCCCTACCGCTAACATGAAGTATACTAAAAAAAACAGCGATGAATTTTTTTTTAACTTTCTAGCATTTTATCCAATTTTCCGTCTGACTTTCTTTCTATCCGTTTGTAATTTAGGTTTGAAAAGAAAACCAGTTAAAGAAAATTATCTCTTTCGTCGCGGTGATTACACCAAATTAAAATGTTTTTTGATTTGGTTATTGGATCTACGATATCTAATAAGCGATCAAAGTTTTGATTTTGAATGATGTTAGATCGCCAATTTGAAAATCGCTTGAAAATTGGATTAAAAAAAATGTCAAAATAATTTTGTGAAATTCTACGCTAATGGCGTCAGTCTAGCTTTGGGCCCCCTAGAAGCCTTGGGCCTCGGGGGTGTACGTTACGCCACTGTATATATATAGATCATAATAGGTTTCCAGTTTAGTCCAATGACTTTTTGTATCTACATTTGTTGTTTGCTGAATTCCAATTTCTTACTTCTTTAGCACTGTGGGTTCTAGTTATTCTTTACTTTTATTTTATTATCCTATATATATATATATGTATATATGTGTGTATATATGTGTGTATATATGTGTGTATATATGTATGTATATATGTGTGTATATATGTGTGTATATATGTGTGTATATATGTGTGTATATATGTGTGTATATATGTGTGTATATATGTGTGTATATATGTGTGTATATATGTGTGTATATATGTGTGTATATATGTATATATATGTATATATATATGTATATATATATGTATATATATATATGTATATATATATGTATATATATATGTATATATATATGTATATATATATGTATATATGTATATATATATATATGTATATATATATATGTATATATATATGTATATATATATGTATATATATATATATGTATATATATATATATGTATATATATATATGTATATATATATATGTATATATATATATATATATATATATGTGGGAGACAACAAGGGGTCCAATATGCTTCTCTTATGGTTTATTTAACATTAAACAAAAATTAATTAAAAAGGTAGATAAGTTTTTACAGATAAGTTTGACGATGATATTCAGAAGGTAACGCCTGCTCGCGCACCTCTCGCGTTCTCCTTTCTCTCTCTCCAATGTCCAAGAGTTTCTGTTCTGGTTTTGATTTGCTGCGCCTGCGCGCGAAGACTGCCTTGCTTTTGGCTGCATGCCATAACGGCCATTCTGACCATACGCTGTCCGCAGCGGTATTTCCATGGAGACCAGAGGAGAATCTGAAACATACAAAAAAAAACGGAACAGACAAGGACTATACGACAAATATATAGAGATTAAACATATCAAAATTTTTCTGAACTAGACAGTTTCTCCATCATGTGAAGGCATCTCTTCGACATCCGGAAGGTTCCACAGGAAAACATTGTGTTTCACCGGCATAAGAACATCTTTTTCAACAAGTTGATCTTTGGTTGAACGCATCGATATTTTCCTCTGTAGAGTTCTGGACGTCTGTTCAAAACGATTTCTCTTTTTCCTTCGTTTCCACTGCCAAGGCTCAAAAATTTTCCGGAGCAACACAAACCGTCGATAATTACGTTCCATAGGTGAAGGGGTAGGTGAGCGGGAGATGAATTCCACGGAACTCGTTTTCATGGCACCATTGGCTTTCTTACACAATACTATATCAGAACATTTTTCTCTTACAATACTCAATTTTAACTTAGTACTCTGAATTTTATTACATTTATAATCCTTAATTAGAGAACTCGAATCATTTCTAGTATTAAAGTTCTTAACATATGGCAAATCATAACTAGAGTTTTCTATCACATTTGAAACAGAAACATTTGGAAAAGAAACACCACAATCTGCACTCAAAGAGGATCCACTTTCACTCAATAAAACATCGCTCTTTGCGTGGCCTAGTTTCTCTATTTCAGAATATACACTGGGATGTATAATAAATTCTTCGGTCAAGGTCGGTGATATTGCCGTTCCAACACTTAAGCTAGGAGAGTGTTGATTAAGAGAAATATTTATGGGTTTAACTTCTACCATACGCTGTTCGCCAAAACATGAACTTAATGTTATGATTTCTTCGGAAGGTGTTTGCACTCTAATTAGTGAGGAATTTAAAACTGGGATCTGGCAACCTGAATCAATCAATGCTGTTACGGGCTGATTTTCCACAAAAATGTTTACGTATTGAAGATTTGCGCATTCTTCGCTATTTTGTTTTTCGCTCTCTCTTTTCAAAGTATTCACGATTATTCTATTATGGATGTGATCATTAGATTCTTTAGGTTTAAAACGCTTCTCACAGTCTCTTGCGCAATGAGATGAATCACCGCATATAAAGCAATTTTTATTTTCTCTTTCATGATATTGGGGATAGTTCTCTTTAATCTTTGTTTTAAAGTTTTGTGATTTATTTTTAAAGGGGTCTTGGGTATATCCATAAGTAATAGGAATTTCTTTATGTGATCCGCTTCTAGATGAAATATAAATATCACACTCTTTAGCTAAATCAATAGGCCTAAACCAATCTTCTGCTTCTCGAATGCCAATATGAGTTGCAGTTTCCTTATTTAAAGTTTCAAATAATTTATCAGAAATTATAAGATCACATAGAGATTCAAAGGAATTAACTTTTCTTAACGAACAATAATATTGGAAGTTTGCCGTCAATCTTGCAGCAAATTGGATGTATGTCTCGCCTGATGATTTTACAGCATTTTTAAATGAGTTTAAACACTCGCGAGGGGTTAATTGGAATTCTCTGAGTACTATAGATTTTAGTTTTTCATAGTCATTTAATTCCTCTTCTTTAATATACAGTAAGACGTTATGAGCTCTTTCGCCCAGAAGATTTATTAAAATTTCAGATTTATATTCGTCATTTATTTTCTTGGTTAAAAATGCGCGTTCTAATGATTGGAAGAACAGATTAAAATTTTCAGATCTGGTGGGAACAGGAAGAGATAAAGTTTTATACTTTTATCATATTTTCTATGTTAGTTTCGAACTGTTTTTTTTTCGACTTTAGCTGCAGGATTTAAACTTAATGCTTTATTTTTAGCTAATTGAAGTTCGATTTCTTTTTCTAATTTTGCTAACTGAAGTTTCGCGAGCTCAATTTTTTGTTCTGAAGTTACCTCTCTTTCGTTTTGCGATACTCTCTCATCTATACAGTTTTGAATTAAAGTTTTAACGAAATCTGGATCACTTTCAAATGTACTACTGTTCTCAATTTTAGTCTTTAGTTTAACTATAGTGTCAGTACTTTCGACAATACCGTCTAGCTCTTCAACTACTCTTATGAGATCCTCTTTAAGAGCGTTTTTATACATTTTATAAAAATATGAAAAGATCCTACCTTTTTTTTTCTGGCTCCCTTGTTGCTCGCACGTACGATGTATCCAATGAAGAAAAAATTTCGATTCCACTGATTTCACCTCTTCGCAGGTAATATAGTTGAAATTGTGGTTCCGGCCTCTACACAGGCGGATTATTCGTCGATGGGTTTTCCAACCTCTACACAGGCGGAATGAAGTTGAAAAATTCAACCTCTACACAGGTTATTTTGTTATTTGTTCCGACCTCTACACAGGCGGAATGAAGTTGAAAAATTTAACCTCTACACAGGTTGAACGAAGTTTCCGAAAAATGGCGGAGCGTCTCCTTCACGGACGCTGTTGTTCATTGTCCAGACTTTGGTTCAAAATCGAAAGTTTATCGATCCTTCGCGGCCGAGCCCCCATAATTTGTGGGAGACAACAAGGGGTCCAATATGCTTCTCTTATGGTTTATTTAACATTAAACAAAAATTAATTAAAAAGGTAGATAAGTTTTTACAGATAAGTTTGACGATGATATTCAGAAGGTAACGCCTGCTCGCGCACCTCTCGCGTTCTCCTTTCTCTCTCTCCAATGTCCAAGAGTTTCTGTTCTGGTTTTGATTTGCTGCGCCTGCGCGCGAAGACTGCCTTGCTTTTGGCTGCATGCCATATATATATATATATATATATATATATAATATAAGATATTTACTTCGTAATTCTTGAAGGCGATTGCAAATTTCTTTTAATGACTCCTTCAGCCACGAAAATATTACTAATTTTGACTTTCGAATAATTCTGAGACAGATCAGCAACAGTTAATTTGGTAATAGAATGTAACGTTAATTTGAATACAGGGTCAATTAAATTTCTCCTACTACAAAATTTAATTCATTATCTATGTTACATTGTGTACATTCAGTGCAAGTTTCGTAGTATTTCAAAATAGTGGCATTCATTTAAATGAGTTCAATAAAATTAATCTCTCTGTAGTAAAATTACTCTTGAGAGAGAGACGTGTGATGATAATGCTTACAGAGTTATCACCTCTTAGAGAAACCTCAACACCCGAAACTTAATCTAACTTCCCTCATATTTTGGCAAGACTGTTAAAATACAAATAAATTTAATTCTCTAATCTGAGAGGTTCTCAATGAATTAAATTATAAATGGATTCCATTAATTTGGAATTGTAATTTAATCTGTCAGGTACAATAATAGATTTCCCTTAATTGTAATGGAGTAGATATAAATATTCTAAATGAGATGGAACGTGATTTTGAAAAAAAGTTGGCTGCTATATTTTTTATATGTGTAGTATATAAAAATATAAATAATAGTTTAAAAAAAACTAAAAAACACGCTTTTATAGTGAATCGAACTAACAAGTAAAAAATAATTTTTAATAAAAGAATAAAATGTGTGTGTGATAAGCGAGGGGAATTAATGTCATTGTGGTAAAAGTGTGTGGAGGGCTTTGCACTACATTTTTACACTAACTCGGCATTTCGGAATAGAATTAGTAGAAAATGATAACAATTGATATCGAGCACCCCATGCTTTTACCACAATTACATTAATTTTCTCGTTAATCATTTTATGCTTATATTAAGAACTATTTTTTACTTTTTAGTTAGATAAAAAAAACTATAAAAGCATGTTTTTTTAGTTTTTTTAAAACTATAATTTTTTTTTTAATTTTTTAGTTCGATCTACAATAAAAGCGTGTTTTTTAAGTTTTTTAAATTATTATTTATCCATTGGTGAATTAATCTTTTTTGTTTGTGTTTGTATGAACCATGAAAGTTTTCGCTTTAGGGTTGTAACTTTATCTTTTATTCGCCAAATCTCTGGAAATGGGAAATCGTTAATTCTGACGATCCTGATCAGGACAATGGAACAAAATTATTAAATTATTGTATTACCATCGATCCTTGACAAGTGTGCAAAATTTCAAATTAATCGGACCTTTTTAAAGTGGGCAAAAATCTCTCTCTCTCGAGTTCAAACATTCCGTTACATACAGGTGAAGCTAAGAAAAGGGCGATATTGGCGATATTTATGTATTGACAAGCCATTTTTATGCCATGAGGATGTTTTAATATGAAAATTCGGTTGATGTTGATTCAATTGGTTGATATGATGGAAGCACAGGGATCGACTACCTTTGGCACGCGTACCACATGTGGCACGTGATAGAAATCTCAGTGGTACTTCGCACTACTCTGCAAATTTGTCAGTTTTTGAGTGGATTGAAATTGATAAATTTTTGTAATGAACCTTATTTGACAAACATCTTCTGAATTATGGACATTTTTGGATTTACAACTAAAGATCAATTTAATGTTATTTTGTAAATAATTGAATGTTCTTGCTGGAGAGATTTAATTGATTGAAGAGAGAAAATTGCATATGGTACTCTGCTTTCCGTTTATGTATATGCAAGCTTTTCCGCATTTATACGCATATCGAAGTAAGAAAATCTTTCCTCATATGAAAAATATTTCGAGTCATCAATGAAGTTGTTATACAACTGAGTGCTCTAAATCGTGTCAAATTGAAAGTCATAAATTGTACTTCCTGATTTTACGATATGAAAGTAAAGCGGTGAAAGTACTAGGTTCGCATCAAAACTTTTATGCATTTCTTTATTTAACTATAATGAAGAGAAATACTTATATTTTATGTTGTCTATTTCTTGTTTTAATAAATATGTTTAAAAATACATAATATTCGTACAATTAAAATTTGTTTTATTTTTGTTAAAGAAATAGCTGTATGTTAAGAATATATATATGTTTAGTGACAGATATATGAATAGATATGTTTATTTTTTTAAAGAAATGTGTATACTATACAAATACATACTATTAATGATTTTTTAAAATAATGTTACCTATAGATTGAAATTTTTTTTAAATATATCTCTAAGGGATATATATATAATAACGATTCACTCGCCACGATATCTCCGGAACTATTGGTAGACAGAATTAAAATTTCACAGGCGTGTATCTTATTTAGTGGAAATTCGATAAGAACGGGTTTTAGAAAAACCAATTCTTAAGGGCGGTTGCGGGGGCGTTATAGACAATTTTCTGTTTTTGAATTGTTACTCCTACAGGCTTGAAATCTATATTTTTTTTGTAGAGATCTACTTAGAGTAAGTTTAGGGAAAATTCCCTTCGGGGGAGGGAATCAGGGTTTAAAGAGGCGTCTAAGATGGAAAAAATTCGTTTTTTTTTTAGTTACTAGACCTATAGACTCGAAATTTGGCAAGGATGTTTGTTTTGATGTGTAGATATCGACCAAAAAATGTGATTTGTGGAAATAGACTCCAAAAGGGAAAAAGTTACGGGGCCGCAAAAGATAAGTTTGTTTCCTTTTTAAAAATTCGTCTTTTTTTAAAAAGTCTAGAGGCTAAATTTATAAGAATTATTTTCCAATACAATGGAAAAGTTAATACTAGGATTTATATAATAAAAAAGCCATAAGAAAACGATATATAGTAGTACAATATAGCGAAAAACCCAGCGAAGTAGGAGAGGAAAGGTTAGTATATTTTATATATTTCTCAGCGATTTCATTTCTGCAAAGAAGAAAAACTTGTGCATCGAAATTTATCAGACGGTTTTTGAAAACTAACAAACATACATTGCTTTACAAAAATGACGCTCTGTAATTAAGTTATAATTTATTTTAAAACATAATGCTTTATATTTTTGTATAAATCTTTGAATCTGCTCAAACAGCATAGTAAAAAATCTTAAGTTATCTTAAATTTACTTTTCTGTAGAAAACGATTTTATATTGTAAATTCCATGACAGATAGTTTTCCAACTGAAATAAATGCATTTCAGAGTGAAAAACACAAATAAGAATGGAGAGCTAAATCATGAAATTCAAGAGTTATCCATCTTATTTACATCGACTTATTCTTCAAACGAAAATAAATAACAATCGTACGAATCGAATGGAAAATTCCGATTGGGAAATGCTCGAAAGAGGTCTTTGTCAAAACGCACGGCCTTCGCGAGAACGTTTCTTGACGTTTCCCGCCAAAATTATGAACGAGAATAAATAAACGCGGCAGTAAATTTATCTTGAAAGAAGGGGAGAGTCAACTCAACTCATTCGTCAAAACGTCCAACAAAGCGAAAGAGATATTTTTGTTGTCTGATTTGATTTGGAATACCTTTTTAGACACTTGATTTTATTCTACGATTCGAAATGGCGGGATTTTTTTTCGCTGAAGATTTGGAACGTATTTTTAACGCAATGTATTCACACATAGATTAATGTGTCTTTTTTAAACATTTATACTACCTTTAAATTTTAAAAATGGTTTGAGGATTTTTTACAAAAAAATGTAGTGGGTTAGCACAAATGAATGACTGGATTTTAAAATATCACTCGTTTCAAATTATTACATATAAAGGGTGTTTTTTCATTGCAATAAAACAACGATGTATTATTCGATTGACATGAATTTTTTTTATTCGAAAGATAATCTTGTGGCATTACATTTTAAATATGATTTCTGGCATAGAACTGCCACGGCTGGCTCGGATGTAGTCCAATCTGGACGTCCCATTTTCGATGACTTTTTCCAACATTTGTGGCCGTATATCGGCAATAACACGGCGAATGGTGTCTTCCAAATGGTCAAGCGTTTGTGGCTTATCCACATAGGCCAATGACTTTACATAGCCCCACAGAAAATAGTCTAGCGGTGTTAAATCACAAGATCTTGGAGGCCAATTCACAGGTCCAAAACGTGACATTAGGCGGTCCCCAAACGTGTCTTTCAATAAATCGATTGTGGCACGAGCTGTGTGAGATGTTGCGCCGTCTTGTTGGAACCACAGCTCCTGGACATCATGATTGTTCAATTCAGGAATGAAAAAGTTAGTAATCATGGCTCTATACCGATCACCATTGACTGTAACGTTGTGGCCTTCATCGTTTTTGAAAAAGGATTCCACCAGCCCATAAAGCGCACCAAACAGTCAGTTTTTCTGGATGTAACGGTGTTTCGACATACACTTGTGGATTAGCTTCACTCCAAATGTGGCCGTTTTGTTTATTGACGTAGCCATTCAACCAGAAGTGCGCTTCATCGCTAAACAAAATTCGCTTATGAAAATCGGGAACAACGGCAATCTCGTTTTGGGCCCATTCGACGAATCTACGCCTTGCTTGATGATCGTTTTGATGAATTGCCAAACCAAACTGAGAATAAATCACTTGACAGTTGTTAAATCGGTCGCCATCTTGGAAAGTAATGCCAACTTAAACTTCTATACCTGGAAAAAAACACTCTTTATATATTTATTACAATAAGTAATAGACCAAAATAAAGAAAAGTACAGCCGAACCTCTATATTGCGAAATTCTCTATGTAGCGAACTTTTTCCTGGAACCAAGAACAACACTTCATGATTTTCTACGTAAAATAACTCCCCTTCAGCGAAGTGCATTTTCTATATAACGAACTTTTTTTCTGATGATTCAATTTTTTCTCCCTATTTTTAAAGTATTTCTGGACATTTTAAGTTATTTTCTTTTTCAACACCCTTTGTGGTGGTCATAAATCTTGAACTGGTTTTATTAGATGCTAACTCGCCGAGAACAATGGAATTCTGGGCGTTTCATGCAAGAAGTGCAACCTAAGCTCCCATTATCCAGTTCACTGTAACATCTACAATGTCCTCTTTCACTCTCAGTGGAGTAGTTTCACGTCCCCGTATCCGTTCATTTGTAGTGTTGATCAGTCGTAGTGGTAGCTTCGTTTCTTGTAGCTCGAAAATGTCAAAACGTAAGTGCTGGAGCATAAAAAAATTCTTCAGGAGGTGGGTAAAGGCGTCAAGAAGCTTTCCTAGCAGTTTTCTTTCGTTTTGATGGGTAAGATATATAAAATAAATAGATATTAATTTACAAAAATATGTGAATAATTACTTTTTATAGTATATAGTGTTTATGAATTTAAAATTTTGTTTTATGTGGTTTATAAAAAAAATGAGATATTACCTCTATATAATGAATTTTCTATGTAATGAACTTTTTTCGGGATTTAGCGACTTCGTTATATAGAGGTCTAACTGTATATCAATTTTTCTCCCCCACCTACGCCGAAGATACCCCAAGAATTTATGCACTTGAATGTGTGATACTACAAAATGTGTGGCGCTGAATTAAAAACTAATTCAAGCGTCGAAATTTAGTAACGAGGCCGCCACTAGACGGTGGCACCATGAAATGGCTCTCACATTTGTGGACTTGCCGTGTCTACAAATGCTAAGTTGCTAAAATGCAGCTCCATTGGAAAAAAATGTGTGGAATGAACTTGATTATAAATTAGATGTTTGTCGTACTCGCAAACGGATCACGGAATCACGCACTGAAAATAAAACTTGCTTTAATTTTCCTTGCAATATGTGCAATATATTGGAAAATATAAATATTTAAAAAAAATCAGGTTACATATTCATTTGTGCTAACGCGGTATAATTCGAAATGGTTAGAAATAACACAATATACACCATTAAATTTCGTGTGTATGTGTCCGTGGAAAAATGTTTTAAATGAACGTAACTTCAACTATGATATCTATAATTTTTTTTCTTAAGAATTAATTTTCTTTGAATCATTATAATACGTAAATATTTTTCTACCAAAGTAAGTTTGCAATCTTTAAAACCGCATCATTAAGAGATAATTGTTTTTATTAAAATTAAATTTGTGTATAAGACTTACATCAAGGGTGAACAACCCGTATGACGTCGCGGGCCATTTCGGAAAGACATTATAGTCCCGCGTGTCGCATATAAAAATGTATGTGTTTATAATAGATTTGAATCCATTACAAACATTAATTGGAGTGAACGTTTAAAACAGATTGATATATTATTATTGTTTTCATTGTTTTTCATGCATAAAAACATAGATAATATAACAATGCAATGATCAAATAATGTTTAATTTATTCAATTAGTGAGGTATTTTTTCTCAACTCTTTCACTTAGATTTTGCAAGTTGATCTCAATGTATGTATTTGCGTATCGTAATTAATGTTGCAGGTTTATGTCTGTTAAGTTTGAGTGCGATTTATTTATGTTGGATAAATTTCAATTTCTAAAAAAATAGATTCATAGTAACAGAAGCAACGTGATAAAATAGAAACAGTTATGGGATTTATTTGTTGTGTATATATATATATACATATATATATAGCAACAATATAGCAATATATATATATATATATATATATATATACAATATAGCAATATATATATATAGCAATAATATAGCAATAATATATATAGCAATAATATATAATATATATATATAGCAACAATATAGCAATATATATATATATATATATATATATATATAATATAGCAATATATATATATAATATATATATATAGCAACAATATATATATATATATATATATATATATATATATATAGCAACAATATAGCAATATATATATATATATATATATATAGCAACAATATAGCAATATATATATATATATATATAGCAACAATATAGCAATATATATATATATATATATATATATATAACAATATAGCAATATATATAGCAATATATATATATATAATATATATATATATATATATATATATATAGCAACAATATAGCAATATATATATATATATATATATATATATATAGCAACAATATAGCAATATATATATATATATATATATATAATATATATATATATATATATATATATATAGCAATATATATATATATAGCAACAATATAGCAATATATATATATATATATATATATATATATATATATAACATATATAGCAATATATATATAATATATATATATATAGCAACAATATAGCAATATATATATATATATATATATATATATATAGCAACAATATAGCAATATATATAACAATATAGCAATATATATATATATATATATAGCAACAATATAGCAATATATATATATATAGCAACAATATAGCAATATATATATATGTAGCAACAGAAATTCGGGAATTAGATTTCACCGTTGAAAAGGAAATTATGTATAAAGATCTTAAATCATCAATAGAAAATGTCCAAAATGACTTCGTGATTACATATGTTGATAAGGTCTCTGCTAATTATGCCATAATTTGTAAATACTTTTACAGTAAAATATTAAATAACCACATTTTAAATAATAATTCATTTCAAAAATCAATTCATAATAATAGAGAAGATGATAATCGTCTTTTAGCTTTGAACAAGACTGAATATTCATCTAAATAATATTAAAAATATCCAAGTATTTTTTTAACACCAAAATTTCATAAAAGCCCTATAAAATTCCGTAGTATCACTAATGGATACAATACATATATCACGAAGTCTGGGAAGATCTTACAATCTCTTCTTCAAAATCTAATTGATAACTTACAAAACACGGCAATAATTAAAAATAGCTTAGAGATTGCTAGAGTTACTAAGGATATGTTAATTTTTTCCATGCATGGCTTTGATTTCGAGGACCTTTTAATTCTATAGATATTGACGATATGATTAAGGTTCTACAGTTAATTTATGATAAATATGAATTATATACTTCAATGAAAAAAGAAAAATTTGATATTCTTGTTAACCTCGTATTTTAAAAGAAAATTTCATTGCATTTGATCAGAATCTTTATAAACAGATCAAAGGATTACCTCAGGGTGGTCCAGCTAGTAATTGTTTAGCGAACCTATATTTACATTTTTTTGAAATTGATCATGTTGTAAATGATTCTTACTTGATTTATCGTTATATAGATGATTTAATAATTTTTGGTAAAAATAGTGAATACAAACCAAATATTACGTTCTACCCTGATTATCTCAAGCTCCTTAAAACTAACTTCAACTCTAATATGGTGGAATTCTTGGATTTAGATTTGCATCTTATTAATAATAATGTAGTCAGTAACATTTTTGACAAGAGATTCGTTTAAAATCCATATAATTAAAATTCCTGTATGGAATAGTAACTTGCATATATCAGTTTACAGAAATATCATTTTGAATTTTTTATTTAGAAATGATAACTTAACTACCCACAAAACAGATAAATACAATAATATAAAAAATTTCAATGTTGTTTAGATCATGATACCCTCTTTAATTTCATAAGAACTTATATTCATCACAAATACATTAACCGTCTTGCTACTTCTAATTCCAAAACCACCACACAACAATAGGATTTCAAAGTCAGCATGTTAGTGGTCTTGCTGTGAAGATTATATCATAACACTCATATCACAGCTTACATTTTTTCCACACACATCTCGAACATCTTACACATTGTTGACAACCAACCAAATTAGAGCCTAGCAAATTTACATTTTTGACAATCAACCAATTCAAATTCTACCATATTTGATTGTCGTCTTTTTTTTTATCTGTCTTTGCTGGCTGGTTTGAAAGTTAGCTAAAAAGATGTGTTTAAATAATTGATTTTCATTGATGTCAAGACGCTTGATTCTCTTCGTAAAAGCTCTGTGAGTAAAGAAATTTTGTTAAATTATTTTTTGAAAAATACTTTTCTTATGTGATTGTTTTAGGATTTTTCTACAAAAGTAATATGTTTGTTACATAATAGTAGTGAGTGGTTTTATCATACTCTCTGAGTTTTTCCATACTCTGAATTTTTTGTTTATTTTATTTTATTTGGTTTTTCCTACCGATTGCAAAGGGGGAAGGTTGGCGCCTTTTTTTAACCCCACTGTCCTAAGTCCGAAATTGCTTTGTGACTCGCTAGGTTCTTGTAGTTTCTTTTTTTTATTTTAATTTTGTTCTTCATGTTCAGCTTTTATATTTTTATTACGCTATTTCTTGTTATGTTCATTATCTATTATTTCTTGTTTCTGATATATAATACATATTTCTTTCATATATAAATATATATACACTGCTGGACAATTGCTAAGGACGGATCACAAATTGCTATGTAGCATAACATTAAGAGACATTTTAAAATATAGTTGCCACACTGTTCAGACATTAGAATAAAGAATTTTTTGTTCTGGAAAGTACAAAGCTGTGAAACATCTGAAAGAAAAAAATGTTCATTTGATCTGCGTACGGAGAAATGGAACAATGCATTAAAAGTCAGCAGGCACCTTAAAGAAAGGTATCAGTACGGGATATGTCCACCGTGTGTGATGCAACATTCCACACGTCGTACCATACTTTGCACTACATTATCCAGCAGCTGTTGAGGCAATTTATCCCATTCCTCTGTGAGTGCACGGATGAGGGTTTCTGTTTGTTGGAGGATAGTTTCGACCAGCAACTTGCCTCCCCCAAAAGTTTCCCACACATTTTCAATGTTTTAATCTGAGAACGTAGTGAGACGTTTTACCCTCGCTGTTTAGACAATCCTGAACAGCGAGTTTTGACATGTTGCGTTTCTTCCATTTGGAATTTATCACCGACAGCACCACGGAAAAGACGAACATGAGGAAGTTGGCGCCTTCAAACTAGTTTAACCCCATTATTGTATCGTTCTAAGGAGATCCGACATTAGCTTTGATCATGATGCCGGCTCACACCATGATACTGCATGTCGGATATCGGTCCTTTTCCTGGATTTTTCTGTAGTTTCCGCCAGATTTTTTATTTCTCTATAATTTTGTTCTTCAATTGTTCACGCACCATTAAATTTTTCATTACACTACACAACAGGTCTGCGTTATGTTCCTCCCCTCAAACGTCTGGCAACAGTTTTTCGGGAGATCTGTTTCCTGATATATAATGCCATATTTGCTTTCCTTTTTGCTGATATACGATATATAATTACACATACACATTCCAGTATTTTAAATGACTTCCACAGCCGTGAAACAACGCTGTGAGCGATGTCGAACTCCCTGGCAACATCTGTTATTTTTCGCCCTTCTTCGATCTTTCCAATAATACGCATAAAATCATCTACAAGACATGCCAAAAATTTTAAGTTCGTCTATTAAATCTTTCCTTTGTGTGTTGTACACGCGTCAAAACCTTTAAAGTTGGCCGGTGTTGGTTGTTGTCATATCTGTTTTATTGAATACATCTTCCAAATAACTTTACCTCCTTTATTATTAAGCTCACATCACACACACCCAGCAGATTAGAACACAATTGCGGTACATTTTCACACTGAATAAGCAGCGGCATGTTGGACACAAAGACAAGGAGATGCAGTTAATTACATTCTTACATGATGAAGGCAAGCAGACAGAGAGAGAGCGATTACACAAGATTTTTGCTTTTATACCGGCAGTGGTTATTACGTAATAGTAGTTCTGATTGGATAGAATGGGCAGGACAGGGATTAAAGCTTAGAGAATTAAAGCTTGTTTAAATATTAATACAAAGAGTTAACAAAAAGGATACTAGAGGGAATTATTACACACACAGATATATATATTTCACAAAATAGTCGTATTTTTTAAAGTTGTAATGAATCTCTCTCTCTCTCCTGGGCTGCAAAATTATTCAAGCTCGGGAGAGGGCAAGCGGGTTACCCCCCCCCGACTTATATACGTACAGATAACAGATAAACTTATTAAAAATCATACTCATAGGTCCCATTAATGGTCAGCAGTTTCTCAGGGAATGCTAAGATAAATGAAATCCTCCTCCCTCTTTTGGCCATGTGTGATCAGTGGCGTAACGGAAAATTTTAGGGTCCCCTGCAAAGTCAGGTTTTGTGCCCCAAGCCGGATTTTATGAAATATTCCAAAACCATGATTATAACATAGGCTTTAGGCCCCCTAGAGCCATGCCCCCGCAGTGTGAGGGTTGCGGGGGTGAACATTACGCCACTGTGTGTGCGTGTACACATTAATGCAAAGAGTGATAAAAGTCTTGCAATACGTGCTCCAGGTATTCATCAATTGCTGTTCCATATATTTAGCTTTATGGAGCGCCCGAATTTGGTAGGGTACAATGGCCCACAAATGTTCTATTGACGAAATGTTTGATGACATGCCAAGAAAGAGTATCGGTAACACTATGGCAGAATCCAGATCCGTGAGGGACTTCACATGTTTTTGTTGGGGATCCCCATGATGATCTGCTATGAAAAGAGTAACGCAACCAGTCAAAGGATGTTATAGAAATATTGTTGAGATGTTCAAAGTTATAGAGAGAAAAGAGGATTAGAGAAGATGTGACCTTGATTACATGCATAACATTCGGCAGTACATATACTAAAATTAGAACGATACAGAAAAGATTAGCATGACCCATGCGCAAGGATGACACGCAAAATCGTGAAGCGTTCCACATTTTTTAGAGGCCGTGGGTAACCTTGTGGTTAGAGCATCCGACTCCTGACCGGAAGGTCTGGGTTCGATGCCTGATGCCACTAACCCTCCGAGTACACACGGAGTACGTGCTCGTTAAATCATTGGGTCCGAAAGTCTTGTGGGCGGTCGCAGCTGAAGAATATTTCCCTCCCCTCCAGTTCCATGCCTAAATTGTGGAGGTGGAGATCAGTGGTGTCGCCATCTATCGTAAAGAAGTCCAACCTGTCTCACAGGCCCTGGCAACATTCATTCCTTCCTTCCCTTCGGAATTTCACCGAGCTGAGTCGTACTGTCACCTGTATGGTGACAGGCGTACATCTAGCCCCTTGCCAGGATGAATTTCGTGAGCCTCGATCTGACTACGTCAGACAGGTAGCATTAGAAACAACAAAAACACCTGAGCATACACCCTACCATCCACATCTCCACACTGCATCAAAGGGAGGTGTGTGAACCTCGATCGAATTAACGTGCCTCTCTTCCTGTACACCTGTGCTCCCCAACTCCCTGGCCATGGACTGGTAACGGTCCAGGAGTCAACATTAAATTATTTTCATATTATTTACTGTGGTGTATTTCTCTCGGGTTTGTGCGGCTTTTTATAAAAATGTCATATTCCATTTAAGTCACTTTACGAGTATATTAATTTTTTGGTGTAAATTTATTTGATTCTGAAGGCATGTTTAAATACAAATAAATTAAAATTATTAAATCAAAACAATCGAAAATATCAACAATCAACTGCTCCCCCCCACTTCAATGGGCCGCTGTAAAGTTATCAAGCGTTCACCGGTCCGGTCTTCTGTGACACCCAGACTCAAACCCTCGGTTTGACAACGCCGACAATGACCTTCATTTTAATCTGAAAAATAGCCTCACGTCGATCAAACATAATATCCCCTTAACAATCTGATTAATAACCCAAAAGTGTTCTATAATAGAACAAAAAAAAACTTTAAAACAAAATGACAGATTAATATGACAGAGCACACGCGCTTTATATTAACAAAAATAAAAATCGAAGCCATGGTCAAACTTATCGAAAGTTTCAACATCGTTAAACCGTTTTAATTACTATACCCTAACAGGGAGACTGAATATATTGAACCCGTAAAGAAATTTATGATATTGATCAATTAATTCCAGACCTACCGATGACACGCTGAGCGCGCAAAGCTAGTTAAAAATAATTGCTCGAGCCGTTTACTCGCGATTAATTATAATTTCAAACAAGTGTTTGTGTTTGTGATAAGTAGGAGGGGGAAAAAATGTGAGAACATGAGCTGGAATACCTATTTTATTGAAGGTTTCGATGTGTTTAATTACGGAAGAGAATGTAAAGAATTTTTTAAAAAGTATTCTACTTTATTATGTTTTTGACATAGGCGTCAGATTATAATTAAAAAGGCAGATAAATAACTCTGTGAGGGAATTTTTTAAAAATGTGGTATGTTTTTGAGTTAAACTAAATTTAGTTGTTTTTCCCTTTCATTCATGTTCATGAATAAATTTACACACAATGGATTATATTTGTGTGATGTCATAGTCACATGATAAATGCAGCCAAGCGTTCTCAGCCAGTCAGTTTCTGTGCCTTACTGTTGCCAATCTTTACTTCTTATTAAAACATTCTTTTAAAAAGCACATTTTTTTAACAGCAATGATGCAAATGGAAAAATAAACTGGGCATGATTTAAAACTGCTTAACGTATTAAATACAGGGTGGTTATAATTAAAGTTCCATTATCAAAATTCTGTACAAAAAGAACCACTGGTCAGAATGACTTCAAATTTGAACTGAATATGCTTAAAAAAAAGGGAAAACGGTCTAGTATAAGAAAAAAATTCATTGGCGTTGCATTGTTGCTTTTTATGCAACTTTTAAGTCAAAGATAGTTAAAAGCCGATTCCCCCCATCCAATGTGGTAGGGTGGCCTAGTGGTCAAAGCAACGGATTCGTAGCCGGCATGTCATGAGTTCGAGCCAAGAGCCACATAAGACCCGCCGTGTAGAGAGGCGATTCACATTAAATCTGTTGAAGCTCAAACGTCCTCCAGTTGGTGTGGTGTAAAAGTCAAGAGAGGGGTATGTCAGCTACGGTGTCATTTTCGTCACTTGACCATGGTTTAAAACTGAGGTCCGTCGTCAAAAACCCTCGAGTAGCGGAATAGTGCGACGTTAATATTCACTCACCCTATGTGGTTGGACCTTGGTGTAGTGGATGGGCTTTACATTAAAAGTGGAACAACTGTTGTATGACTTGGAAGTCAGTTTTTTCGTCAAAAAACCAAAACCATCATGTGCATTGAGCAGTAGAGTTGGTATAATGTGCAACTCATCCCCAAAACGCCGTAACTCGATTTAAAATGCCACTTGTAGCCGAATACACTTTTGTCGTGACGCTTACTGCGCTGTCTATTGATACACTTAGGAACTTTTCTTTTTATGACATTCCGTCAGTGGCACTCACAAGAATTTTTTAGGGGGTGAGTCCAGGTTCGAAAATCAACTGTTCTCGTATCATGCTCCAATACGCCGTCCAATATACTCCTTTGATTTTGTCGATTTTCATGAACAAAAAACAGTAAAAAATCACTTATTGAATAAATAATTAGCATTAATTAATAAAATTAATTACTAATAACAAATACTTAACGAATTTTTACGAACTATATACATAGGATTAACATCAATCGGAAAAAAAAACCAAGGGCTAGTGAAGGGGTAGTCTGGACTCGGAGATTTCCATTGAAGAAGTTCCAAAAATTGACACAACGCTTTCGTCTGTAGCAATAGCTCAAAGTTGCGACACTGGACATGGGTTTAAAAAGTGTTCATGTAAAAAAAAAATGTGCAATAGTAAAAAGGGTGCTTGTTTCAAAAGTAATTTGCAATACAATTCAAAGGGTCATCACAGCAATCCTTGCTGTAATAAATGATGAAAAGTAATATAAGGGCATCTCATAAAATTTAAATTCATGTTCTCTAACAATTTTGTTTGAAAAAATTTACGCAAGGTTTTTGTGACGCAACAGTTTTTCTTCCTAGTATGTATAACTTTTTTGGTTAAGCTTTAAATGTAACTGTTTCAGCAATATATTTTTTTCCTTTCTGTTTAGCTAATGTTAACAATAATAAATTATATCAGCTGCTTTTCTTTATTATTTATTAATTTACCATCCGCAATAGGAATAAAATGTATTTTTTCGATAGATTTTATGTATTTATGATCAATTAATTTGTAACATAACTTTGAAATTGTTTATTTTTCACTTTAATGGTTTATCATTAGTTATTTTATAGAATAACTAGGTAAAATATGAAATTTTTCTACTGTTATATATTTTAACCGAGATTTGTCTAGTTATTTCATGAAATATCTAGTTATTATATGAAATAACTGTGAATTATGCACTTTAACGATAACATATGTTAGATGAAATGTGTTTTGTTCATAGATTTAAGAAATATCTTACTGTAATGTAAAAAGTTATTACGTAATAAAAATTAATAAAAAATTTTCTCGAGTATATCCAAAAATTTTATAAAAAAAGAAAAAACAAACTTTTTTTGCTGTTAGCAAGGTAATTTATGGAGGAATAAAATAAAATAATAGTAATTTTTAAATGTTTATTCCGTATCACAATACTCCGTATCACAAATTAAAATTGGTAGCTACGTTGATAATCCAATTCTTTTTCTTATTTGAAGTTCTTTTAATTGATTCTTGAAGAATAATACTTTTTAATTTTAAGTAAAAAAAACCGTCTAAAAAAGCAATATTTATTTTCTAATTAATAATTAACTAACATACTGCCGGCAGTGAATGGAAGTTTTTTAAAAAATATGTACTTGAAAAAGAACTTTTTTTCTTTTTTTTTGTTTCGAAAATTACTTAGGTTATCAAAATTACCTCCAATTTTTTTACTTTTCATCTAATACCTTTAAAAATATTTTTTTTGTGTGAAATTTTTTTTTAAAAGAAAGCTTTTTTTCGCCCTATCTCACTGAAAAAGAAATATTTTGAGTTTGCCGAAATACTCACATTATTTGTTGTCATTTTAAGTACATATCATCGATTTTAGCCTCTGTATGTTTCTACAGAAAAAAAAGACAATATTATCTCTAATTAGTTGTGCTTTTCGAGTACTTGTACTTATTATTTTTCAAAAAAATTGGGTGGGTAAAAAAAAGCTCTTAATTAGAAGAGCTCATTGAAGTACTAGTTAAACTAAATTAGAAAGTCAAATTTTTTTTACATATTAAGATGGATATTTTGACTGCAAAAAAACTTCTGAGATGAAATTTCAGCGGCATGAGGAGATAAAAAATTTAAAATGAAAACTTACAACAAACTCGTGGCATTTGATCAATCGATATTGGTTCTATACATTTCGAGATTTATATCCAAGTAGTGATTGCAATATCGGACCAAAAGTTCAATACCGGGATTCCGGTTTTAATACTAGTAGAAATTTTAGAAAAAGAAAGGCAACACAGGTGTTTCTTTGTTTTATTTGCCAGTTTTATCAAAAACAGTAAGAATCACAAAAGAATAATTTGTAACTTATAAATTATAACAGTGCATAAAGAATCACAAAAAAGTAAAAGAACATCTTATTTATTTAAACCACGAAAAAGTGTAAATATCACTATTCACAGTCTATTGTAATATTACAAATTTTTGAAATGTGTTGTTAAACCTTATTCATTGTCTTATTCTTCTTCATTATTATGGGTTATTATTCATGAGTATATGCATGATGAATCTGAAAAATATTTTGAACCCTGAAGTATGATATGCAAACACAATTTGAATAACAAACTCCCAAATTAAAAAAAAATATCGAAATATTACGCACTTTCTTCACAACTACAACCTTGTTTTCGCAGATACGAATATTAGACGACAAATCCTGCGCATGTGCAATATGGCTCAGAGCTGTAATAAGATAGTTTTCCGCCACCCCCCTCGGATGATCCACATATTTTATCACTTCTCTTGATTGTACGATGCAAATTATATTCATAGTCTAATTAATTTCGCCCGATAAGGAGACATAAAAACAAATACGTATACTATTTTGCTGTGTTAGGGATTTCTGAACATATAGCGGAGAAAACTTTAAAAATTTCTAGTAAATACCGAAAAAAAAAAACGGTGTTCAAACTTGTGTATGCCGGTATTACAAAATTGTACAAATGGCTCAAAATACCGGTATTCGGTATCCCGCTATTGCAATCCCTATATCCAAGTTGTAGAAATGCTAATTATTACTGAATTTCATGGTAAAAATTTATTGACTAACAGTTTTGTAACGTCACATTTCGATGCTACGCTAGGTGGATACGATACTACGATATCGTAGTAGTTAAGGTCAGGTCATAGATTCGTTGCTGGCGTGTCCTGAGTTTGAGCCCTAGTGTCACTGAAGACCCAGGGGCCGCGGTAGCCAAGTGGTCAAGGTATCAGATTATGGCAGGCATGTCATGAGTTCGAGGCCAGTACCACTAAAAGACCCGCCGTTTAGGGGAGCGATGCACGTTAAATCTGCCGAGAGCTCAAACATCCTCTCGTTGCTGTGGTGCGGTAGTTAGGGGAGGGGGTGTCAGATCAAGTGTCGTCCTCGTCACTTGACCATGGTTCAAAATTACGAGGTCCGTCGCCAAAAGCTCTCGTGTTGCTAAACAGTACGACGTTAATATTCACTCACTCACTCTCTAAAGATCTGCCGATGCATGTTAAATCTGTCGCAGATTGAAATTTTCCGTTAGCGTGGTATGGAAGTTCCGAAAGCGAGGTACCAGCTCAAGTATCACCGTCGTCGCTTCACCTTGTATCAAAATTATGAGTTTCGCCTTAAAAATATATGTATTTATGCAATTTTTTAAGATGTATGCATCTATCATGTTAGGCTTTTTTTTCATATAATTTTGTTATTTACTCTTTGTGTTATTTCGTGTTAAGTATATGGAAGGAGTAATTTTTTTTTAAATTACGTCATTCGAAATGTTTTTAGTTAACGATTAGAATGAATTTTTCGCATATTCATTTGGGTAAAAATAAAAAAAAGTGAAATTTAATTTTCAGTAGCAAAAAAGTAGTTGTACATAAACCTCTCTTAGTGATACTTCGGATGTTCAGAATTATTTGTACCGTTTTGATCAATAATTGAACTCAGTGGCGCACACAGGGGGTGGGGATCCTGGGGGTCCGGTCCCCCCCCACCCAAAGCCCTTGGTATTTTTTCCGATTGACTATTCTTATACAGTACGTAAAATTTAATTATTTGTTATTAATGATTAATTATATTAATTAATGCTAATTATTTATTCAATAGTTGGTTTTTTACTATGTTTTGTTCCCGAAAATCAACAAAATCAGAAGGATCATGATACATGAATGGTGAACTTTCGACCCCGGACCCCCCTCCTTGAAAAATTCCTGTGTGCGATACTGATTGAACTAAATTAAAATAGGTATTTTCTGATTCATGTAAATATCTTCTTATTCTGGTTACAATGACCTTTATTACTTACGCAGTTCTTTTGTAATTTAGAAACTTTTTTTAGATTCATTCATGAAAAAGATCAATACAAGAATAATTTTAAAATTACAATAGCTACTTAAGCAGCATAATATTTTAAATTATGAAAGCATCATGTAAAAATCTATGTCAGTAACAAAAATAGACTTATACATTTGATATTAAAAAAGCGTATGAATGTCGTTATTATTAAAGTCAACGAATACCTTGTGATTTCGTCTTTTCCGAAATTCTAGAATGTTGTTGAAAAACCGACCATATTTGTCTATATAAAATTTTCTTTCCTTTACTGCAAATATGTTTCTAAGTTGTTTCAGAAAAAACAGAGTTTTTACAAGTAATTATGCTTTATATTTTAATTATTAACGAAAATATGAAATATTTTGTGTAGTATATGAAGTATGGAAACGGCGTGTCTAAAAGAACATCGTTATCTGTTCCTTTTTACACTCATTCTGAATGCCATTTTGACCTTAAAAAGATAAACTGTCGAATAATTCGGTTTTATTTTAGTAAGTTACGTAATCTGTGACGTAATTCATTGATAGACATGAAGTTGTAGGCTGCAGACATTACGTGTACTGACGTAAATCATCTGATAAATGTTAGAATAATATTGTTTTGTCTTTATCGAAGACGAGAATGAAACAAGTAATTCATTAATGTTAGGGCCCAGACCGAATTTGACGCACTAATTCTTTAAAAACGTCTTAAAATACTTTTTTTATAATGTAATGGGAATACTAGATTTAATTTTAACTACCGTATTTATTCGAATTTAAGCCGATCTCTCTCTCGATATCCGATATTTTCGAAATTAAAATTAGAACTAATAAGAAGTGAATAAATTTATTTTACCAGTATTAAAAACTTAGATAATACGTGAACCTGAAATTGCTCTAACCGTCAGTTTCCTGTTCAATTTCCTCCTTCTAACGAATTGTTCCGTCTTCGATTCTGAGTTCACCCGATTTTCAGCAGCTTTAACGTGGGGGAAAAAGTACGGCTTCGATTAGAATAAATACTGTAAAAATAATTCGCAAATTGACAAATTCGATTTTATATTATGTTATGAATTCATCTCTGCATAAAATCGATTTATTTACAGAAAGATTTTCAAGTGCTGAAAATTATAAAGAAAAGTAAAGTATTGTTCCTTCTAATGTTCGTGACCCAGTAAATAAATTTTTAAGTCTCGAAAATTGATTGGAGAACAAAAATTCTTAAAATTTCTAAGAGGAATCTAAAGTTTTGTAGAAAAAAAAAGTTTTAATATAAAAACGTGTATTTCTTTAATCTAGAAGTTATAATAGAACTTTTGTCCTTGCAACTTTTCAGTGTTACGAGTTTTTTTTTTCTTTTCGAATTCTGTTTCTGGGTATTTGATTGTTTGTTTGTATCATTATTCAAGTCTGCTTTCACTCCGGTGTAACAAACCTAATTTTCAATAATAACACATAAAATTCTTTTTTTAAAAAATTTCTATTGGTAAATAACTGTAATTATAATACAATCACAGAATCCAAAAATATATTCAAATTATTCAGAATTTTAAGAACAGCTGCGAGATCACCATTTTTGTGTCCAAGAGCTTCAATCATTTTTCTTTTTGGGCATTTCCAGGGACCAAAAGATTTGGATTTTGTGAAAAATAGATATTACTCAGTATTTTTGAATTCTTTTTAAAAATTAAATTTAAAATTTTCGTTAAATAAAAAGTTTATATTTACAATAGAGCTGAACATAATTCACTTAAAACTTTTTCGTCAATCTTTGCAACAAAAATATAAAAATCCTCAAATGTTTCAACTTTTGATGCGTATAAATATAAATTATGGTTTATGAGAAAATTTAATAATAATACATTTCTTTTATTTATAGTGTTGACTAGACATACTTCTTAAAACAATTTTTATTTAAGAAGTGTTTATTGCTTAAAATTATTTCTTTTATCAAATTATATCAACATTCAATTATGAAATGTCTAACTTTGTATTTTATTATAAAATTTACCTCGTTTTAAAATGGTAATATAATAATTATTTCAATTGAAATAGGCGTTTTATATTAAATTTTTATGATATCATTGCAAAATTCATAAATTCAATCATGTTTTGGTTTTCAGCTTTGCGGGCGTAAAAGTTAATTGAATTTTCGAATTTTGAAAATTCGAATAATGAAACGAATAAAAAGGAGTATGAAAAATATCCGTCATATTGATTTATATATTAGAAATTTAATATATTCCATTAAACACTCGGTATTATGTTAATTTAAAAGTTTATAATTAAATCAATTTTTGGGAAAAACACACAAAAGCATTTGCAATTTATATACATGTTTTTGTATGATGCAGAATGGTTAAAAGGAATACAATTTAAGCCTCTTTATTTAATTAGAATATGTTTTATCTCAGCTTATTAAAACTACAGTTGAGTCGGTATATGCTGATAGACTTCTTTAAAATCCCCTTTCTAAGATAGCAAAACAGGTCCTGAGAATGAATGTAACACGATTCCAAATATAAAGATTCGGAATACGGTGATGTTAGGTTGCCATGGTAACCATATGTGACATTTTACATATTATTTCACTGTCTATATCGAATGGTGCAAACGTTTTGCTGAAATAAGATGTCTTTATATTGCTTTCTTTGTATTTCACACACATTCGAACCGCAGTGCTGAAAAGTCTAGCAATTTCTTTAGACTTACGATGAGTTTTTAGATCGAAGATATATATATAGACTAGACTATTTTATGTGATTCTTTTAAAAAATTCAGCTTAGTTCGTAGTAGCCAAATCTGTTAGGTGTTAGGTTCACTGTCCATTAGGACTTAATATTAGGAACGTCATTAAATTTATTTTTTAAACTCTATATGAAGAAAAACGACTCACTCACTCATCACGAGATCTCTGGAAATATTAGGCCTATAGACTTGAAATTTGGTAGGAATTTTCTTTTTATTGAGTAGAGATCCGGTAAGATCAGGGTTTGCGAAAATCGACTTCCACGTAAGGAGTTGTGGGGTTCGTTATAGATAAAATCTTCCCGATTTTGAACAATTAATTACAACCTTGGAATTTGGCAAGCATGCCTTTTTTAATGAGTGGAGATACACTAAAAATGGTATTTGAAGAAATCGATTACGGGGGCTGAAGCTTAAATGATGATAAATATCCTTCTGTTTTTAAAATTCAACTCCTATTCTTTTGAAATCCAGAAGCGAGTGCTAGATGGGTATTTTTCAATACAATCAAAGGCTAACTGACAGGGCATAGATAGCAATAACCTAAAAAAATATTTAGTTTTTAAATGTCGTGAAATACCCAGTGAAGATGGAGGGTAATGGCTAGTTTGATTACAGAGATATAGAACAGAGGTCACCAAAGTGGCGGTCCGCGAGAAAATTTCGCTGCTCCCCAGAAAAATGTGGAATATACTCACTCATCATGTTAAGTTATGTTTTAAGATGTATTTATTGTGTTCTTAGATCACAATTGTTTTTTATTAATATATTTAACACTTAAAAATCCTGTTAGTGGTCCGTGGGATTTAAATTATAAATGTACTGGTCCGTCGTGAGGTCAAAAGGTTTGGCGACTGCTGATGTAGAAGCTAGGTGATAAATGAGCGATATCTTTTTTGTTGATGGAAAATATAAATAGTTTAGAATGATGAGGTTCGACACCAATCGCCTTTCGTTAGCTCAAGAATGATATTAATTCACAAAATGAATCATTTTTACAACACGCCTGATAACTTTTGGTATAATGATTAATTACACAGGTAATAAGAACTATCGTAGTTTAGTTATTAATAGGGCAATTAGCGACTTTCCTGTCGAGTTTCAGGTACGAGGGCTGTTTTATTAAGTAAGGTCCGTTTGTTTAAAAAAAACAACGACAATATTTGGTTTCAAAAAACCTTTATTTTAGGATTGTACGTACTTTTGCCTATTTTTCTGCATAGTTGCCGAGTTTATTAATGCACTTGTTATACCTAAGAACTAAGTTTTGAAAACCCTCTTCAAAGAGGTTTGCCACCTGGTCGGACAGCCAAGACTTCACGGCCGCTTTCCCTTCTTCCTTGTCATTGAAACGCTTCCCACCAAGACTGTGTTTGAAGTACCAGAAAAGTTGGAAATCACTCGGAGTCAGGTCGGGGCTGTATAGTGCATGGTCCAAAACCAACATCAGTGATTACAGAGAGCCGGCCTGAACGTTCTTCATCATGGACGTTTGTGCGCTCATCTTTAAGCTCTCTGACCCATTTTCTAACTGTGCTGTCACGCATTGCTTCTGTGCCCTAAACTTCTGTTATCTGGCGATGAATGACTGCAGCCGACATGTTTCTTGCAGTCAAAAAACGGATAACAGACCGTATCTCACACTTGGCGGGTGATTCAATCACCTTAAACATTTTAAAGACGCGCAGCGAATCTTACACGACTGCTACACAGCTGGAAATGGCGCGAGTGTGTTCGCAAAGGATGCAGGTCAGTGACGCAGAAGCTTGTTGCGGCGTACGCGTCAAAGAACCTTTAAAAATAGCCCTTGTATTATTCTTGATTTCACCAAAGATCCATCACGTGGAAAAATGAACCATTAAAAAAAACCTTGACTTTCTTTTACGAAATAAATGTATATTCCAAAAAATGATGCAAAAAGCTGTGCAAAAATTATTTGATTTGTGTACTAAAACTTCCCAAATTGTTTCAAACTCTTGTAAATGGTGGTGAGAAAGCATCGGTATAAGTTTTGGATATGTGTGTATTAGCATTCATATATCAGGTTGGTGCGTATGAAATATTGGATTTTTAAGTGAATATATAAAATTGTATATATCTTTTTCAAAAGCAGTTTATTTAATTTAAATATGCTCCATTTGTTTCGATACACCTTTCCCGACGAGATTTTAATGCGTAGATACCTGTCTTAAAGAAATTTGAATTTTTAGAATCAATAAACTCTCATGCATGGATTTTTCAGACTGTCTTCATTTTCATACTATTTGGCCCGCAAAAAATGTTCGAAATGTTTAAAAATGAAAATGTCGGTTGGCAAAAAATTCGGTGAATGCGCCGGGTGCTGCAAAATTTCGTATTTGAATTCATTTAATTGCGCAATTGTTTTGCACGACGTATGCTGTCAAGTGTTGTAGTTTGGGGCATGCCCATTAACAAGTGATGGGCGTATAATTTTCAATTTTTCATGCTTTTCATCGATGTATTGGCAGTATAATAGATGCAATTAGATTAGTTTCCATGAGTGCTTTCAATCATTTTTCACAGATGTTCCGAGTTTTCCAAGCTGTTCATTTAATTGGGAAAAATCACCAGGGTGTCAAACACGACTTTGTGCCAAGCAATCATATGATTACAATTGCCTTGCATTGCAGTACAACCTAGCTGAGGATTATACGAAAGGTGATTGATAAGTAAGGTCTCCAAAAGTATAAAATAAGTTTCCGACAAGATAAAATAATAACAGAAGTATCAGACTGAAGGAAATTTGTTTTACATATTGTAAACTCATTTCTCAACATAGTCACTACTAACAGCTTCACACTTGCTCAATAGTTCTATCCATTTCTTCATTCCGTCCACGAAGAAAGATTCTGGTTTGCTGCGTATTCATTTGCGCTCGGCAGTCTGAACTTTGACATCCTAGATTCATCATTATGACCCAGATAACATGGAATATCTTAATCCTGGTTCTCCAAGTGTCAAGAAATTCAAAACTTTAATGTCAGCAAAGAAAGTCATGCTCGTCATTTTTTGGGATTCAAGTGGTGAATTGCGACAGGGACTGTACAACATTAAGATCCTTCAAGCAACGCATCTGCAGAATCAGACCGAAAAGGAATGTCTTTCTTTTGCATCACGACAATACATGACCGCACTGCAATGCACAAACACAGGATGTCATGGGAAAAATGAAATTCGCAGTGGTTCCACAACCTCCTTTCAGCCCAGATTTGACACCGTCGGACTTTTGGTTGTTCCCAAAACTGAAGGAGACGTCGTTTTTCAACGGATGCCGAAGTTCAGGCAGCCGTGCGCAAATGGATGCGCAGCTAACTAGAATCTTTCTACATGAACGGAATAAAGAAAGGGATATCACGATTAAACAAATATGAAGCTGATGGAAAATTAATGATGTAAAATGAAGTCTAAATCTGAATTATTGAACTTTTTTCTCCGAACTCTGCATGCATTATCAAGGGCATCGAATTGTTTCAAAAATGTGGAACGCTGAAACATAGTGATAGATTGGTTTGGCACGCCACAGTTAAAATGTAACTGACCTCTGTGTTAGTATATATGTGTGTGTGTGATTATTCTTTTCGAGTAGTGATCTTCAAACTTTTTAACTCACGGAACCCTTAGAGCTATGATATGTTTTGGGGGAACCCCATTTAACACACACACACACGAATATATTTTAAAATAATATGTGAAGAGTAGATCACACAAAATATGTGTTATAAGTACGTTAAGAAAAGAAAGTTTTAAAGAAGTATTGTACTGGTAATTAAAATTTTTAAATGATTTATTTATTAATAATATTAATTTGGTATCCAAGTGTCACACCTATCCATGCATTATACTTAGTAACTGGAATATATATTTACATTTTTTTTTTTACACAAACTATCGAAGTTTAGGTCTATTGAAAATATATGCAGTCACGTTTCCTATTCTGCGTTTAATTTGATTGTATATTTTGTTTTGTTGCCAATTACGATGAGAAATATGTTTCACTTAAATGCATTGTTTTGAAGGGCATTAAAATATTTTAAGATGTGTGAAAAATCCTGCAACCAAATTTGAATTTGCACTAAAAAGTTAAGAGCTGTTCTTGCTTAAATTCAGATTTTAAAGTCGAATCTGTTGATATATCGATGTTGTTTTGCCTCTCCTTCATTATAGGTATTTTTTTCTATTAGAAAATTGTTTAGTTGTGCAAAACATTGTACTAACGAGTATAAAATTATTTCGTGGAACCTGGAATGCAGAAGATGGATTGTTCACAATCCAGTAGGTACTACGTTTAAAGAAATTTTTTTTTACAATCTCTTTTATTATATTGTAATAAAAGCTCAAAGTGTTATACAAAATAAAGTTATGTACAAATAAAATTTTAAGTTTTAACAAGTGGGATTTGTGGTTATGCAAACTTCATAGAGTGAGAATCTATTTTGCATACACGTTTATTATTTTCTTTTCGATTTTTTATTGCGACTCGTGGAACCCTTGGATATGACATGTGAAACCCCTGGGTTCCTTGAAACACAGTTTGAAAACCAATGTTTTAGAGCAGAGGTTTCCAAACTCTTTTTTTCTCATAGACCTCTTGCAATGTTTTTCGATTTGGGGTAGACCCGTCCTTACCTAATACTTAATTTGTGCATATATATCTACTTAAATGTCTTTTTGACATCTGCTATAGATCTATACTTACTTTAAAAGATTTAAATTTATAACTATATTGAAGTATAGTGTTTAAAACTTAAGACGCATATGTTGTTAATTAATTAAAAAATTTAATTAATGCATAAAATAACTGCTACATAAAGTGACTGAGCAACAAGTAAATGCTTCTAGTGGGAGGGATGAATCTGGTGCTTCCAAAATAATTGTGTGTGTGTGATATAGGTTTCTAAACCTTACTTTAAGATTTTCTTAGTGCCTCTCTCTCTCTATTCTTATCAGTTCCTATTGTAATCTAACATTTGTTTTTTCTTTCAAGGGGATCATATTAATTTATTGCCCACTGTGGTATTACCATAGTCAAAGCATTCTGAAACCTAGTGTCAAAATCTGAATGAAAGGCATTTAAATGTGTTAAACGTAGGTTAAAACGTCATTTCCCGGGCAGATAGTGTGTCTGACAAATTTGGGAAATTTGGATGTCCAATATTATACTCCTTAGTTTAATTATGGCAAGAAAGGCTGAAATGATCGCCCTTGTAACTGCAAATTATCCTCATTAAATTTAGTAAATAAATCTGTTAAATAGTTAAATCTGGTTTCCTCACTTGGTTAAATTTTCTTTTAGAATTAAAGTCACGATCTGGTTTAATGAGAACCACTATCATGGACACCATTTACACTTCTTGGAACCCCAAATTATATTTTCGCTGACGTAGACCCCTTGCCGGTCGTCATAGACCCTTGGAGGTCGATATAGACTAGGGGTACTCAATTTTTTTTTCTGCTGGGCCGCATACATGTGTCAGCTATTTCACACGGGCCGCAGCATGATGTTAAATAGGGGAGGAGGGGGAGAGAAATGCTTTAAGATCAAGATAACAGTGGAAATTTAAAATGTGGAAAATTGATCAAAATATTATAACTCCTGTTTTCCTTTTTTTAATTATTAATTTTTATTCTTGTCATTAACACTAAATTCGAAGCATTTAAGAAACAATCCTTTACAATTTCTGCATCAGAAACGATTTCATATATTACCAATAATATAACAAACTTCTTAGGATGACTTTGTTACCGCTGTGATATTACCTCTCACAAAACACTTTGTTGCTGTTGCAAAGATTATACAAGAAAGCCTATTGATCATCTCTTGAAAGAGATCTTCGAGGAAAAATGTCATTGAAGGATTCCTGTTTATTGGTATTTTTTAAATACAGCACTTACGTGACAAAAAAAAACAATTACTGATCCATGTTTATTTTTCACTACAAAATAGTCAACTTCCCTATCATCTTGAAACGATTTATTTTTTTCGAATATTTTTCGCTTGCAAGATATGATAGTTAACAATTAGTTCCACCCATAAAATTGTCACTACTCCATTGTTGTTTGTTATCACTAACCATAACCGCTCCAAACAACAACAAAAAAAAGAATATCAATTCGTATCCTTACGACACGGACAGCAAACAGCGAAATTTATATATTTGATATCTTGACAAAAAATTTCCCACCAAATTTTTAATGCGATGTTCTCAAACAAGTAAATTTCTCAGAGCAAGGGGCCATGACCGGGCTACTTAAAAAGGCTCGGTGGACCGCAGATTGAGCATCGCTGCTATAGACCATTTTAGGAATCACTGTTTTAGAGTTAAGTCAAAAGCATAAAAAAAAATTTCTACTCCACCAACTACCGCGCAACAGAAATTCCGCTTCCACCACATTGGTAATATCAACATGACGTCCATCAAGGCTTTTAATTTATCGAAGCAACCTAACAAAAAACAGAACTGGGAAAAAGACCGAAAGCAATTAGCAATGTCCTTTAAAGCAATTACTGAACTTAGCATCATTCAATGAAAGCCTTTCATCTTCCCAAGGAAGCAGCCTTTGCAGATCATAACAACTATGACGAAGTGCCTCGGCTACCTTTAGAGCTATTTCGGGAAGGTGTGGCCACCGCCATGTTTCATCCTTTCAACACTGAACAAATGTCTTTGTTTTGGCGTGCATATTTATTTCGGGGGGCTTTCTCGTGGCGCCGCGAGGGAAAAAGTTTTTCCTACCTGACAGGCCTTCAGTGATTTATACCGCTGCATGGTATGGTGGGGTGTTGAAAGGGGGTTTCGTGGAAAATGGTTTGGTGTACAAGCGGGTATTGTTTGTTGTGATGTTTCTCCAGAGATATTGCTTCTAGAGTAGGGATTTTTTTGTTTTTGTCTTGGGTTATTCATTGGAGGTGTTGAACTTCGAATGGAATCTTTGTATAGGTGTGGTACAGGAAGCAATTCCGGAGCAGTGCACATACCTGTACGTGATTTGTTAATTTAATTTAATTCTATGAACACCATTTTGAGAGGTAGTGATGATGTACTGGCGGGAAATTCTAAGGAATTACTGGGCTTCAGTTGTGTTAAGTTCTGTAGAGGCATTTCAGTAAAAAGGAACACTTCTATAGAATGATTTGAGTTGTTTTTAAGCTTCTTTAATGGAAATTAATAGTTACCAATGGATCCTTTAAAAAAATTTCACAAAAAGTGTAGCTTGGGAAATATATAGTTTTCGAAGGTGTAGAGATATTTCAGTAAAAAATCACATCTATATGTATGGAATGATACATGGAGTTTTCTGTTTAAATTATGTAATGATATTTTTAAGAACTTTCAAAGAGAGAAATCTGTAAAAAAAGTTGTGGCTTAGAAAAATTTATTTCGAGGAAGAATGAATCTCTTTGTATGTGAATGTGAAAGATCTGCAAGTTAATGAAAACTTGGGCACGAACCAGATGGTAGAAGGATTTTTTAAAAAAATTGTTCAGAATGTACGACGTATATATTGCGCTATGTTTGAATGGATCCTGTTTTTAGAATGACTTTTATCCCTAGGTATTCGTGGAAAATATTTCACTTACAATACAAGTTTTATATAGAGGTTGGAGACTGCGAAAAAAGTTATCTCCTTTTGTTCTATTTATAAATAAAATTTAAGTGCTTAATTTTGTGGCTGAGTTAACCTAGTGTCTATGGTCGTGAACTCGATGCTAGCATGTCACAAGTTCGAGCCCAATGCCATTGAAGATCCGTTGTGTAGTGGGGCTGGTGCACGTTAAACCCGTCGAAGCTCTTTTTTGACAAACAGTAATATGGCGCTTGTGCATCATCCGCCCTACTCATCTGATCTGGTTTCCGTTGGTTTTTGTTTCCATGGATGAAGAAAAACTGAAAGGAAAGCGATTTACAGTCATGAGGAAGAAGTCGAAGCACCCTATCGGCTTTGAAAAATACCCTACCTGAATAGTTCTAGAACTTTTTTGAGCAGTGGTAAAAGCGTTGTGACAAGGGCATCAATGCCCATGGACAATACTTAAAGAGACTAATGTAGTTCAATAAAAATGCAAAATTATAAAATAAAAAGAAATTCAGGTTATTTTGGAGTACCTCCTTATACATTTTTTTCCGGACTTGGATGAAAATATTTGACATGGAACACGTTAAAATATTCCAATATTTCAATGTTTAACAATCGTTTTGAATGGAATCGAAGTAATAATTAAAGAAGTAAAAATTATACACGGAAGTAATAGATATTCATTGCGATATTAAACGTTTTAAACTAAAAATTACCAAGAAAGAAGCGAAATTAAGAAGATATAATCGGAAGTTCGAAAAAAAAATGGCGACTTCACAATTTTCTTAAAATTCGAAATATTTCGAACTTACTTTTCCGTCACACACATTTCTTGGATGTTATTAAATGAAATAATTTTTAGAAATATCAATGGATAGAAAATATTTTTGGGAAACTTACTTCCTTTCAATAAAAATTTCAACGAGACAATTTTTTTTAAATAACATACTGTATTTATTCCAATCTAAGTTCCACTTTTTTTCTAATAATGCTACTGAAAATCAGGTGCTGCTTAAAATCTAAGGCGAAAAAAATCGTTGGATGTGCGAAATTGAACATGATACTGACGGTCAGTGGCGCACACAGGAATTTGTCAGGGGGTTTGGGTTAAAAGTTCACCATTTTTGTATCATGCTTCTTTTGATTTTGTCGATTTTCGGGAACAAAACACAGTAAAGAACTAATTATTGAATAAATAATTAGCGTTAATTAATAAAATTAATCATTAATAACAAATACTTAATTAAATTTTACGTACTATGTACTTAGAATTATAATCAATCGGAAAAAATTAAGGGCTTTCGCCCTTTGTGTGCGCCACTGCTGATGGTTAGAAATATTACAGGTTCATGTATGTACTATAGTTACATTTTTTAATACTGGTAAAATAAATTAGATATTCATTCCTTATTAGTTCTCCTTTCCTCTTTTTTTTATTTCGTAAATATCGGGTAATAGATATAAACCGCTTAGTACTATTTTTTTATTTTTTCGTAAGCGCGTATTAGGAATTTGGGGTAAAGTTTCGAATTAATGGCGGCTGATATTCGAATAAATGCAGTATCTTAGAAAATTAAACTGATTATTGATGAAAACAAGGTACAAGAAAATACAGAAACTTTCTACAATACATATTCAGAGGTTATCTAGCACTTCGCTATGCAGGTGCAATTTTGTTTCAGTCATTACAAGTTATTCTTTTACTCTCTCAGAGCATTAAAAAATGAACGTCGTTTTTTATGAACATCGCTTCAATGAAAGTAATGAAGTCATTTCTAGAAAGCAATGAAGTGAATAAATCCAATTTTAATTGTAACCTTGGCACTCATCCGTTTGTTTGTCGCCAACCTACATGGATATTTTCGACAACTCAAGGTAACTACATGACCTTTCTGCTTGATTTTTTGTAAAATTTGGTGGACTATTTACGATACTATTTAGCGAACAGTGCAGCCCAACCTTTTTATTGCCGCGGTCCGGTCACCGTTTGAAAATGGTACCGCGGCCTTCTGGGGGAGAGAGTGAGTGAGTGAGTTAATATTAACGTCGCACTGTTCAGCTACGAGGGCTTTTGGCGACGGACCGTAATTTTGAAATGGTCAAGTGACGTGGACGACACCTGAGCTGGCACCCCCTCTCTAACTACCACACCACACCAACGGGGGACGTTTCAGCTCTCGACAAAACTTTGCCCTACACGGCGGGTCTTTTATATTTCAAACTCATGACATGCCTGCCATGGTTGGATACCTTAACCACTGATTACCGCAATAATTTGTTTATAATTTTATTGTTTTTGATTTAATAATTTAAATGCCTTTAAAATAAAATAGTTACACCAAAAATGATTATAAAGGAATTTAACATAGACTACAAAGAGATTTCCGTGGAAAGTGGCACAAACCCGAGATGAATACACCACAGAAAATAAAATGGAAATAATTTAATGTTCCTTTGGTGGACCGGTACCATTTGACCCGTGGGCGGGGGGTTGAGGACCACTGATTTTGCTGATTCTGTTTTTTTTCTGATGGCGCTGTGAATTGGTATTTTAACCTTTGCAGATGTAGTACCTTTCCCAGGAGCTACAACCACTTTTTAGTGTGGCACCATATTTAGTGTGATACCAATTGCCGCAAGTAATTTTGACGCCCATTTTCCTCCCTAGAGGGAGGCACCTGAGCTCTGACGAGGATAAATTATTCTTAGAAATTTAATTTTGCCGAGAGCACCCAAATGAAATGGACACTCAAGGGATTTTTTACATGCCACATAATCATACGACATGGACACTGTCGATTTTCTGCATCATGAAAATTCACCGACTGGGGCCGGGGTCGAGTGAGGGAGGGAGTGAGTGAATATGAACGTCGCACTGTTCAGCTACACGAGGGCTTTTGGCGACGGACCACGTAATTTTGAACCATGTTCAAGTGACTTGGTTGACACCTGAGCTGGCAACCCCTCTCCTAACTACCACACCACACCAACGGGAGGACGTTTTAGCTTTCGACAGATTTAACGTGCATCGCCGCCCTACACGGCGGGTCTTTAGTGGTACTGGGCTCGAACTGATGACATGCCAGCCATAATCCGATACCTTGACCACTGGGCTACCACAGCCCTGGGACCGGGGTCGAACCCGCAACCTTAGGGGCAGAAGGCCAGTGACAAATCAGCTACGCCTCCCAGCCGGCTGATTCTTGGAGCTTATGTTTCGAACAGGATACAAATTTGCTCTTGTGTCTTCCCAAGGTGTAATAACTAGTTAAAATGCTGTTAAAATGGAAATTAAAATAAAATAAATATAAATCTTACGGTTATGGGTTTATTTCGGCAGCCAGTAAGAACAAGGAGATAACAAACAAAACTTTATTTTCTAAGAGTATCTACAAAAAATACAACACAATTACACAAATACTATTCTAAGTTAAACATTTAAACGCACGTCGTTGCCAAGAGGCTAAAAGGTTTGACTTCCGTATTATTTTACGTCGTTTCTCTTTTCCTTCTTGGCTGGGTCTGGGGATCGTCACTCGCCTCCCTGCGATGCGAGCTAAGTCACGTGTGAGGGCTCATGCAGTGTGCTGCTCACCCAGGGTCCTTCACATAAATAATAAGAATTAATATTTGATTATAGGTTGTTTTGGTTGTGAAACATACCAAGAAAGGATAAGAAGTTAAATTAAGAAGAAATAATTTGAAAAGCTGTGTAAAGTAATAGATTATTACAATTCTCTTAGCATTCTGAATAATTTGGTCATATTTTTAATCATTTCTTGTGTTTTTTATTACATTTTAAATTAAAGTAAGGAATTAATTTTTAGGATAAAACATTACATTTTAAAGAAGTGTCTACTTTCATCCACTAATATCTTTTGGGAAAAGATTTTAACGTTTTTAAAAATATTTTCGAATGTTAGTTCATTATTTTAGAAAGCAAAATTTCTTCACATATTAGAGATTATATGAAAAAAAGAAGATTATTATTAATATGAATCTATCCGTGCGAAAAGACGTTATATGGTGTGGTGATTAGGAGAAAAACAATGAAAAAAAAAAACGGGTCTTACAGTAGTCGCATATGATGCGTAATATCTGACATGTTATCGTAGTAAATACGCAATAGTAACTTATATCCTGAAATAGTAACTTATATACTGGGTATGATTGGAAATAATTTTCTATCGAATAATTATATCTTTAATGAAAATTGCATTTAATTCTCACAAAAGGAGTAAAAATGCAGTATTTTATCAAAAATAATTATTCTTGTTCAATTTGGGGAAGAGTGGAGACAATAGATTTATGATAACTAAAATATGACACATATACTTGTGATTTCAAAGTATTTAAAAATCGTTGAAAAACAGCGTCAATAAACAGTACCACTGTTAGCAGTCGAAACATTCTAATTTGTGTTCATTTGGAGCTTGAGTTCATCATTCATGAAAGCTATGAGCTGCTCAGCTTTTGGCAAACTGAAGTTAAAGATAAAATCACCACTCAAAATCAGGGGAAGCGAGTGATAATTTTTTTAAAAAAGCAGAATCAACTTCGTTATATGGTAAAAGTACAAAACGCAGGAAATCTTTAATTTTTTTTAACCGTTTGATTCGAAGAAATGTATGCGACCACCAATATGACTGTTTGTCCATTTTCAAATAAGCATTCTGCCGCACTTATGTCCCCTAATATCATGACTAACGGATTTAGAGTCAAGCGCTCAAGTACTTGATGGCTACTAGAGTTAGACCCCAATGCGAGGGTAGCGAAAAGAGACACAGCCACGCACTCTCATTGGTCAAATCAAGTAGCGCGCGCTTACGCCACATCCTGTTACACACATCCGTCCCTTTTCACGAAATCACTCCCAACAAAAATTCAGCAACCGAGAGGAAAGATGTTACACACCAAAAAGTAATTTGAAATAGTTTTTGCCAAAATGGGGATAAATTTTCGGAAAATATAAAAACCTAGTTTTGGGGTTCGATGTGATTCGACTCAAAATAAAATTATTTTACTGAAATCTAAATATCCATAGACGACAGTAGCGTACACACAGGAATTTTTCAAGGGGGTCCAGGATCGAAAGTCCACCATTCTTGCATCATGCTCCTTTTGATTTTGTCGATTTTCGGGAACAAAAAACTAATTGAATAAATAATTAGCATTAATTAATGAAATTATCATGAAAACTATTATTTAATTAAATTTTTCTTACTATATACAAAGAATTATCATCAATCGGGGAAAAAATCAAAGGGCTTTGTGGGGTCCGGACACCCCTCTTGTGTGCGCCACTGATAGACGATGATTATTGATAAGTACTACGTTGTGAGTAGTACAATGTACATTGCAACATTTCATAACTCCTGCTCTTTCTCTCCCCGCATGTTAGAATCAGTCAGATCCAAGCTTTTCTCGGCTTTCTTCTTTATTTTGTGCACTGCCGCATCGACAGTAAGTTACTTTTTTTATTGGTTGGTTTAAGTTATCCGACTATGTTCGGAACCGTGATTTTAAAAAAGCGCTTAAATTGATACTTTTCATGATATTTAGCATCACTTAGATTAGAATACATGTATAAAATTATTTTAAGGACATTTTTTGACAAAAAAAATTATTTAAATACAATATTTCGGCAAAAAATGAATAATAACCTTTTTTCAAAATGTTATCCTTTTGTGAAAAATACTTCTATTATAATAATACTTTGCCTGAATATAGCTCAGACCTCTGTACAGAGGCTCCACTATGATTTTTGAAAAATCACATCATATTTTCAGAGTTACAACCCATTGAAATAATTATCGGCGTTTTTTTCTTAAAATTTCTCCCCTCTGTTGTCGTAAAACATGGATAAACCCACTTCTAAGTTACATATTTCAAAAATTCTCGTGGAGTCTCTGTACAGAGGTCTGAGCTATATACAGGCAAAATATTATTATAATAAAAGCATTTTTCACAAAAGGAGAATATTTTGAAAGTGGGTCATTCTGTGTTCATTTTTTGTCAAAATATTGTACTTCAATAATTTTTTATTGTAATACTATTCTTAAGACAATTTTATATACATTTTATAATTGAAGTGACACTAAAATATCATAAATATTATCCATTTACACGCTTTTACAAAATCAAAGCTCCGAACGTAGTCGGGTGCCTTAAAGGAGATGTTAAAGCTACCTGATGATTTTTTTTTGTATTGTAACTATTCAGTATGTGTGTGCCCTGTCGAGGGACGTTTTAAGGCATGGGCGAACTGGACCCAGGGCCTCGTCTCGTTCTCTATTCGGACTTAAGATCATAATCAAACTCAAACTCTGTGGCGCAACAGCCCATGAGAGCTAAGGCGTACTATGTCCATCTCAGTGTACGTGATCGTTGAGCGCTGAGGTGCATGAGCAGATGCCCCGATCAGGTGGTCAGTCTGAAGCGATACCCCCCCAGTGTTTAAGTCTCCAAGCAAGCCTGGTTCTCATTTATCGACCCACTACAGGAGGGATGAAAGACTGATTCGACCTTGCCCAGCCCGAGGATAGAATCTCGAACCTGTGGTGGGGAAGCTCGAAATCCTACCACTAGGCGAAATAAGATCATATCTCGAATAATTTCAATGGTCAAATGTTATTTTTGGTTGTATTCTCCGATAACTGGGAATTTCGGACGGTATGTCAACTGGCTGCAAATGATGACTGTCGTTCACGAACAGGCCTAGGACTATCACCATACATCATCATTACTCATTCAGTCCAAAGCCGGCAGTCGGTTGAGCCTGTTTGTCCGATTGTAAGTCATGCACATTTGTTTGTTTCTAATTGTTGTTTGTGCGAATATTTGACAACGTATGCTATGTACTAAGGATCATAGAAGAGGCCTACAATTATGTTGGGGTTCGGGGCCTACTATTGAGTAGGCCTCAAGAAGTCATAAGGCGTCCCTCTGTTCCTGTCATCAGAATTAATGAGTACTAAAGAACTATTTTTCTGTAACAAAAATTACTTTTACTTTCCAACCCCCTAAAAAAAAAAAAGCTTTAATACCCAAGCTTCATTCCCCTTGTGTCAGAACTTAATATAAAATTAATTAATTTTTTATTATTTCCTTCATCTACATACCAGAGAAGCGCTTTTCCGCATAAGTAAGTTTAAAAAATTCTGTAAAAGATTTTTCTATCCACCTTAATGACCATGATCCAGAATCGATGACGTGGCCGTAGCCTAGTGGTCAAGGTAATGGATTCGTGGCCGGCGTGTCATGATTTCGAGCCTAGTGGAGATCCGCCGTGTAGGGGGTGATGCACGTTAAATCTCTCAAGAGCTCAAACGTCCTCCTGTTGGTGTGGTGTGGTAGTTAGGAGAGGGATGCCTGGTCAGGTGTCGACCACGTCACTTGACCATGGTTCAAAATAACGTGGTCCGTCGCCAAAAGCCCTCGTGTAGCTGAACAATGCGGCGTTAATATTCACTCACTCCCTCACTCAACCCCGGCCCCAGTCGGTGGATTTTGATGATGCAGAAAATCGACAGTGTCCATGGTGTGGTGTGGAGGTTAGGAGAGGCAGGGACCATCTCTAAGGTGTCGTTCTCATCACTAATACATGGTTTCAAAATTACGGGGTCCATCGTCAAAAGCCCTTGCGAAGCTTGATAAAGCGACGTTAATATTTACTCACTCACCCTGAATCGATAGATCCGTGGGTAGCCTAGTGGTTAGAGCATCAGACCCCAGACCGGAGGACCTGGGTTCGATGCCCGATGCCACCAAATACCCTCCGAGTACACACGGAGTACGCGCTCATTTAATCTGTGGGTCCGAAAGTCTTGTGGGTGGTAGCAGTAGAAACCACGGGTGCAGGAGGCTGGAGAATATTTCCCTCCCCTCAAGTTCCAGGCCTTAATGGTGGAGGTGGATATAGGTGGTGTCGCCATTTGTCGCGTAGAAGTCCAACCTGTCTCAGGTTCTGGCAACTTTCATTGTTTCCCTTAGGGAAGGGCACGACGACAACAACAACATCCAGAACTAATGACAATTCACGTGAAAGGTTAAATAAATGAAATTGTGAAAAATAAGAGAACTTAACATTTGGATCCTTATGAACTTAACAAATCTAATTTTTCTGTATTAAATATTTTAATTTGTCAGTGATTTTTTCAACATAACGACTAATTTTTTTTCAAAGTTATTTAAAATGTTAGCGTATTTCATAGCACATCACTTGAATGTGGAGGGAAGGGTCTGTCTTTTTGGTGTTATGCTAGATATGAACCACTTTATTTGAAATGATTTTTTTGCAGAGGAATTCAATTACTTTTAAAATAGGTTTTATTTACTTAAATCATGCGACAAATAAGTTTTCTATAACAGAAGAAATAATATATATATATTGTAACGTCGTCGTCAAGATTGATGTACGGGGTGAACAAGATGTGCAGCTGGGGAATTGTATCGTCCAAAAAAAGACCAGGTACTTTTTTCTCATGTAGGGGGTAACAAATGTGAGCCGATTCTGAAAACCTCTTTGATGTCACAACACCTTTTCATTCTCCAATCCCTTGACAATTTTAGTCTCAGTGATCGAAAGAAAGAATGTTCATGTGAATATTATCTTTTGTGGAGTCACCCTCGCACATACGAACCATGAACGATTTGAATGAAAAGGAATGTCGGCCTGTGTTGATAAAGACATGCCTTCAATGTCAATGGGACAGGGCGATTTATAGCCATCCAGATGGCGAACTAGATACGTCGTCAGAGTTGGGTTCAAACGCGCCGGGCTGTTGTCTCCAAGCACCAATGGAGTGGGACTAAAGTAAGGAGAGTCGTGTGCAAATCTGGTGCACTCTCCAATCAGAGAAGACTTGATGCGTGGAAATAGCTCGTCCATGGAGTCTAATGAGTCGGAACGCAAGTTGGCGAGGATCTTCTCCATGTCAAATTTATCAGCGTTACCTTCCACTTGAGTATATTTCCCGAAAGCGCTCGATACAGGTTGCGGGCGCAGCCGCACCTCAAGAACCAAGGGAGATGAATATCGCAGACTTTAGGAAGATGGAGTGCCGCAGTCGGCGGATAAACAGCTGGAATGAGCTGACGTTGAACTAGAACTTTTCTACAGTGAAAGACTGTGAACATTATCAAGTTACTAATGAATATACTGTTATGTTAATTTAATCTGGAATAAAATGCCCTTTTGTCTACTAGCTGTGTGATTCCTCACGCTACACCATGTTATGAAGTAATTTAGGGAGATCACGACGCCACAATATATATATTGATGAAATAAATATTATAAAAAAAAATGATGAAATAAATATTATAAATTGATGAAATAAATATAAAAATTGATGAAATAAATATTATAAATTGATGAAATAAACTATTATATATAAATGCTTAAAATTCCAATTTTTTGTTTGTTTGGTGTCAATTTAAGATTGCATTTCTTTAATCTCTGAAATTTGAAATATTTTCTATGAACTATTTTACTACTAAAATAAATTTCTAGTGATAATAAACCCGGAACATTCTTTCGTTCAATCGAAATGAAACAATTTAAAGTAAATATCTCTACTCGTTAGCAATGCTTGCACAATTTCCTAACAAAGATAAACAGAATTCACTTCAGAGCAAACGCATTAAAACTATTTTTGAGATACAAACTTTCAAAGAAAAGTAACATTGATTAGCAAAAGAAAAGAACATTAAAGAGTTACTCGACTATATTATGTGTCTTTTCTTCTATTTTGTCAGTGCTTATATGCTTTTATTTCTGAAAAAGAATGTTCGAATGTTGGCAGATAAAAGTTAAACTTGCAGAAACCATTTCCAGACAGAGTATCTTTAATGTGTCTTTTCTTTAGAATTAAAAATTTTATCGAATAGTTAGCGTTTTTAATGCTTTGAATTCTATTCCTTTTACTCTCAATTTTAGTAAAAGTCGTACTTATTTTTAGCAGGTTTTTAGAAAGTGCAAACTAGCGTGAAAGAAAAATGCTTATGGTAAGTACCTGATGATGTCTTGGTGTTTTTTTTATAGCAGTGTTTGTTATACGGCTTTTGTGTATCCTTAACTAATTTCTCGCTTGATAAGTAATTTTTTATAGATACTATCCCGATCAAATGTGTTTTATGCCATTTCGATAACTGGAAAGATAGGCCTTTCCTGATTTGGAATCGATGCTATCTATACAAGGCGTTGCCAAATTCGACCGACAAATTGAGAGAGGGCATGGTAGGCAGTATGGGAACGACTAATCACCATAGAACAGGGACGACGAACCATTGGCACGCGTGCCATTCGTGCACGCTACACAATATTTTGGGCATGCCAGCGATCAAAATGATTTGCATTTTATTTCAAAATAACAAAGTTCACAATGAAGTATTACAATCAAACTCGAGTGATCGGTCGTGGTGTGGCGGGGAGCTCACTCGTTTGTTATTGTCTTGCCTTAGTTACGTCGTGGACAGCAATGGCATATGATGCAATGTTTGTCTACGCATAGCGTAGTCAATTTCATTGAAACAACTGTATTTTAAAGTTTGTGTTATAGTTGTGATTTTTAAGTGTTATATTTAACATGGCTAGTTCAGCAAAAGAATAAAAAGGGCAAGATAGTAAGAGTGTAATAGAAAATTTCAAATTTGGTGAATCTAGAATTATGGCATTGTTAGTAAAGGCGTCAAAATGGTGTATGTTTTATGTTCTCTAATAGTGGTATGCAGAACATCGTCTGTAAAATGGCATTTTGAATCGAATCGCAAATCCTATTGTCAAAAAAAGTAGACCACAGCAAAAATAATTAATTACTTAAAAACTGATTGGCACACAGTTAACTCCAATTGAGCATGCATTCTACTAAAAGTAATATTTTACAATCCTAATATAGGGTGTTTTTTAGAGGTATAGAACTTTATATATCATATTTAAAATGTAATGCCACAAGATTATCTTTCGAATAAAAAAAAATTCATGTCAATCGAATAATACATCGTTGTTTTATTGCAATTTAAAGTTCTATACCTCTAAAAAAAACACCCTTTTTGAGTTATTTTTCATGCAACCTGTAACAACAGAACTCACAATAATGTTACTTTAATTTGAATTACATGTATAACTAAAACACTTACGACTATACAATGCAAAAGGTACTTTTTCGTTGTAAATACAGTTTTGTGTTCTTAGTATTTAGCTTTATTTTCCCCGTAAGGTATCCGACTGCATTTTTTTTTCGGAACCGTGATTTTAAAAAAGCGCATAAATGGATAATTTTCATGATATTTAGTGTCACTCAGATTAGAATACATGCATAAAATTGTTGTAAGGTCATTTTGACAAAAAAATTTTATTTAAATAAAATATTTTGGCAAAAAATTAACTTAGAATAATCTTTTTTCCAAACGTTCTCCTTTTGTGAAAAATGGTTCTATTATAATAATATTTTGCCTGTATATAGCTCAGATCTCTCTACAGAGGCTCAACTAGAATTTTGAAAAATTCACATTATTTTCAAAGTTACCACCACTGAAATAATTATTCGCGTTTTTTTTTAAAATTGCTCCCCTTTGTTGTCGTAAAATATGAATAAACCCACTTCTAAGTTATATATTTCAAAAACTCTAGTTGAGTCTCTGAACAGAGGTCTGAGCTATATACAGGCAAAATAGTATTCTAATAGAAGCATTTTTCGCAAAAGGAGAACGTTTGGAAAAAAGATTATTCTGTTAATTTTTTTTTGCCAAAATATTCTATTTAAATTTTTTTGTCAAAATGTCTTTAAAACAATTTTATGCATGTATTCTAATCTAAGTGACACTAAATATCACGAAAATTATCCATTTATGCGCTTTTGAAAATCACGGTTCCGAACGTAGTCGGGATACCTTAAGAAAAAACAGCACAGCTTTATTGCTAATAAATAAACATTTAAATTAGTTTTTTGTTATGTATTTAAGATTATTAGGCATTTTCGGTGAAATTCTTTGCAGTAAAATTAACTTTTTTTTATTATTTATGATGTCGCGTCTATACCTCATTAAGCACATTAGAAAAAATGGCACGTTGATCCTTAAAGTTTCTTCACCCCTGCCATAGAACATACATAATACTTATATATTTTCAAACACATATTTATTAAAATAAGAATTAGACAACGTAAATTAAAAGTATTACCCTTCATTATAGTTACAAGTTAAGATAAAAATGTTAATACGAACCTTGTGCTGGCATCGTTTTATTTTCGTATCGTAAAATCAGCGGTGTAATTTGTGACTTTCGGCACGATTCTGAGCATTCAGTTGTTAAACAATTTCTTTTTGCGGACTCGAAATATTTTTCATACGAGGAAAGAATTTTTACTTAGGTATATAGAACAAAAAGCAGAAGCAGAGTACAGTGGGTGATTGGTTAACGAACATAATCCGTTCCAAGACTATGCTCGCTATCCGAATTGTTCGTTAACCGATCATCGATTCACCATAGACTTCTATGTGAAATCGATTAATTCGTTCTGGAGACCATAAAAATTAAATTTTAAAAAATGTATAATTTCTTAGTAAGTTTTAAAAAAATAATACATATAGTCTTGCATATTGATCAGTCTTTTTCACTTTTTGCTTATGGGGCGTTGAAGAATATGTCCAATGTCAATTGCTTTTCTATCTTTTTCAGGATTTTCCGGAAGTAATTAATAGCATTATTGTTGTAAAAATCCCCAAACCTACTGACATCAGCTTGGTATGGGTGTCATTCTAAGACCATTGCTCTGACATCCTCTCACTTTTTCAAAAGATCTTTAATGGCAGATGTCGGCATTGGTCCTCTCTCGTCTTCTTGTTCAGAAGGAGACACATTTCGCTGTGTTTCTTGGAGTTCTTCTGTCGTCAGTTCCTCTTCATGTCCCATTATGAGCTCTTCTATGTCATCCTCGTTCACCTCCAATTCCAGATCTGTAGCAGTTGTCAAAATTTCCACCATAATTTCAGGGGTGTCTCCCTGATCACATCCGAATATGTGTTCGTTGTCCAAACACAAAAAAAATCTTTCTTGAAAATGTTCGTTATCCGAATATGTGTTCGTTGTCCAAACACAAAAAAATCTTTCTTGAAAGTGTTCGTTATCCGAATATGTGTTCATTACCCGAATACAAAAATCTTTCGTGAAAGTGTTCGTTAACCGATCACCCACTGTACATGCAATTTTTCCCTCTTCAAACAATTAAATCTCTCTAGTAATGAAATTCAATAATTCACAAACTACTTCTGTAAATTTATCTTTCAGATTTTTTTTGGTAATTCCGTAAGTTTCCAGAATATGAGAGATGTTTGTCAAGTAAGGTTTATTACAACTTTGTCATCTTTCAATCCACTCAAAAATTGACAAAATTGTTGAATAGTGCAGAGAGATTTGACCACTGAGATTTGTACCGCGTGCCTCACGTGGTACAAATTTGGAGATTTGTACGCGTGCCATAGATTGCCGACTCCTGGTTCAGAAATACGTGATTGTATTTTTCATTTTAATATAACGTTACTTGAATTTAGTCTATTCAATGTAGAACACTTGCTTGCAATTATGTGACTGAATTTTTCCCATTGAAGTTGTAAGTTAGCTAGATAAAATAAAATCTAGATTAAAACTAAATACTGTGTAAAATGAACCACTTACCGTAAAATCCGGCGTATAACGCGCACTTTTAGCACAAAAAATGAGGTCGAAATTTAAGGGTGCGTGCTATACACCGGATATAAAAAAAAATACAGTTTCAAAAATAAGAGATAAGCATAAGTAAAATTAGACTTATACATAGATAGGACTATTGTTTATTTGAAAGAAACGTCATACCTAATGAAATTAAATAATTCTGATTCTGAAAATATACTATTTTTCAAAATATTGGGTTAATACTTTGAATAAATGGCTTAAAAACATACCAGCATTGTAAACGCACGTTTCTCGTTCTTTCGTAAAAATGGTGGTGCGCGTTATACAGCGAATATACCTAAAAATTAAAAAATGCAGCTTGGAAGTATGGGTGCACGTTATATATGCCGGTGTGCGCTATACGCCAGATTTTACGGTACATACACTCATGTCCATAAATTAAGGATAATTCAGAATCCCACAGAAATTGAACTTTAAAATAAAAATTTCACTTGTAGAATTATCACTCGCATCTTGAAGAAGAATATGCAAATTACAGGAAACCACCAGAGGGCGCGGATAGTACGTCACAATGACGAGAGTGTAAGAGAGGGGTATATAAGGAATGGTGACAAAGACGTAAATGGTTCACCGTTAACGTAAAATTGTTGCCCATTTTGAGTTATGGTAGTTCTGTGTGGGGCTATGCTGCTTGCCCATTTTGAGTTATGGTAGTTCTGTGTGGGGCTATGCTGCTAAAAGCAATTTAAAAACGCTTGAAATTTGCTAAAATAAAACCATTCGCATGATTGTTCATGCGAATTTGTATACGAGAAATTCAGATATTTACAAAGCACTGAAACTTCCGACTTTTAAAAGTTATATTAAAAAACTTGCCACAAAATGTTTTGATTCCTTACCTTTAACTAATAACTATCACATTATTAATCTTGAAAGCTACACTCCCCATGATAACACCAAAAGACCAAGGAGAATTCTCCTTGACTCCTATAATCCACCCTAATATTAAATAACCTCATTTGCCTTTTGGCAAATGACCTGCTAAATTTTTCATTCTTTAGTTTCAAATGTTTTTCTTTAACTCAATATTAATTACCTAATTTTATTATACCTCTCACCCACACAGGCTACTTTCCCATTCAATAATTCTAATTTTAACATCAGGGCAGCCAGTCAAATGCCAGTTCACTTTTCAACATCGTCAAATCACAAGGAACCTTCACAGTTACTACAGGATGAACTTTTCCAACTCTGACTTTTAACTAACCGCACCTCTCTCCTGCGTCCAACGAAAGCCAGGCTGTTTCTCCTCATCAAGGACATTTAACTCTCCCAAGCACCATTAAAAAGTTATGATATGGGATGAAGGCTCGCTTCGCGAGCCATATGCCCAGCGACTCTCAGCGACGTAAAATTGTTCACAAGCGCTTTAAAAGCCTTTCAGTGTAATAACTGCATAGTTATGGCACAAAGGAAGCATTTGGACGATTTTTTACGTGGTAGAATTATTGGACGACTGGAATGTGGACGTACCCAGCTGCAAGTATTCGAGGAACTTGGAATCACCCGGAGTGTCATCTCCAGGCTTTGACAACGATTCCAAGATGATGGTAATGTGAGTAGATATTACAGCACAGGGGTCGCCCCGAGTTACAACGCCGAATGAGGACCGGTGTTTGACAGTTACTGCCAAAAGAAACATACGGAGCACAGCATCAGACCTGTCTCGTCAGCTCTCTTCAGCTACCGGTACGACAGTTTCAAGGCACACCGTGTACAGACGCTTAGGGCACATTGGTCTATATGCTCGTAGGCCTGTCAGATGTGTTCCACTGTCGCCTGTGATTAACCTGGAGTAGAGAGCATGCTTTGTGGACACCACAACAGTGGTCTTGTGTGATGTTTTTCGACGAGTCCAGGTTTAGTTTGCAGTCTGATTCTCGCCGGACTTTAATATGGAGAGCGCCAGGTACCCGTTACCACCAAGAGAACACCATTGAACGACACCGTTACGGTGTATGGTGGTGCAGGATGGCTCGTTTGAGGAGGAATTATTCTTGGTTCCATAACTGACCTGCATGTTCAAAGTGTAACGATGACAGGCCACATCTATCGGGATGTCATTCTGGAACAACCTTTACGTTTGTTTCTAGTTGCCATGGCTGCTGAATTTCTGTTTATGGATGACAACGCCCGTCCTCACCGTGCAAATATTGTAGACGAATGCCTTCAATCGCAGGATATCACCCATATGGATTGGCCAACATACTCACCGGAATTGAATCCAATAGAGCATGTGTGGGATATGCTTAGCCCACGAATTGCAGTACGTCAAACCCCTCCCACCTGTCTATCGGAACTTCGGAGGGCATTGCTTGATGAGTGGTGTAATATTCCCCAAGATCAGATTGATAATCTGATACTTAGCATGCCTAGGCGTTGTAAGGCCTGTATTGCATCGTCCGGGAGACATACTACGTATTCACCATCATACTAACCATGTTATACTGTTTTTTGTAAATAGTTTATTTTTTGAAAGTTGCTCCAGGGAGTAAAAATCGCAATTTTTATTAATTATGTCAAACATATAGCATTTTTTTTGCTCTTTACCTTTTGTTTGATAAATAGACTTTACAAATGAGTCAAATTTGTTTTGCTTCTGTATCTTTCTTTGTCTGAAGGTCATTGTCCTTAATTTATGGACACGAGTGTATAATCTAAATGGACTTGAATACAGATTAAACCAGATACACAGATACACTTGAAAAAGTTTAAAAGGAAACAGTAGAAGAGATAATATGTCCTTTATAAAATCGTCGATACGGAGAGAAATTAAACTAGAAACTATCTTTTATAATATTTCTCTCTGCTAATTCTCTAGATTTTGAAAGTTTAAAGTTGTATTGTCTAGTTGATTTGATTTCCAAAGTCAACACTGGAAAGCCTCCGCGAAGTTTTTTCCGTAAAAATTTTGAATAGTTTAAAACCAAATGCATGTTCTTAGCTTAATAAAAACTTAGTTGAAGTTTATAGTTAACGGCTGTTGGTTCTTGAAAAAGATTTCATGAAGGGGGAAAAAAGTTTTTGTTGGAAACTTTTACCGTCTCAAGGCCTTTTGTACAAAAAGAAATACGCGTGAAGGGAAACATATTTTTTCCTTCAAAGAAAAAAAAAGATTTTAGTATTTAGAAGAATAATGAAAACCCAAAATTCTTTTCATTCTTGGGAAAAACTGATTTTTCGTTCTTAAGACATGTGGGAATTTTTTGTCTGGTCTTTGATATTAACCTTTTCGCCACGATATGATAAACGGAAAGCATATTGAGACGGGTGTGTCACATATGCATTCTCGTCAAATGCCACCGGCAGCCGAATGATGCACGGATGAGTCGCAGTTTGTACTAATCTACAGGACTTGTCGTCCCGACGGGGAAAGGGTCATTGAACGGCCCACCCCCTAATAAGGGTGTTCGAGACTGGCGAAAAAAGGCAAAACCAAAATCTTAACAGATTTCTGTTTTCGTCTTCTGTTTTTGATCAACAGCTTTAAGAAGCCCCATCTTCATCTTCAGCGAAATAACAGTTTCTTTTTCTGAAGTTTTTGCCATTGTGCTTGTAAAAAGATTCTTCTATAATCGAGAAGAAAAAAAAAGAACCTCGAACCAAAAATCACTGATTTTTACTCATACTGCGATGTACTTACTCTTCACCGACTTCCAAAATCGACTAATGCGATGTTTTTGTGTGGCATTTGTAAAGTAGGAGGCAAAAGTAGCTCGGGTAAACAAAATTGGCTCGTGTCACAAGCTATTCCAAAGGCATTTCAAAGCCTCCTTTTTCGAATGTGAAACCACCTCTCTTTCATTTCCCCCCCCCCTTAAGGGAACATGGTACGATTTACGCAAAAAAATTTAAATTTAAGGATTTTTAAAAATTTTTTTGTTGCCTCCTATGTGTGTATACTATGTAAAACAGATTTTGTGCCCAAAATTTCCTAAAAAGCTAGCCATTTAATTTTTTTAAGGAAAAAACTTAAAATTTGTGAAGTTATTTTAAAATGCTACTCCTCCTACAAAGGTTTACTTACATTTATGAAATTTGATTTACATGTACATTAAACTATGTATAACAAAAGTTGGTATGGATTGTGCGATAACATAACATGATTCGTAAAATACTTCTTTTTATGAATGCTTATTGAAAATTCCTTAAAAAATGTATTAAAAAATACTGAATTCAAATATTTAAAAAAAAATTAGTATTGCTTTGATTCAAAAATGCACACCAACTTTTGTTACATGTATTATTAGCAATAAATAAAAAAAAATTTCAAAACATCAAGCACAATAGAAAAAAAGCCTTAGCATTTTAAATGAAGACAAACTAGTTGTTTTATCTTTCTGAGATAAGTAAGTTTAAAGTTTTGATTTGCCATAGGGATGTGAATAAAAACGAACGTAAAAGCTATCATAATTCTGCGTTGTTTAAGTTTAGAGGCTTTCAAATTTTGTGAGATTATACTAGAAAAATATATAAAAATAATTTAGGCTATAAAAATTATATTTGGTTTTTTGACCGATTTTTGTCATTTGAATCGTACTGTGTCCCCTTAAATTTTGCCTTCGCGGCTGGTATTTCTCGTATTTTGTTAATTCCCAGAAAGAAAATCCTTTCGTGTTGAGCGATTTTTGTTTCGTGTTAAGAGAAAAAATAATGGAAATGCATAGTAGTTTGTCGGTACCGTTGCATTGTTGCTGTTGTCGTGTGTTTTTATCCTGGGATACATATGAAATACGAGTGGGAAGAAGAGAAACATACAATTCAAACAGAAGAATATAGACATTTATTACAAATGATGATGATCCCAGCGTATAACAAAAGGGATGCACTGCTTTCAATTCGAGGCAGGAATCCATTACATGTGAAAGTCCGACTTTTCCCGAAGAAGATACAACCATGCTTTACTCGGGATTCGAACCCACTCGGTTACAAGCCGAGGATCATATCCACCATACTGGCTGGGCGGCGAGCGTTGTTTAGGGCTGCGGTATTTTCATGTTAACCGATATTTTGTGGTGTGGTGTGGTAGTTAGGAGAGAGGGTAGGGGGCAGCGTTTTCACGTTAAACGTATTTCACTGTATAATGTTAACCGATATTTTGTATTAAAAAGCGTTTCACGTTAAACGTAATAATCGATAATTTCTTTTGCCGCATAAAATGCTTTTAGAAAAGAGTTATTGCAGTCAGTATTCGTAAAATCATATTAGATGTGATTCATTACTAATGGCTTTGGTTTCAGGCGATTTTTAAAAATTATTACAGAAAAAGAAGTTCAAAGGAAAATGTCTCTAAAGAAAAAAAAAGAAGCCCCTGCGCATAATTTAATAGAAAAATAGCTTCTTAAATTAAAACCGAGGCCGTAACAGCTTCCTTTTTATTTTAGTTATATGCCAAAGAGAGGATGTTTACTTTACCATTTAACCTTTATTATTATACAATAATTATTCTATTTTTACTGTTCTCCTAAGAGCTAATTCTCTTTTCTAAAATTGTAAGCCGCTGCGATTATTTCTTGCAATAATATTTTTTTGTAAAGAAGTATTTTTTTCATTATAAATGTTGCTGTGTAAGCTTGACTGTTTTTGTCATTTATTATTTTAAATCGTTTGCACAAGTTATAATAACTTTCACGGTATGTTTCCTAATCTTTTTAAGTAATAGTTTTTATGTAAGTTAAATTCTTAATGAGTTTCATGGAATAATTAGTGTTCTATAAAATGATTGTTTTAGAGAAATTGTTTTTTAATTAGTTACAGTGAAACATGTTTAACGCGAAGACGCTTAAGACAAATATCGGTTAACGCGACATAATACAACAGTACCGATAAATTACTATGTATTTTCCTGCATATTTCTTTCTCTTAACACGAAACGAAAATCGCTTTCCACGAAAATGTTTCCCTTTTGGGAATGAATAAAATAAGGAAAACATTAGCCACGCGGGTGAGATTTAAGAGGGGTGTGAAATTAAAGAGAGGTGGTTTCGCATGTTTCTCAGAAAGGAGGATAACTTGGCTTTGAAATACCCTCAGAATAGCATGCAACACGAGCCAATTTTATTTATCTAAACTACTTTCACCCTTTACTCCCACAAATGTCACACAAAAACAAACTCATCTCTCATCAGGTGGCTTTTGTGGAGAGTGCATCGCAATGTGAGTAAAAATAAGTTAGTTTGTGTGGCTCGTGTTTTTTTCTTTTTTTCTTATTTTAGAACAATTTTTTTGCGATCACAATTGCAATAAGCTCAGGGAGAAAGCAAACTACTATTTCGCTTAAAATAAAGAGGGAGCTTCTTAAGGCTGTTGATCAAAAACATTAGGCGAAAGCGGAAACCTGTGAAGATTTTGGTATTGCTAAATTTCGTATAAAATTTCATTAAGTTTTTGTGAATGTTTTTGTTTTATTGACTTTTATTAAATACATGCATATGTACATATCTATGTACAGAAGTACTCTAACGATCTTGTATGTTTTATTTATTATTATTATTATTATTATTATTATTATTGCAATATCCTTCAACATGAAATTCTTTTAGCTCGAAAAAATATTTCAGTCCCCTCGGTTTCGTGTTTAAACGATTTTCTCACTGCACATTCTATTTCATAAAACTTATTGCCTTAAACTGTTCTTTAGTGACCACGGTTGCCAAGTGGTTATGACCATAGTTCAAAATTACGTGGTCCGTCGTCAAAAGCCCTAGTGTAGCTGAGCAGTGCGACGTTAATATTCAATCACTCACTCACCCGGTGTCGTCTTCGTCGATTGATCGAGGTTCAAAATTACGAGGTTTCTCGCCAATAGTCCGTGTTGCTCTATGAGGTGACGTAAAAAATTTTCTTACTCCCATTCTAAAATTGGTGATTGCTTTATAAGTATTTTTTATGCAGAATTTCAAAATAGAACGTATGTAAAACGCAATTATATAAACGGGAATGTTAAAAAAAAAACATTACTGTCAAATCGATTGAGGCCAGTGATAAAACATTCGCCGGCCGTAACTTGTTATTTTTTCAGTTTGCGTCGTGTAATAATATATCGTCGGTCTAATTATCAGACTGCGTAACTCCATCTGGGATGCTAATTTGATACAGTAAGGCTAGGCGCCAAGTTGTTTATCTTCGCCAAGATAGGCGATAATATTACAATATGGTTTACTTTGATATTTTTATCGTGCGATAATGTGGTTGCCATGGGGATAACGTATATATTAGTGTTAGTTTTTTTCTCCCTGCGGGATCTCTGCTCAGCAAAATTGACACTGTTCAAATTTTGTGTAATGAACGCTTAAAATAGTGCAAATAATTCATATCTGGAAGTGTAAAACATTAATATTACTTTCTGTTGTATTTATTTTATGTTAAAATCTTGCCACCACCTCTCCCTTCGAAATCTAGTTTTATTATGAAATAAAAAAAGTAGTGATATATATATATATATATATATATATATATATATATATATATATATATATAAATCGAGGAATAAATTAAAAGCGGAGTGCGCTCTGAGGCATGGCGTAGACAAAACAAAAGGATTAAGGAATCGCGCCAAAAAGCGCTTGGCGCATTGCACTCTTATATCAAATCAGTAACGCCGGTGGAGTTACGCAGTCTGATAATTAGACCGACGATATTACTATGTGTTTCTCCTCACGTTTTGTGTTGTTGTTGTTACTAATCTCTCGTCTGGTAAGACGAAGTCAGACCAAATCAGTGAAACCGTTGACTTTAACGGTCCGATATTAAAAGTATACTAACAACTCAAAACTCTTTATTTACAACGAAAAAAATACATTTTGCACTGTAGTAAATGTTTCATTTATACGCGTAATTCGAATTAAATTAACATTAGTGTGAGTTCTGTTGTGGGAGATTAGATGACAAATAACTTGTATTAGGATTGTGAGATGTTACTTTTAGCAGAATGCAAGCTGAATTGGAGTCATCTGCCAAAGGGCTTCTAAGTGAGTCTTTAACGTTATTCATCTCTGAAAATAATGACTCGCAGGCATAGGTTGATGAAAATATGGTTAAAATAGCATGAGCCAATTTCTTCTAACTTTTAAATGCATCTGGAATTGAATTCCATGTTTTCAAAATTTCATTTCTAGCATTTTTACTTACATTGCTTGTTAATCTTTCTGTTTTAATCAATTCTAACTTTCTCCTTTTTACAACAAATTTTTGGATCCATATCGAACTAGGCTGGAAATCAATCAGATGCATTTCATATTTTTCAATTTACAACTAATCGAAATGGGGCAAATTCAATTTATTAAATGAAGTTACATCGCGATACATAAAAAAACGTGAGCTTTTCCGCGAATTCTTTGAACTAACAAAATCTCGCTGAAAACTGCGACCAATCACTCGCGTTTGTTCGTAATTCCTCATATTGAACTTTGTTATTTTAAATTAAAATAATTCTATGACAAGAAATTTATTTTTTTCTTAACTTTTTAAAAAAAAAATCCAAAAAACTGCACATTGTTACATATTTTCCTTTTGGTTTTTATTTATTTCACGTCTAAAGAAACTAAAATAAATACCGTATTTACCTGCAAAACTAGGCATATTGATAAAATTCTTCCGATTCTTACACATTTCAAAGGGGGAAAAAATAAGTAGCTTCTTTTTGGATTTAAAATGGAGAAGCGCACCCATTCTGCCTGTTGTAATTTCTGCATTTACCACTCTCGGGACTTCGGACATCCCCCCATGTGAAGTTGACAAAGCGTTTCTAATCTGCGAGGGTTTCCATTACAAGAAATTAATTGTTTTCCTCTTATTTCGCAGGAGCAGCATCAGAAGAAGAGCAGCGCCGGCGGAGCAGTCGATTACTTCGGACACAAGCGCAGCAAGAGGGAGACTGCAGAATGCATCTGTCCACCAGGTCAGTACACTCTCGTTTGTCACACGGGGTGTAATTTCGTTAATTATTCCGTCTCGGTCCCTTTCCCTGTAATGCATTTTACTCGGGCCTTAGTCCAGTCTGTGAAAGGAATGGAGAATTCGCTGGGGAGTGTGTCATCTAGTGCGAGAAGTGTACTTTTGCTATGCACATAAGATGGTTTTAGTTACTCTTTACTATATAACTAGCTGTTAATCACCCGCTTAGTTAGAAATTTTATGACAACATATTGTCATTAAGTGGTTATGTATGGGGTAGGGTTCGAAGCAGTTTCGGTCTATCCACTGGGTGTTTGGGACGGGCGTCCAGGAGCCCAGGGACCGGAAGTGTGCTAAAGGGCCCGGATAAGCTGGACTTAATCGGGTTTTCTGGTTATAAATTTCGTTCAGCCAGTGTGAAGAAGGCCCGTAGATCTTCTGCGCCTAGGGCCCGAAATGAGCTTAAATCGGCACTGGTTCGAGGAAGAAGCAGACATGATCTTAGCAAAAACTAATTTGATTCAACCTTTAACACTTTACGCAATGCACTTACATAAATAAACCTTGGGAGCAATGAGAAATTTTAAAACTCATTTTGATAACTAAATTATAGAAGGTACTTATCTCGCTTAAATCTGTTGCTATGATTCGGTTCGCTGCCGGGTAGCTAGTTCAGCTGCAAGGTTGATGCCTTCCACTATTTGGTGGCTTCTCCTTCTACTATTAATCTTAAGATGAATGACCTCCAGTCGCTGTCTACTAACTATTGGATATCAGCTTACGATCAGTGCTTAACCATTATCTCCCATACTCAACGACTGGCACTTAAATAGAAGTTGCATTTGCACGAATTAAGCCATCTCTACGGAAAGTGGCCAGAGGCTTCCTATCTCTCTTCCCTTTCTACCAACCTCACGAGAGGACTTGCAACTCAATGGTTATTTAGTGTGCCCCCATGCCGTGAAAGCAGTATACATTTACAAAAAATCCATGCCTTCTCTGGTATTCGAATCTAGGACCAACCGCACAGCAGCCACTGTCACTAACCACTATATATCGGATGGGTGGCATGTTAGTGTATAACTCCAACTGAAACTATATTCCGATAAATAGCTATAAGAGTAAAAGAAAAAAAACCTCAACAGTAAAATAAATAAAAAGTTTCGTATGTTGACATGAGAACAATTACAAACATTACCAATTTAACAATCCCAAGTTATTTCCCATTGCTCAAAAAGTAAAATTTAAAATTCCAGAAATTAATGTTATTATTTAATAAAAAGTATTTAATATAGTTATTAAAGTCACACATAAAAGAGTTATTTACGTTTATTTCTAAGCAAAACCCCACCAGAAATCAGTAACATTAAACACAAGAAAATGCTCTCAAAAATAAACATATTTCAAAATCAAACATCTTCCCGGGCGAGTTTAAACCTTCAACTCGACTGCAATAATAAGGACTACTGCCTGCAGCCCCTCCTCCCTAATAGTAAAAGTGAAATGCTTATTTGAAATTCCTGCCATTGCCTCCATGCCCGGAATTTCTGGAGAGAAGCTCCAGCGCACCGTGAAGACGTTCTGTTCTAAATTCTTTGGCAAGATAAATAGTGAAAGTCTTACGATTTGGGATTCGAAAGAGCCGAAAACTTTCCAACCCGATTGAGAGCGAGTCAATAATGCTGTTGTTGAATTCGTTGAGAAGAGGGTCAGAAGTGAAATTTTTTTTAGGGGATATAGTAAGTGATTTTTATACTTGGAAGTTTTGGATTTGCGTCTGGAGAACTAAGTAAAAGGTTTTGGTTTTTGTTGGATTTGCTTAGAGTTTGAATTAATATAGAATTTTTTTTAAATCCAGTGAATGTATTTATTGTGTAAAATTTCTTGGAAAATACTTCTAATTCGTGGATGGAACAATTCTGCTAATCTATTTTATTTTTATGAGAAAAGGAACTCTCTCATTCACTTACTCACTTTCTCATTCACTTACTCACTTTCTCATTCACTTACTCACTCTCTCATTCACTCTCTCATTCACTTACTCACTCTCTCAATCACTTACTCACTCTCTCATTCACTTACTCACTCTCTCATTCACTTACTCACTCTCTCATACACTCATTCTCTCTCTCATACACTCATTCTCTCTCATACACTCATTCTCTCTCATACACTCATTCTCTCTCATACACTCATTCTCTCTCATACACTCATTCTCTCTCTTCACTCGCTCTTTCTCATCACTCGCTCTTTCTCAAGCACTAGCTCTTTCTCAAGCACTCGCTCTTTCTCAAGAACTCTTTCTCATTCACTCACTCTGATTCACTCACTCTTTCTCATATACTCACTCTCAAGATTCAAGCACTCGCTCTTTCTCATACACTCACTCTGATTCACTCGCTCTTTCTCAAGCACTCGCTCTTTTCAAGAACTCTTTCTCATTCACTCACTCTGATTCACTCACTCTTTCTCATACACTCACTCTGATTCACTCACTCTTTCTCATACACTCACTCTGATTCACTCTCTTTCTCGTACTCACTCTTTCTCATACATTCACCCTCTTTTATTCACTCACTCTTTCGTACACTTTCCCACCCTTATTCCCTCTCTCTCCCTTTCCTCTCATTCACTCACTTACTCACTCATTCACCCAATCCCACTCTCATGAAGAGATCTCTGAAACTATTAGACACACAGACTTAAAAGTTTGCAGGCATGTTTCTTTTGTTGATTAGAAATCCACCAAGAACAGGTTTTGCGGAAATCGGCTCCCAAGTGGTGGGGAAGGGGGTGCAGTAGCTTTGGGTTTTACAAGAATCTACTTCCACGGGGGGTGGAAAGATTGAGGGGCTTTGTAGATAAAAATCCTCATTAGACCTACAGACTAGAAATTTGGCCATCACGTTTCTTTTGTTAAGCAGAGATTCGCGTAGAAAGAGTTTTGCCGAAAATTACTTCCATGGAAAGTTGCGGGGATGCTACAGATTAAAAAACTCCCATTTTTGATCTATTGTATATACTGATTTGAAATTTGGTAAGCACGTTTCTTTTATTGAGTAGAGTCTGCTAAAATTTTTCTTTCAGGAAAAGACTCTGAAGGGAGGGATATCATGGCTTAAAAGATGAATAAACTTTTCTGTTAAGTGGGGAGGGCTATAAGGCAATTTTTCGAAACAATCAAAAGCTTAATATACTAAGACTCTTTGATATCTTTAACTTAAATATATAATCATGTAAATTTTTTGAAACACCAGTGAAGTGGGTGGGTTAATAGATAGGATTATTTCTAATTTCCGGAATGTTGTGATGCATGGATAAGGAGATGCCCAGTTGTATAATTCAAATGAATATTAAATTAAACCGGTTTCTAAGACCTCGCGTGACTGAAAGAAAAAATTACGATGCACCTCCGAAGCACCTTTAATTGAATGTCATGGTATAACTGGTGACAAAGTAGATTTGGTTAATGAAATAAAAATTTAAAATGTATTGTAATAAAATAATTTAAATGGTCGACATTTTAATGATGAAAACTAAAGCTAAGCTTTGAAAAAAAAACTCGCCGATTTTAACTCGCGAAAAATAAAAAAAAAATAAAGCATATTTAGGTTTTTATTATAGCATATTTATTATTTTGAAATGATTTATAGTACCGACGAAAAAAATGAGAAATTATTTGGAGCAAGTATTATTTTAAAATTACAGAGAGAGAGAGAGAATTATATAATGGTGCAATCTCTCTCTGTGTAATTTTTTGTATGTATGTAATAATTCCCTCTAGAGTATCCTTTTAATAACTTTTAATTCTTTGGCTGGGACTAACACCTTAATTCTAATTGTTGTTGTTGTTTCTAATGCCACATGTCTGACGTAGTCGGATCGAGTCCCACGAAATGCATCGTGGTAAGGGTCTAGAAGTACGCCTGTCTTTGGCCTTGAGCACCATACAGATGACAGTACGATTTAGCTCGGCGAAATTCTCCGAAGGGACGATAGATGGCGACACTATCTATCTCCACCTCCACAATTTCTGCATGAAACTGAAGGGGAGGGAAATATTCTCCAGTTCCCTGCGCTCGTGACTTAGCCCTCAAGACTTCGGACCCACTGATTTAACGAGCACGTACTCCGTGTGTACTCGGAGGGTATTTGGTGGCATCGGGCATCGAACCCAGGCCTTCCGGTCTGGAGTCTGATGCTCTAACCTCTAGGCTACCCCCGGCTTAATTTTAATTGTAATCGAATAGTAACATTGCATCAGAAACTAGCTCCCACCCGTTCCTGACCAATCGTGCCTCTTGTTATAAAGGAGTCACGCGACCTTCACAGCCGGTATAAAAAGCGGAAGTTTTTTGTGCTCGTGCGCTTTGTATTTTTGCATTCGCTATGTAATCGTCGCTGCTTGTTTGTGCTTCATCTGTGTGTGCGCGTCTAATTTACTTAATCGAGTAGCAACATTGCATCAGAAACTAGCTCCCACCTATTTATGACCAATCGTGGCTATTGTTAGAAAGGAGTCACACGACCTTCACAGCTGGTATTAAAAGCGGAAGTTCTTTGTGCTCGTGCCTTTTGCCTTTTTGCATTCGCTATGTAACCGTCTCTGCTTGTTTGTACTTCATCTATGTGTGTGCGTCTAATTTAGTTAATTAGTCCAAATGTTGTTAAACTTCATATGTCTGTGACCATGAATAAAAGAAAAAAAACTAATTCAAATGAAGTTTTCCGTTAATCAAGAAATAACCAACATAAATAAACATCGGCAACACTACATGTATATATGAACAAAGTCATTGTTCAAGTAAAGGGTGTTTTTTTAGAGGTATAGAACTTTAAATTGCAATAAAACAACGATGTATTATTCGATTGACATGAATTTTTTTATTCGAAAGATAATCTTGTGGCATTACATTTTAAATATGATTTCTGGCATAGGACTGCCATGGCTGGCTCGGATGTAGTCCAATCTGGACGTCCAATTTTCGATGACTTTTTCCAACATTTGTGGCCGTATATCGGCGTGAGTCTATTCATGATGAATTGCCAAACCAAACTGAGAATAAATCACTTGACAGCTGTTAAATCGGTCGCCATCTTGGAAAGTAACGCCAACTTAAACTTCTATACCTGGAAAAAAACACTCTCTATAAGGTTTTATCATAATAATGAATGTCAGTTGATATTATTTATAAATTTTTATTTCTGAATGAAAATTAAAGCTAGAATTCTCTTTAAAAATGATGGATTGTAAAAATGTTTATGAATTTTAAAAAAATGGTAGTATAAAATGTTTAAGAGTACAACAAATTACCTATTTGTAATAAGTGTTTTCAATGAATTTCATATTCTAAAAATGTTCTGAATAACAATTTATGATATTTTGAGATGAATTTCACAAATGCATTATTGAATATATATGCAATTAATTAAATTAATATGTTGAACTTAAGTGTTTTTTAAAAATAAATTTGTGTATTTGGATTAGGATAAAAAAGCTTAATATATATAAACCCGATTCAAAAATACGATTAATTATAGGTATAAAATATATCTCTTAAGGTATCGATTACTTGCGACAACTTTTTAAAAAAAAAATGGAGATGTTGAGAATTTTTTTCGTGGTTTTTATATTTTTTTTGGTTTAGATTTTGTGGGTTAGTACATTTTAAGAAAAAATATGCTAAACTTAAGAAGAGAAAAAGAAATTGTTATTACTAAAATGGGACCCGTTCTGTACCAAAAGTTTATTTTGATGTGTTGCTTTGCTATTCATTTTTAAATGACTTTCAGTATAAGAGTTATTTTAATTTTTACAAAAAAAACTAGAGCGCTTTATCTAAGTTATGTGAAATTGCTTAAAAAAACATAAGGATTATATTTACGTAAAAGGACTGTAAATTTTGTAATAAACAGTGATTGATAAAAATCTGAAGGTTAATGCACTTCTACTTATTCTGCAGAACATATACAAAAAATTTCAGTTAATTATTTTCAAAACTTTCTGAGCAATCGCTGCCTTCGTTTGAGCATTTAAAAAAAACAAGCACCTTTCGAGTAACATGCATTTTGAAGTGTGACGTCTTTAAAGCAATAGCATCTGCTTTTACTAAAACCCTTGTAGTTTTTGTTCTAGTGAATGGAAAATAATGAACTAATAATAATGAAGCTAATAAGATGGCCTATAAAATAAAATCATAGAAAATCGTCAATTTCTGACAAAATTTACAATCTTAGGGGAGTTGCGGATACCTTAATCAAGTGTCTTAAAATAATCAAATTATTTAAAACGGCAAAATAACTTTATGTAACAGAAAATTTTCCCATGAAAGCAGATAATGATTACCAAACTTCCCTTTTAAAATAATTTAGTCCTGAAGTCAAGTCATGAGAAAATTCCGCCATTCCACAATTATCTAAAATGAAAATTATACCGTGGAAAAGCAGTTTCAAATCAAAAGCTTTTAATGAATTTATAATCCATTAACCGTCACTTAGCATTGGAAATCTCAGTTGAACAGATTGGTAATTGAAATTAGAAAGTGCACTAGATATTTATTAATTAGCGTATTATTTATGGCGAATATTGAATCCTGCCCTAAAGGCCATTTGTTGTCGATACAGTTTTAATTTAAAATGCAGATTTCTATTCCAGAGCGTATGAAATAGCAGAGGGATAGATAGTTTGGTGTGTGTGAATAATTATTGATTCTCGAGATAATGACATGATTTATTTTCAGTGTTAAATTCTATTAACCTTTTTGGGATATGGTAATTATTAATGCTAATGAATGTGTATATTGTGTTATTAATTGACTTGTGATGTTAATAATCTAAACGGAAATTTTCATCAATGTTTGGGAAGCAATTGAATTCAAGGTGTAATAACGCAGATTTAATAGTTTTGGGTTTTTTCCGGGATTTTTAATAAATGGATATACATTGCATCAATTAGTTAAAAAAATTACGGTAGAAAAGGAAAATGACATTATATATTAATTTTTAATAAAAAATGATTTAAAATTATATTTAATTGAGCTAAACTCAGTGGGGCAACAGCCCATGAGAGCCAAGACCTTCTGTACCTATCTCAATTTACGTGATCTTAGACGTTCGGGTGCATGTGCAGATGTTTCAGTCAAGTGATCCAGTTTGACACAAAATCCCCAGTGTTCAGTTCCCAAGCAGTCTTGGTACTCATCTATCGATCCACTGAAGGAATGAAAGGCTAAGCCGACCTTGTCCAGCCCGGGATTTGAACCCCGGACCTATGGCGTGGAAGCGCAATACACTACCACTCAGCCACTGAGTTTCAATATTTAATTAGATGTGTAAAACTGCATTTTGTTTAACGTGAGAAATATACATACAACCTTATTCTTCTTTTAGGAGGACTACCGATTTTTCGTAAAGTAAAGAAAAAAGCAAATACGAAAGAAAATTCATAACAGTTATTAATAAATTAATATTGTTACGAATTTTGTGTTGCCGATTCTCTTTCCAGTTAATACTTTATAGTGGGTACTTTCACAAATAATTTCTATTATAAGCATGAGAAAAACAGATTTATTCCATATTAAATTTGAGGAGAATAATCATTTGGACTTAAAGTATCCGACTTGGTTCAGAACCGTGATTTTGCAAAAAATTTGTAATATATATGATATTTAGTGTAACTTAGATTAGAAAACGTATATAAAATTGTTTTAAGAATATTTTTACAATGAAAAATTAGTTAAGTACAAAATTTTGACAAAAAATGAACATAGAATGACCAATTTTCAAAACATTCTCCTTTTATGAAAAATGCTTCTGCAATAATAATATTTTGCCTGTATGTAGCTAAGACCTCTGTACAGAGGCTGAACTAGAATTTTTGAAATATACAACTTTGAAGTGGATTTATCGATACTTTACTACAACAGAGAGGAAAGAAATTTAAAGAAAAGAGAGTCGATAATTATTTCAATAGGTTGTAACTCTGAAAATAATGTGAATGTTTCAAAAATTCTAATTGAGCCTTTGTAGAGAGATCAGAGCTATATACAGGCAAAATATTATTATAATAGAACCATTTTTCACAAAAGAACATTTGGAAAAAAGATTATTCTAAGTTAATTTTTTGCCAAAATATTGTATTTATAATTTTTTTTGTTATCATGTCCTTAAAACATTTTTATACATCTATTCTAATCTAAGTGACACTAAATATAATGAAAATTATCCGTTTATGCGCTTTTTTAAAATCACGGTTCCGAACGTAGTCGGATACCTTAAGGAAAAACAGCCCAGCTTTATTGCTAATAAATAAACATTTAAATTACTTTTTTGTTGTGTAGTTAGGACTATTAGGCATTTTCGGTGAAATTATTTGCAGTAAAATTAACTTTTTTTTATATTTATGATGGGTACTTACAGAATATTTAAAAAATTGTTCTTGTAGTATTTTTTTAGAATAATTTACTAAATTGTGTTTTTTTTTACTTTTTAAATGTTCTCTTATGCGATTCCTACTTGTGCAACAAAAATATTAAAAAACAAATATTTTAATAATAAATATAAATTGCGTCTTATTTATAAGTATTCTAATTTGACTGGATGAATTTTTCATTTAAATAATGTGTACTATTAATTTTAATTACTGTTACGAAAGTTCGAGTTCAAATTTAAATTCTTTTGTGTCTGTGTGAATACTCGTACGTTACTAATGAACTTCATTCGAACAGTTTGTAAATGGCCATAAACGTTTTCGTAATTGTTCTTAATAGATTCCATTTCAAAAATTAATATTAATGGTGTTGACAATCTTTGCTGTTCGGTTATAATTTTTAATTATGCTTGGAATGTCACTTAGTGAAAATAAATTTTCGTAAAATTATTCATAATTTATAGTTTAATAAATAGTTGTTTTTCTTCTTTAATTTTTGAAAAATCGTTACTGTAATCTCTAAACAGTAATTACCATCTGAAATGGTGTAGTTTAAAACTGTAAAGACTACAATATTAGTTAAAAAAATTTATTTAAAAAAATTACTACATATAGTTAACTGTTTTTCAATTCCTACTTTAGCTACTCACTCTGTCTATATGTATATTTATTTATATGTATATATTTTTTTATCTTGTTCAAATTTTCAATCGTTAATAAAATACATTGTATTCATCCGACCAAGTTTAAATGGCCGCGGTAGCCGATTTTTTTAGGTATCGTAGTGGCTTGCTCTTGAATGGTTCGTAACTAATGTAACAGCGATGCCGTTAAATCTGTCGACTGAAACGTTCCCGTTGGTGTGGTGTGGTAGTTAGGAACCAGCTCATTTTTCCATGTTCAAATTACGTGGACCGTCGCCAAAAGCCCTCGTGTGTAAACAGTGCGACGTTAATATTCAATCAATCAATCAATCAACCGACCAAGTTTAAATAAATTTTTTTTAAATTGTAGTGGATGACTCTTGAAGTGTTGTAACAATGTAACTGCCAAAACTATGATGTATGTATGTATGATTTTCAGTCAAATTAGCCAAAACGAGTGTGCATTGTTACAACAATGCATACAAATCATGCTCTTTTTCAATTCCTACTATTAGTTCGCTCTCTCCCTGTATGTATGTATATATATTATAAATGTGAAAGTTTGTGAGGATATTTGTGGGTCTTTCACGCAAAAACAACTGAATGGATTTTAATGAAACTTTACAGTTATATAGCTTATACATCAGAATAACACATAGGCTATAATTTATAAAAATTTGTAAAAAGTGTTCAAAATATAACGATATTTGTCAAGTAAGTAGGAAAAAATTCTGGCATCTGCAAGCAAATCTGGCTTGCGCTGCAAAAAAGCCCACCACAGCATATATCTATCTTTTGTTTGTGAAAAACTCTTTTTGTTTTTGGCTACGCAAGGGGCTCGCTTCTAATTAATTCCTGTGATCAGAATAATGCCTATTTTTTTTATTTCAGAATAAAACTAAGTTTTGAAGGGAAAGGTTGTTATAAATCTCTCTTTATTTTAATGTTTTTTTTATCATTTCATTATGCACATTTGTTAGTAAGAAATTGACCTTTTTTCAAAATAAATGCTTTTATCGGTTCTGGTACTTAAAGTAAATAAACTTTCTCTTTCACACGACATCATTTGGACAAATTTTCAAATTTTTTTTGTGTTTTCTAATGTTATAATTACATAGTTAATTATAACGTTATAATTTTAATTGAATAGGCAGATATATTTTTAAGTATAAAATAATTATAACTACTGTACTGTATTTTTTGGAGTGAGTGAATATTAACGTCGCACTGTTCAGCTACACGAGGGCTTTTGGCTACGTATCACGTAATTTTGAACCATGGTCAAGTGACGTGGGCGACACCTGAGTTGGCACCCCCTTCTCCTAACTACCACACCACACCAACTTAGAAGGAATATTCTACCAATACTTAGCAGGAATATTCTTTGAAATCCACTCTTCCAAGATATATGGCAGCACGGGTTCTATGATGAGTATTTTAGCGGGAAGCCGAATAGTTTTGTAGCACATATTGCGTTTTCAGCTGACGGCGTTTTCAGCGGATTGCAAAGATTATTATTTTTGTCCCGAAAAAATAGTTTATGTCGAAATTTAAGTGTCTTATGTGTTTGTATGTTAGTGAAGATCTTGGAAAATGATTTGACTACTTATTTTAAGTGAACGGTGTACATAATTAATTTTACAGTGGAATATCTTTTATTAATTTATTAGCTCTAACGGATTAAATTTTCCAAAGTGGAGTATTTTGTTTATGTATATCCCTTAAATTTCAATGTAGTGATCCAAAAAAAATATTGCATGAAAAAAACTGCAGTAAATCATAATGCGGTTGGGTAAAGTATTAACGTGCATTTCTCCCCTACACGGCTGGTCTTACAAAGCTCTAATAAAGCTCGAACTACGAAAGTAGCTAGGAATTTGCCAACTTGACTCTATCGTTAACATTTCGCTATGTTTTTCATTGAATCGCCATTATAATTTAAGAAATGGCGTTGCTTGCGAATATTACAATTTTAAAATAAAATAAATACAACAGAAAGTAATATTAATGTATTACACTTTCAGATATAAATTATTTACACTACTTTAAGCGTTCATTACGCAAAACTTTTAACAACGTGTTACTTTTTCTGAGCAGAGATCAGCTTAGGGAGGTATTTTGAAAAATCGACCCTCAAGAGTGTTACGAGGAATTATAAATAAAAAAAAATCCTTTTTATCAGCTATTAGATCTACATATTTAAAATTTAACAAAGGTGTTTTTTTCTTTCTTTTTTCTGTTTAGCTGAGATATGCAAAAAGCTTTTTTTTGTTTAATTTGCAATTCACATAATATTAATTCATTACAAACTTCTTTTTCCTTCAATCTGTGTTGTTTAATTTTTCAGTTCACCCATGCGAAGAACGGGTATACCAGCTAGTATATATATATATATATATTATATATATATACACAAATTTTCAATCGTTAATAAAATACTTTCTATTAATCCATTCAAAGTAGGAATTGACTTAATTTTTTTTACATTACTTGTTTATACTGTCTGTTTTGAAATTGTTGGATATTGTAATGAACAACGACCACGATTCAAATACAAATTTAATCAAAATTTTCGGTGCTTTTCCGTTTTGTTGATGCAGGTGATAAAGTCGCCAAAAGTGATACAAATGACGCAATGGAATATTCCCGCTGGTAACTTTTTACCATCACACTTTCAAAACAAGGAACGGTCTTTTTCTATGAGTAACGTCTTTTTCATTATACAGCAAAAATGGACGAAAAGCAAATGAGAACTAACATTTATCGACATTTTTTTATGTGAATGGTGTGTGTTGTCGCCAATAAAGCCTGCTTGGCGAGATTTGTGCCGGCAAAACGGAAAAGAGCCAAATTTTCTTAATACAATGTCGTGATATGTAGGAGTTAGTTGAATTTAAGAACACATTAAGAACGCTACGAGGCGTTAATGTTTTGTTTTGCGATTTTGAATGTGTGTGTGCTTCTTTGCAATGGCTGAAATCATAGTTCTTCTACCCAATATCGCAATAAGAGTTTAATTATTAAATTACACTTAGAATAAACCACAATTACTGATATTATCAAAATATGCTAGGATATTTTTGACGAAATTATTTATATTTGCGATTAAATAGTAAAAAAAAATATCCATTATGAGAATATCCTACGAGAAACTTTATCAAATTATGAGACTTATCTCTCTTAATAAAAGTTTTCTGTGATGTCGTAATAAATTTATTACGTACTATCGCAACAATGACAGCATTCAAGATAACTCGCCAAGTTGGCAAACCCGATTTCGCAATGTATCGTATGTGCTAAAAGGGCAACCACATGCCTTGGTTCAAAAAATGTCGCCAATACGGTTGCGATAGTACATTATTGCAAGTTCTCATAGAAAAACATCGCAACGATTGCCTGGACAGGAATCGTTACGTGAGAAGAAATGCGTCGTCTCATACGAAGACTTATTACCAATCAATGGAACTAAGTACCCAACTTGCCAGGAAGCTTCAGGTTTATTAAAATCTGAGGACTTTATTAATGAAGTGTTGGACAATATACATGCAGCTTCAGAGATGAATTTAACTGAAGAGGAGAAAAATAAAAAATTAATAGAACTACATAATACACACACACATATAAATTACAGTTTTACAATTTGAACTTGAGTACATGAACAGTTGTGTACTTTGTACTATAGAGTTTGTCCTACGTTAGGCGGACAGGAGGTACTCTCCCCTAGTTTTCTTTAAAAAAAATTAATTGCCAAAATATGTTACAAAAGATTCAAAGTGTAAACAAGTTTTTATATTTTTTAATCTATAACTTATTATAGTATAACAAGAACCTACGGTAATGTAGTAATAAATAATGTTAAAATAAATTTTTAAAAATTTATGGGATTAAACGATTGCGCAGTATATCTATTGAAATTTTTTACATAAACCATCTATTACTTCTCAATCGATATGAAATAATCGATTGTCGCAATGTGCATATCTCGTACGCATTATATTTTCAGTGTAATTTTATCGGAAATATTTTAATCGAATAAAATCATGTTCTAATAAAGAAAAAATGGTTTAATTATCGCACAAATTAATATTCCTTCTTTCGAAGTCTTATTCTTTCAATCTTCAGTATGATCGCAGGGCCTTCGAACAATATCAAACCATTCTTATCGTTCGCGAGTTATTGGCCTCGTCCACCCTTTCAGATCGAACGCCCCGCCGTTCCTTTTGTTCCAGAAAAACCCTATCTCCTTTTCGGAGGAAAAACTTCCGAGACCCCCTATTCATATGTAATGATGTAATAAATATTTCAAATTTTCTTCTTCCATGGAACATTGAAACCGTAGCTTCATTTTTCTTGCCGTTCTCTCTTCGAAAGGGATGGACGTCCACGATGCGTTCCAATTGTTCGAAACAACCCTCTCCTCCAGTTCACGTGCACTAACCCAAATGCATTTCAGAATTTTTTTTCGTTTTTTTAGAAGGGAGTAAAGAGAGAGACCACCCCCTTTAAAAAAAATCGGCTTCATTTGCATGCCCGGTACCTAATTTCTTTCCACCCCTTTTTTATATTTTCAACCCAGTGATATTTTTTTCCTTCGAATGGTGTAGTCTGCTTAAGAAAAATATTGAAGTTTCCTTTTTTTTTCTTTCTCCTCCCCATCCCTTTTTTCAGGGGATTCTTAGGTAGGGGTGCATTTAAGGGGGTGGTTTGGATTCTTCGCACGCTTCCTGTCCTGTTGAGGAGTGGGATAGAATGTATAATTCGCAGCCATGTTGATTATATGTACCCAAACGGAGGTGTGTCGCCCAAACGATTGTGTTCGTCGAACGTGATGGATCAGACGATTTTTTTTCCTTTTTGTTCTGATACTGTGAAAATGTATTTCTATTTAATTATCAACTGGAGTTATTATTTTCACATTTAAAACTGCCATTACCTAAGGTTAAATAACATGTGGTTCAAACGTTGAGTACTTTTCCTTCCCAGATATTTAGTTTTATTGTATAATTGACTTGTATACAACATTGTTCCGTTTATCAATTTATTGGCATAAATCAATATTGTAGCTAAGATTAAATTAATATGTTAATTTGATACTCTCACATAAAATGACAGCAACTCTTGCTAGTCACAACTCAAGACTTGATTCTGCGTACTGAATATTTACTTTTCTTATATATATTGCCATCAAAAGTTTCAGAACTTTCCATTACTATACTTAAGGTTAATTTTTATAAATACAAGTACAATTAATAATAAAAGCACGAGAGAAAGAAAGAATTACAATTAATAACTAAGCATGTGACACACACAAAAAATTAAAGTTAATACAAAGAAAACAAAAGAGAGAGAGAAGCCATTTTTGGCAAGTCACGTGCAGCCAGGTGCGCGAGTTCAAGCAGTAGATCGTGTCCATGGCAACCGAGGTGAACTATTTTTGCTACAATGTCAAGAGCCGAATATGGTCATGGTCACGAACATTAGTTTTTAATGAGTCACGGGTTGGAGTTCTGGTGACACTGTAAACCCTTCATATAGTTGGTTTGACGCATATTAAATCGATTTATGTTTAAAAACTTCATATTGTCGTAGTATAGAAGTTTGGAGAATGGGATCTCAGATGTCGTCCATTATGGAGGTTCAAAATTATGAGGTCTGTTGGCAGTAGCAATCATATTACTTCTGGGTAATGAGTGTTCTGGGTAATGAGTCGCACTGGGACTATTGGCGATGGACCTCGTAATTTTCAACCACGGTCAAGTGACGAGGAGGGCACCTCAGCTGACATCCCTCCAAACTACCACACCACGATAATGGGAGGACGTTTCAGCCACGACAGATTTAACGTGCAGCAACCCCTCTTCGCAATGTGTGGTCAGTGGCATTAAGCTCGAACTCGTGACCCACCGGTCATGAGCTTGTGGAATAACCATCAGGCTACGGTAGCCACTCGTGTCGCTTCGATGTAGAATGTTAAGAAACAATCACATTGAAGTAAAATCAACCGCCCATCTGGTATAGAGGTTAGTGACACTGACTGCTGTGTCGTTGAGCCTGGGATCGAATCCCGGAGAAGGTATGGATGTTTGTATTGTTGTTTCTAATGCCACCTGTCTGACGTAGTCAGATCGAGGCCCACGAATTCATCATGGCAAGGGGCAAGATGTACGCCTGTCGTTGGCCTTAACCTTGAGTACCATACTGTACGATTTAGCTCAGTTCCATCCCAATTTTGAGGGAGAACACCCTGGGGCAGGGGCCCTCCCACCTCTCATCCCCTGCCACCAACCTCACGAGAGGACTTGCGGCTCGACGGTTGTTTAGAGTATCCCCCTTGCCGCGAGGGTACTATACATTTACAAACATCCATGTCTTCACCGGGAAAGAAGATTGAAATGTTTTTTTATTCGAAATTAATGAATACCCTCCCTGGTCCATTCTGTCTCGCTCCTTTTTATTCTAAAGGGTGTTTTTTTAGAGGTATAGAACTTTAAATTGCAATAAAACAACGATGTATTATTCGATTGACATGAATTTTTTTTATTCGAAAGATCATCTTGTGGCATTACATTTTAAATATGATTTCTGGCATAGGACTGCCACGGCTGGCTCGGATGTAGTCGAATCTGGACGTCCAATTTTCGATGACTTTTTCCAACATTTGTGGCCGTATATCGGCAATAACACGGCGAATGTTGTCTTCCAAAGGGTCAAGCGTTTGTGGCTTATCCGCATAGACCAATGACTTTACATAGCCCCACAGAAAATAGTCTAGCGGTGTTAAATCACAAGATCTTGGAGGCCAATTCACAGGTCCAAAACGTGAAAAAAGGCAGTCACCAAACGTGTATTTCAATAAATCGATTGTGGCACGAGCCGTGTGACATGTTGCGCCGTCTTGTTGGAACCACAGCTCCTGGACATCATGATTGTTCAATTCAGAAATGAAAAAGTTAGTAATGATGGCTCTATACCGATCCCCATTGACTGTAACGTTGTGGCTTTCATCGTTTTTGAAGAAGGATTCAACCAGCCCATAAAGCGCACTAAACAGTCAGTTTTTCTGGATGTAACGGTGTTTCGAGATACACTTGTGGATTAGCTTCACTCCAAATGCGGCAGTTTTGTTTGTTGACGTAGCCATTCAACCAGAAGTGCGCTTCATCGCTAAACAAAATTCGCTTATGAAAATCGGGAACAACGGCAATCTCGTTTTGGGCCCATTCGACGAATCTACGCCTTGCTTGATCATATTTAAAATGTAATGCCACAAGATTATCTTTCGAATAAAAAAATTCATGTCAATCTCGAATAATACATCGTTGTTTTATTGCAATTTAAATTTCTATACCTCTAAAAAAACACCCTATATTATTTTGAGTTAACCGATATTTCGTCGTAAGGGTTTTCGCGTTAAACGTATTTCACTGTATATAAAAGATTGATGTGCATGCTGAAGTTTTGTATTTTTTATTGCGAGGAATGAATACTGGCTTAGAGCCAACAACCCTATGCTTAGTTCTTATCTTCCATTTATGTAGTTTCTAAAACTTTACACCCTTCCTAGTAACAAACATTCTTTCAAAATAATTTTTAGAATAGTTAAGATCAGGAGAAGATTAGAATATGTCAGAGTTTCAACTGAAGAAGCCCCAAGAATCGCGAATGAGAGACTGGATTACACTAAGGATTCTTACAGCAAAAGATCCACAAATAGATTAAAAGGAATTCCATGAATTTGGAATCGGATTCACAAATAATTTATAATTAATGTTCGTTTTGTAAGTCAATCATGGGTCTTCTACACAAGAGTACGGATTTTAATTTCGGTGGACTATTTTACTTTTTTAAAATCATGAATTCTTTTCTGCAGTTGTGGCGTTGACGTATGTCCCATTAGATTTCAATGCTATTGTTTTCCTTACTAAAAACTTACATATGCATAGCTTTTCCTGAATGCTATGTATTGTGGAAAAATATCATGGAAAACATGCACGAGATATTAAATTGAATTGAAGTTAAATGTTACGCTCTCTTTATGATGTAAATAAATAAGTTGTTTTGAAAACTTTTCAAGTATTTTGAATGGTATAGAGCAGGGGTGGACAGACCTTTCCAGGGTAGGGCTATTTTTAATTTTTTCGAGGTGTTGAGGTCCACCCAGTGGCGAGGGACAGTGTGCTAAAAGAAGGTATACAACACAGTGAGATCTCCATTTTACGAACTTTTAGCCTACGAATTTCTGTATTCAGCGAGGTCTTACCTGGAAGTAAAAAATTTTACGATTTTCTTCGTAAAATAGCCTTCAAATAGCGAAGTACATTTTCTATGTAATGAACTTTTTCTCTTGAGATACCATTATTTTTTCGTACTTTTAAAATATTTATAAGCCTTCGTATGATGAAAATATGTTGTTGTTGTTTCTAATGCCACCTGTCTGACGTAGTCAGATCGAGGCCCACGAAATTCATCGTGGCATGGGCAAGAGGTACGCCTGTCGTTGGCCTTGAGCACCATACAGATGACAGTACGATTTAGCTCGGCGAAATTCCCCTAAGGGACGATAGATGGCGACACCACCTCTATCTTCACCTCCACAACTTCTGCATGGAAACTGAAGGGGAGGGAAATATTCTCCAGTCCCTGCGCTCGTGACTAAGCCCACAAGACTACGGACCCACTGATTTAACGAGCACGTACTCCGTGTGTACTCGGAGGGTGTTTGGTGGCATCGGGCATCGAACCCAGGCCTTACGGTCTGGAGTCCGATACTCTAACCACTAGGCTACCCTCGGCCCACCATGACAATATTATTAGGTCTTATTGAAGGCGGTCACGTCAAAATGTCTTGACGGCCCATCAGTCAAACGCAATCCACTTAATGCCCACCCCGGGTATAGAGTGAGCTAAGAAAGTGTTTACAATTTATTTTGATAAAAAGAGAAATAATTTTTTATTGTTCTCCAACAACCCAGATTTAATTTTTTATTTTAAATAAGAACGATTCAATAAAAAAAAGTGTTATTGTATGTGAATTTAGAACATTATCTTATTTTACACTCTGTTATATTTCTGTGCGATACTGATTCTATATTTTCAACAAGCTATACAAGAAAGAGTAAGGGCCTGATCTATAGGTTTCACTTCTTGCATCAAATGTGTATTCTTTTCCCGAAGTTGATTGCACAAATATGCTAAGAATAGAAGTGAACTGCATTTTCTGATTTTTATATAATAAGTAGTTAGTTGCAATTGAAGAAGGAAATAGATGGTATTTGTCTCCATGTGGCCACGGTAGCTTTGTGGTCATGGTCACGAGATCGAGCCCTAATGCCGCTGAAGGCCCACATGACTAGAAGGGCTGATGCATGTTAAATCTATAGTGTGTGGTAGTTTGGAGAGGAAGTAGCCAGAGCTCACTTGATCATGTCATCCTCGTCACTTGACCATAACTCAAATTTATGAGGTCCATGGTCAATACCCCTTGTGTTGGTTTACAGCGCGACATTATAATAAACACTCACCCACCCAAAAGATACAACATCCTTTTTTTTTTTTTTTTTTCAGTGGCGCAATGCAACCCCTCCCTCGCAACTCCCGCGTCGCAAGGGGGGACAGTATTCTAGGGGGGCCAAAGCCTGGCTGACGCCAAGTACGCAATCCTTCGTAAGATCCGGTTTGGGGCCCAAAACCTGACTTTGCATGCGGGGAGGGGGGGCTAACATTCTCCGTTACGCCACTTTGACAGGTTGCGTCGTATTTGCTTCTGAAAAGAAGTCAATAAGATCAGAAACCAGTGTCTTGACACTTCTAATATTTAGAGTTAGTTCTTCAACTAATTTTCCTCACCCTACCGGAACTATTTTCGATGTGACCCAGTGTGCTGACACTTTTGACATTCAATTAGTTCGTGAATGATTTTCCACACACTGCCGTAACTATTTTCTCCTTACATCAAGCTACGTTATTCTTACAGCAGGGTCGGCTATCTATAGCCCGCGTGCCAAATGTGGCACGCGGTACAATTCTCAGTGGCACTCTGCACTCCTCTACAAATTTCTCAAGTTTTGAATGGATGGAAGTTGATAAATTTCTGATGAACCTTATTTGACAAACATCCCTGGAATTATGGAACATTACGCAATTGTGAAAAAATCTGAAAGGTAACTCTTAAGACATATTTATAAATACTTTGAGTTATTGTATGTCATTGCTGGAGAGATTTAATTGTTTGAAGAGGGAAAATTGCATGTATTCCGCTTTGCGCTTTTGGATCTGCATATCTAAGTATAAAATTTTTCCTCGTGAAAAATATTTTCGAGTCCGCAAAGAAGTTTTTTAACATCTGAATACTCAGAATCGTGTCAAATTGAAAGTCACACATTATACCCTTGAATTTGCTATGTAAAAGTAGAGCGGTGCAAGCAATAGGTTCGCATTAAATTTGTTATTTAACTGAAATGAGGGGAAAAAGCCTGTATTTTATGTTGTCTCTTCCGTATTTTAATAAATATGTTTAGAAGTATATAATACATGTAATTTTTTTTAATTTTGTTTAAAGAAACAGTTATATTTCATTCAGTTTATTTTTTATGTTAAGAAATGTTAATGTTAAATGATGCAAAATTCATGTATAGTAAAATTATAAATATATATTACTGATCTCTATTCTCAAACTCTGTATGCATTATCGGGGAAATCGAATTTTTTAAAATATGTCGTAATGATCGACATGCTAAAATAAAATGGTGGAAAGGGGGGGTTGCCGACTCCCAATCTACAACTTCCTGAAACCTTACAAATCAGAATCAGCATAAATAGCCTTAATATTCAACATTATGTACATAGAAATCAATCAATATGAATTTTATCCAGATATATTTAGATTATTTCTTTAGAATAATTAAAACTGCGATAATACTCATACATATTTTTTAATTTTTAAATCTTAACATGTGATATGCATTTTAACAACAGTGCATTATTTATAATATTCTTGTTGAATGTTTCATAATCGCCACGATCACTTCTTTTGAGTTACTTGAAATTCTGGTCTTGAAAACACTGCTGGATTTTAAACAGAATGTCTTTTCTTGAAATTAACTGACTTAACTGTGGGATCAATATAAATCTAATTTATTACTTTAAAAATTAGTATTGAAATTTCAACAGAGTTGACTTTGTCACTGCGACTAAAGAGTTAAATAGTTAGTAATTTAATTATTAGAACTGGTTTTTCCAAAGTTAATCAGCAATAGTGTGCGGAAAAATTCCTCATCAAAATTATTAATTCAAAAGATAGCATCTATTAGCATTTCCGCCTTGAACATAACTAGATTTACTTTAAATTTTAATTTGAAACCGTGTTTTCTTGTTTGCGCAACGGCGTTTTGACAAGTTTGAGATAATTAGTAGTTATTGATTTGTGTTGAAAGGAATGTTTTCTAAGGCTGCCAATTTTCTTTATCTGTTTATCGTTTCAGAAATGTATATTTAATGGGATTACACTTTGTTGGTACATCGTGGCTGAATTTTAAGTTTTTATATCTTAAGACCTTTTAAGAAAAAGAAATAATTTGAATAAATAAATAATTTTTCGGTTGTTGTTTCCATTCGCTTGTTTTATTATTTCTACATTTGCTTTAACCTACAGCTTATCTTTGCCTTTTTAAAATCTTAATTGTTAATCTTTTCTTTTATCTACATACAACATTATATGAATGTGATTTAATGGTTTACCTTAAGGCTGTTTTCGCCATTTATAAAGGGTGTTTTTTTAGAGGTATAGAACTTTAAATTGCAATAAAACAACGATGTATTATTGGATTGACATGAATTTTTTTTATTCGAAAGATAATCTTGTGGCATTACATTTTAAATATGATTTCTGGCATAGGGCTGGCTCGGATGTAGTCCAATCTGGACGTCCAATTTTCGATGACTTTTTCCAACATTTGTGGCCGTATATCGGCAATAACACGGCGAATGTTGTCTTCCAAATGGTCAAGCGTTTGTGGCTTATCCGCATAGACCAATGACTTTACATAGCCCCACAGAAAATAGTCTAGCGGTGTTAAATCACAAGATCTTGGAGGCCTATTCACAGGTCCAAAACGTGAAATTAGGCGGTCACCAAACGTGTCTTTCAATAAATCGATTGTGGCACGAGCTGTGTGACATGTCGCGCCGTCTTATTGGAACCACAGCTCCTGGATATCATGATTGTTCAATTCAGGAATGAAAAAGTTAGTAATCATGGTTCTATACCGATCACCATTGACTGTAACGTTGTGGCCTTCATCGTGTTTGAAGAAGTACGGACCAATGATTCCACCAGCCCATAAAGCGCACCAAACAGTCAGTTTTTCTGGATATAACGGTGTTTCGACATACTCTTGTGGATGAGCTTCACTCCAAATGCGGCCGTTTTGTTTGTTGTCGTAGCCATTCAACCAGAAGTGCGCTTCATCGCTAAACAAAATTCGCTTATGAAAATCGGGAACAACGGCAATCTCGTTTTGGGCCCATTCGACGAATCTACGCCTTGCTTGATGATCGCTTTGATGAATTGCCAAACCAAACTGAGAATAAATCACTTGACAGCTGTTAAATCGGTCGCCATCTTGGAAAGTAATGCCAACTTAAACTTCCATACCTGGAAAAAAACACTCTTTACGAGAGCTTGACATTAACGTGAAGCACGTTTTCGGACGGAAAAAATGTCTGAATTTTCTTAAAAATTTGTGATATTGTAACTCGTGCATTTGTTTATAATATAATGTTTTTAAAATTTCAAAATATTGCATAAATAAAAAGTTTATTCTTTTAACATGTAAAGGGTTAGCTCATTTAGCATTACGGTATTGGAGGAAAAAAATGCGAAACACATTTTATGAAAGAAAAAATGCGTCAACTTGGATAAAAATGAGTAGCATGATAAAATATGTGATTTTTTTTCTACAGGATAGTGAAGCTGGATTATAATTTTAATGTTTTGAGTACTTTTATTTGTGAACAAATACACCAAATTTGTGTCATATTCTTTAACATTAACCAGGCAGCATTAACCAATTAAATGTGTTTTATTAATAACTGTTGTTGAATGATTTAAAGGTGACATACTACGTTCAGAATCGTAATTTTGGAAAAGCGTATAAATAATTTTTTGATATTTAGTGTCAGTTGAATTAGAATATACATATCAAACTATTTTAAGAATAGTATTACAAAGGAAAAAAATTAATACAATATTTATTTATTCCTTTTTGGCAAAAAATGAAGAAAAAGCGACATTTTTCCAAAACGTTCTCCTTTCATAAAAAATGCATATATAATAAAAATATTTTGCTTATACATAGCTAATACTTCTGTGCAGAGCGTGAACTAAGATATTATTTAAATATATGATTTAGAAGTTGATTTGTTCATATTTTAATGTATCACTGTAGAGAAATTTGAACAAAAAACACCTGTAGCGTTATCTAAATAAGCCAGTAACAGCCTACAGACAGAGGTGATCCCTTTTGTCTAGTGATTATGTTACTAGGCTACGGAACCGAGCTTCGCGTGTTCTAGCCACCGCATACCCATTGTTATTTCAATTGATCGTAACTCTGAAGATAATGTGAATGTTTCAAAAATCCTAGTTCAGGTTTTGTTAAGAAACCTTAGCTATCTATAGACAAAATATTATTATTGAAACATTTTTCAAAAAATGTAAACTTTTTTGAAAAAGTTTGAACATTCCTTCTTTTTTTGCTCAAAAACTGCATTTGAATAATTTTTTGGTACTTACGTATTATCGTAACCTATTGCCGACATTCAATGAAACGATCACATGGTCGCCAATTCAGTGCGTACGACATATAGAAAATCGGGGTTGCTAACTTGGCGAGTTGTAAATAGAGTTCGCAAATGTTGCGATATTAGGTAAATATCAATATTTTTCTTGTAATAATATTCTTAAAGCAATTTTATATACATATTCTAATTCAACTAATTCTCAATATCAAACAAAAATTATTCATTTATATATTTTTTACAAAATTAAGGTTCCGAACGTATTGAGTCATTAATCTTATATTAATGGATTAATATCAATTGGGGTTCCTTAGAAAATAATTAAACGAAATAAGCTTACTTAAATGTGTACATTTTTTTAAAAATATAAATCGTTATTTAAATAGTAAGGACTAACATATATTTTCAGATTTTAATTGCGAAGTATGTTTTTTTACAATGAATATTTTAATTTAAATTAGTTCATATAAATCCTGAAATACATATGTTAAATGTTAAATAATATTATATAAATATACATAAGAATTTATTTAAATAATTTGTATAGTGAAATAGGTTATGAAACATAATCCTTTGGTTCAATAAAAATAAATTCTAACGCTAAACTTTGTTTTCTGATTTGTACACTATTCCAAGAATTTTTATCAGACAGGGAGTTCTTTTTCAATTCCATCACTCTCTCCCTATATATATATTTAATCGTTAATAAAATACTTTCTTTTCATCCATTCAAGTTCAAATACATTCTTTTAAACTTGTAGTAATACACTTCCTGTTAATACAGTCTTTTTCCAATATTAATTCATTAATTAAATTTAAAAAAATGAATGAATAGTAACAAACAAAAATAATAGTACAACAGTATAAATAGAAAGGAAAATCGTTTGTTGTGTCCCTGTAGCGCAATAAATAGCGCGTCGCATTTGTAATCTAAAGGTCGTGCATTCGAATCTCACCTAGAATGCCCGCCTTATTTCTGAGAATGTGATTTCTTTTTTACTATACTATTTTATAAGAAAAATTAAATTTAATTGATGAATAAATAATAACAAAAAAAAGTCCAACATCATATACAGAAAGTAAAATGGAAAATTGCAAGGAAAATAGCTTTCTATTTTGTCACTTAATAATGTTATTCTGTTATATGTACGTATGTACATATTTATATTAATTGCAACTATTTAATAAAATGTAACTAAAATAAAAAAAAAATTTGACCTAAGTAGGAGTTGACTTAATTTTTTCTTAAAGTTAGTTGTGTTGTTTAAGTTCTTGCAAAGGATTTATTAAGCTAAACTTGAAAAATTAAAGATTCTTTAACTTTTTGGATGTTGATTGTTTTAAGTAAGCGACATTTTTTAAAAACTTTTTCCACTGTAAATGTTTTTTTCGACAACACATTTGTTGAAAAAAAATAGTATGAAAAAATTCTAGACATACATCTGCAGTTAAATATTCACAAAAAAAGATTTCTTCTCTTGGAACTAATTTGCATGAAAAAGCACTTGGTCGTTTTCTGTATGGACGACATTCAGTTAAGAAGTCCTGAAAGAAAATGTTTTTTTTCCCTCTACTGTGTATCGATAGTGAAATCATTAAAAGTGTGTCTCGAATGGAAGCTTTTTTTCCCGCGCTTTTTTACATTTTGACTAAATGCACGCTTCATTTTTCTTTGAGTTTCAAGTCGTTCTTGTGATTAATTATCTTACGCATTGTTTTACGAATTGAGGACATATTAATATTTATAAATTATTTTAATACTTAATATCGAATTTTTATAAGATTTTCATATTCCCCTTACTTAAAGCTGAAAAAAAGATAAAAAACGCACTCTAAAATTACTAATTGATTTCTTGCTACTCCGTAAGAAAATTAATGTTAGTTTTTTCTTAGCAATAAATGTAAAGATTTTATATAGTATATTGGAATCCGATATTGTATTCTGTTGTACAATAATTGTAATTGTACTTTCTATTCTATAGCTTATGGCATTCTAAAAGTTATTTGACATTGGATATTAATTATATAAATTCGGATTTTGTTTCAAAATTTTAGTCGTAATTGAAAATATTCCAATTTTTTTATAGCTCGTTTCTATTTATTAGTCCTGCAGTTTGGCAGTTCTTTTATTTTTATTCATTGTTCTTCCAACATTTGTTTTTTGAGTTTTTTTGCAAAAAGCAAGAACTCAAATGAACTTATGACATTCAAGATGAAATTGATGCAATCAGTTTTACTTTATTCTTGCAGGAAAAATATATCAAACTGTAATTTTTGTAGTTGATGTGAATTTAATTTAGTATATAACAGATTAAGACTTAGTGTTTAATTTTTGTAAATATTTTGTTCTAACACGTTATTTTGCAATTTGTTATATTTCGTGTTTTTATCGCATAATCTTTGCCTTAAACCACTTAAAAAATATTACAAATATTGACTATGAATTCGTGTTAAAAAAGCCCTCTAAAGATCATTTTCATAAATTTTAAAGATTCATCGATTGATGTAAAAGGTGATTCTCGGAAATAATTTTAACCACTCAGCCAATCAAAATACTTGCTTTCGTCTTTTCTTCTCGGCGAGCAAATTATACCATTCACTGCTAAAAAAAATTTACTTTAAAGAGCATCAAAAAATTAATTATATAGAACCCTATTTCAATTATGACTGTGTGGTAAACGTACAGTAAAAACTATAGGAATTACTTAACGAATTTACCTTCATTTATAAAATATTACGGTACTTACCTATTTTACCGCGGATCAGTTCCGCCAAATCAAAAAATGTCGCCAAATACCGCGATATACAGCCAAGAATGGAAACCGTTCCCTCCCACGATCGAACACTGTAATAGGCGTTGCTGTAATTGCTGTTTTGGGCTTCTGGACTGTAAAAACAGTCCTCAATCCCATATCAGGACAAGACTTCGATGCTCGGCATGACAAGAGTGGTGTTTTGCATTCTTCTTGGTGGCATGATGGCGATTGGATGGTCGATGGAATCAATCCGGAAGGCGTGGCTACGGTGCTTCATCTGGATGGAGAATTTTCAAAGTTTTTGACTTGGCTGAGAGCTTAGTGACAGCTCTCAGTTGGATGCTGGGTACAGTGAACAGTGACTCCAGTTGGCTGCCCTGGGGGCTGAACACTGTAATAATAACGATGACAGCATTTAGAGACAATTTTTTGAATTGGCGATGTTTTTTCGTTTGTTGAAATTGATCGGCGTGTAATACTTAAGTATCAAGTTTACTGTCGTATACATTTCTTAGATTTCAATCCAATTTAAATATGGTTTTAAATAGGAACTAAGTTTTTGATATCATAAAAGAAATTGAAAAACTTAAAGACTGTAATCCATTTTATTTCATTAACTCTCTTTTCAGGTACACCCAATAACATTTCCTTACTTAAAAGGTTTTTTCCAATTTGTTATTTCATCTTCACTTTTATTTACGTCTTATATTCAACTTAAAGCACTATACAATCATCTAAACTTTTACCTCACCGCACTGCTATATCTACGATAAAGAAAACTTTCCTTTAGTCAATAAAAACTAAACGTCACAACACCACAAAAATGAAACTTTAAACTAGTTTCGTTGAGATAGAGAACCCCCTGGTCCCCTCTTTTTTATATATATTTTATATAGATTACCAATAATTCTTTCTCCAATACGTTGTTTCAAAAACATGCCAGGAAAAGATTTGGATCCCGGACGCGTTACCCCGGATTCCAAAGTACCGAAATTACGAAAAAGTTTTATATTGAAATGGAAATTTGATATCTCTATGCCCCAAACAACATTTTCTTACTTTTACATACTCTCTATGAGAGAGGAGATTTCTCTTTACATCGCTGTTCCTTTTCTCCAATATCCGATCTCCTGGGTTTTAGGGGGGAGGGGTAGTTTTAAATTCGCTTCGGGAGTTAAAAGTGTTTCTGAATTTATGATCAAGATGTGGAGGGAAGTTTTAGGGATAATTAAAAGACTGTTCCTCTTGGAAATCTGAAGAGGGCCTTTGTGAAAACTAATATCGAGACTTGGGTTTTGGTTGGATGGAGTATCCTGATTGATGTTCGACTTGTCTAGAAAAGGGAAATTTTGTAGTTTATAAAAGTAGAGTAAGTTAGTTCTTTGTGACTTAATGAAGCTAAATTTAATACTTCACTTAAATTTATTTAAAAATATACCGTATTTTATAAAACTCTGATTATATATATATATATACAGTCGAACCTCCATATAACGAACCTCTATATTGAGAATTTTTCTATGTAGCGAACTTTTTCCTGGAACCAAGAACATTTCACGATTTTCTTCGTAAAATAACCTCCCAATAGCGGGGTGAATTTTCTATAAAACGAACTTTTCCGCTTGTGATTCAATTTTTTCTCTCCCTATTTTAAAAATATTTCTGGAAATTTAAAGTTATTCTCTCTTTTAACACATATTATGATAGTCATATCTCTTTAACTGGTTTTATTTGATGCCTAACTCACCGAGAGCAATAGAATTCTGGTCGTTTCATCCAAGAAGTGCGACCTTTATCCCCCATTGTCCAGTTTTCTGGAAACTTCGTCGATAGCCCTTTCTGCCTGCAGTGGAGTCTCGTGTCCTTGAACTAGTCTCCGTTCATTTGTATTGTTGATCACTCATACTGGTAACTTCGTTTCTCGTAGCTCAAAAATGTCAAATCGTAAGTGCTTGAGGATCAAAGAAAAAAAATTTAATTCTTCAGAAAGTGGATAAAGGCGTCAAGAAACTTTTCTTGCGGTTCTCTCTCTCTCTCTCTTTTGGTAGGTAAGATATGTAAAAGAAATATATATTTTAATTTACAAAAAGTGTGGATAATTACTTTTTTAAATATGTAGTTTTTATGAATTTAAAACTTGTTTTATGTGGTTTATAAAGAAAATTAAAACATGAACCTCTATACCGCGAATTTACTATATAACTTAACTTTTTTTTCGGGATTTAGTGACTTCCTTATATAGAGGTGCGACTGTATAATTCCCTCTAGTATCTTTTTTAAATAGCTTTTAATTCTTCGGTCCTGTTCTTCAGGACTAACACGCTAATTTTAATCGTAATCGAATAGTAACATTGCATCAGAAACTAGCTCCCGCCAGTTTCTGACCAATCGTGGTTTCTGTTAGAAAGAAGTCACGTGACCCTTACATCCAGTATAAAAAACAAGGGTTCTTTGTTCCTCTCTCTTTGTCTCGTAGTCTTCATCTAAAATATGTGTAAATAGCTGCAGCGTGGCCGCGGTAGCCGAGTGGTATAGGTATCGGACCGTGGCTTGCTTTGTCACGAGTTCGAGCCCGGTACCACTAAAGACCCGCCGTGTAGGGCAGCGATGCACGTTAAATCTGTCGAGAGCTGAAACGTCCTCGGTGTGGTAGTTAGGAGAGGGGGGTGCCAGCTCAGGTGTCGTCCACGTCACTTGACCATGGTTCAAAATTACGTGGTCCGTCGCCAAAGGCCCTCGTGCAGCTGAACAGTGCGACGTTAATATTCAATCAATCAAGCAAATAGCTGCAGCTTGTGTGTGTCTGTACTATGATGTCTAGTTTTAAGTTAACTGTTGGAAAATTCGCAAAATTCGCTCTTGGCGTTCCTCTTCAGTTAAATTAATCACTGAAGCTGCATCGTCTAACGCTTTATTGGTAAAATTCTCAGATTCTGATAAACTCTCAGCTTTTGCAGCTTCCTGAGTATTTAGTTCCGTTGATTGTTAATTAGTCTACGTATGAGACAACGCCTTTCTTCTTACGTAACGATTCCAGTCTAGGCAATCATTGCGATATTTTTCTGCGAGAGCTTACTATAATGTACTATCGCAACCGTATTGGCGATATAAAACGAAACGAAGCACATGGCTTGAATTCAGTTCGTAAGACACATGCAAAATAGGGATTGTCAATTTGGAGAGTTATCTTGAACGTTGGTATTGTTTCAATAACACATAATGAATTTATCACAGCATAACGAAATTTTTTTTAAAACAAAGAGGGAAATAATTATTTTCTTACAATAAAAAGGAATGACTGTTGTTATTTTTTATTTCGAAATCGTTAATTTAAAAAAAAAAAGTAAGGAAAGGTCACGAAAGGAATTTTAGAAAATTTAAATTAAAACTTTTCTAATTTTAAAACTGAAATAATAATTTGTAATCTTATCTCGCATTTGTTGACTTATATGCTTAAATTTCTTTCACTTACGTGAAATTTTAAAATTTAAAAAATGGAAAACCTTACAAAAATTATAACAGAATTTGTTATAAAAAAAATTTCTGCGCACATAAAAAAATTATTTGGAAAGAATAGTTTTTGCCACACCTAAAAAGGCACTTTTTTTTTAAAAATAATGTATATTACTGAACAATAATAATATTTTGAAATAATGAGTTATTTGTGAAAAAATTGTATTTTACAAATCACATGCGGAAATAATAACAAATGATTCATTTAAACAATGAACTATTTAAAACAAAAACCAAGTGATTTATGAGAAGTCAGTCTTAAGATATTTTAAATACTTACTTTATTCTGAAAAATAATCAAATGGCGAATTTATATCTCACCAAAAACAATAACCTTTTAAAGGCTAAAAATTTTTATTTTTCTATGAATAAAGTTTTCTAAATAATAACCAAGGATTTAAAATTTTAAAATATCTTACATTTCGCACTGTTATACATCCATTCTTACCGTTTGAGCTATTCGAAATGAATTGTGACATGGGAACATGGAATTAAAATCAAGAGAATCTTCTCGAAAAAGAATTCTTTTTTCCTTATTTAGAGTGGCAGTAACAGTCTGTGTTTCTAGAAGTACGTTTATATTAAAATTCAGTTTCATATCTGCTACGAAAATGTTCGTAGCTTAGTTTAATAATTTTCAAACTTCTTCAAATATTCTCAAAATGTACAACAGCAAAGCTTTTCGAATGACATGTTTTCTGATTTTCGTAGATATTGCAAAAGGGAAGTAATATATCTGTTTTCAAAACGTCTTCTTCACTTTTAAATAAATATTTTAGATTTTAACTCTAATCTCTAGTTTGTCATATTGTATTTAGCTTGTTTGTTGTTGAAATTGTTACAGGAATTTATTTTTTTAAAAAAAATGTGATCTGTTTCCGGAAGATTTATTTAACTTTTTTATTTTTATCTATAAAACTGTTCTTTATTTTGTCTTTATTTATTACTTTAATTTTATATTTTTGTGTTGAGTAGTTTTTGTGTTTTATGAGTACACTGCTGGTAGAAAAGCTGGACTTACAAATTTATTAAAAATGTTTGTATTGCTTAGAAAGCTTGTATCCTATTGATCAGATTGCTGAGCAAATTTTCTTCTAGCAATATATTTTATTGAATGCAAGAAGCTCCTACGCAGGTAATTATCTGTAAAAAATATTTTAGTTTTTTTATATCTTACATATTTTAGCATAAATTTAAAATTTATTTGCTGTACACTATCTATTTTGTAATGTATTTTGCATGAAATCGACTTACGGAAAAGAAGTATCTTAAGATACAAATATATTCAGTCAAATCTCCATAAAACAAATCTCTATTAAACGAATTTCTTTTAAATTTTATTTTGCGGACTTCTTTTTAGAACCAAAAACATCGTATTATTTTCTTCATAAAATAACCTCCAAATAGTAGTCTCTTGTAATTCGCGCGCGATTTTCTTCCTTTCCTATTTTAAAAATATTCCAGAACATTTTTCAAATTACTCTCTCTTTTAGCGTATTTTATGGTGATCAATGATTTTGAACTGTTTTTACTGGGTGCCTAACCCACCTAGAGCAAATAGAGAATTATATTTTTAAAGTTGAAAATATATAGAGAGTGCATTTCTGGACAATACAGTGCTTTTTTTCTTGTTTTCCTTGCAGATTTCTTTTTGATGGGCAAGATATATAAAATGAATAAACATTACTTTTCAAAAAAAAGTGCGAATAATTATTTATTTAAATAATGTGTAGTGTTTATGAATTTAACATTTATTTTATGTTGTCTCTTAAGTATATTAAAAGTTAATCTCTAATTAACGAATTTTCCATATAACGAACTTTTTTCGCGAATTAGCATCGAATATAATAAAGAACTATTTATGTGAAAAAAAATGTGAGTTTTCGAAAATTTTGAATTAAAAAAAATTAACTATTTAGTATTTGTTTATTTTGATGAAGGGATATAACTGAATATCGATTTAGTTTTGCGTGCTAATATTATGCTAGCTTTATTTTATAATAATTTTACCGTCCGTTCAAACATAAAAATTCAAAGAAAAAAAAATCACCATGATAAACATTTTAATAATAATGATTCATTTTCACAAACGATTATTTATTTATTTTTAACGGAAAACTCTTTACGTCATTTAACAAATCCTGTATATTTTTCTTAAATTTTCAATAGGATATTTAACAAAAAATTACTTTTAAATGGTGAGAAATATTTTAATTGGTAGCAGATTATCATTTCCATCTTTGGAATTATTCAGTAGTTTATTAAACAGATATTTATATATAATGTAATTTTTAGAATATGAATTTAAAATGTAAATATAGTTCAAACACGCGTTCTATATTTTCCTCAGTAACTTGGATAAATTTATCGTCCAGTTATTAGAAAGGACATTTTGAAATAACCAATAATACCCTACCTCACATATTAAACATATCAATGTTTACACAGTCTTCCTTGAAGAGCGAACAATTTAATTGTTTCACCGTTCGTAAGAATTTAATTACATTCAATACAACACTTAAGTCTAATACTCATTTAAGCCTACACGTTCCATACTTTCAATTACCAGAGACAATCATTTCCAATTTAATTTTAATCCATCATCTTCATAAAAGTATCGCTATCTTTCCTCAACAAGAATACAAATGGAAAAAATAAAATAAAGTAAAAATCTCATTATATCCGACGAGCAATTTCTAAATCCATGAACACCTGCTCCTTCTAAAACTAGTAGAATATTATTCCAACCGCTTTTGCAGGAATGGCTCTTCGCGAAATGGGGATGGGGATAAAGAGGGGAGAAGGGAATAATAGATACCAGAACCTCTCAACCCAACAACACGAGTTGAAGATAAACACTGATTGTGATATCATCTCGATTTAAAACAACCCCTGCTTTTAGCGTAAGTTTTATCTCCGGCGATTCTGAAACCCCAACAATGGCTGTTTTCCCGCTCTGAGAGAAATAGAACGACGCTTTCCAGTTGAGAAAACATCCTAAAAGGGATCGGTGCAAATAATTTTCTTTTGCTACGACTACCATGCTTTCCGTCTCAGCTGTGCTTATTAATGAGAAACGGTATTAGGACCGTTTACTGTGGGATCTTTTGGAAAAGGTGCCGGAGCTTGAAGTGGAAAATGTGCTTGTTTACACTCGGGACTTGCTTGTTCTCGAACAATATGTCTGTCTGTCTAGACTTCAGGTTTCACAATGGGCAATGTGCTAAATATTGTATTTTTTGCCCGCTTTTAATTATGCTTAGATGGGGCTTTCGAGACTGTGATAAGGGATAAGAGTTTGTTTATCTCTGTGTTCTTTGCGTGTAAGGTTGTGTGAAAGCTTGTCCAAACATGTTTTGCCATGTAGTTCTTAATAACGAACTGAGGTTTATCTTAACTGTGTATTTTGCATTGTTTTGACTGAGTTAGATAAATTTATAAAGTTATACTGGAGTTCATATTAGATATTTATAAAAGAGTGTGTAGGTTTATTAAGAGTTTTCACGTTCAAATAATCGCGAAAGGGCTTGAAAAAACTTCGAGTGAGTGAATATTAACGTCGCACTGTTCAGCTACACGAGGGGTTTTGGCGACGGACCTCGTAATTTTGAACCATGGTCAAGTGACGTGGGCAACATTTGAGCAGGCACCCTCTCTCCTAACTACCACACCACACCAACGGGAGGACGTTTCAGCTTTGGACAGATTTAACGTGCATCGCTACCCTACACGGCGGTTCTTTAGTGGTACTGGGCTCGAACTCATGACATGCCTGCCATGATCCGATACCTTGTCCACTGGGCTACCGCAGCCCCTGAAAAAACTTCGAGGAAGTTAACATTTTGTCAATGAAACTTAAGTAGGTTTTAAAAAAACTGTTCAAACTAGATTATTATTTAACCCTTACAGGACTATAAAGAGGCTATGAGTTGATGTTGGTGTATAACTGTTTATTTTGGTTTGTTTAGACGTAAAATAAATAAAAACCGTAAGAAAAATACAGAACAATGTTGTTGTTTTTTTTGGAACAATGTGTCCATTTCATTTGGATCAATGTGTATTTTATCATGCATTTGTTTTAACTCGTTCAAATATACTTAAGTATTGCAAACAAAATTATATTTACCGAATAACAAAAAACACGTAAGAAAACCAAGTATTATATTCTTACACGACACAGTAAACTGAAAGGAGTAATAAAAATACAACTCGCGAATGTTTTGTCATTGGTTCCTTTTGAGTTGGCAGGTCCCCCCCTAAACGTTCCCCCTTTTTTAGTACGGCACCATATAAGTGGAGTACCAATAGCCGCCAATAATTTTGACACTAAGTTTCCTCCCCGGAGGGAAGCACCTGAACTCTTACGATTCAAAATCGTATTTAGGAATTCAATTTTGCCGAGAGCACTCTATCCAAACAGGCACTCAAGGGATCTTTTACATGCTGCATAATCATATGACATGGACTACGTCGATTTTCTGCATCATGAAAATCCACCAGCTTGGGCCGAGGTCGAACCCATAACCTTAGGCGTACAAGGCCAGCGACAAAGAAACTACGCCACCCAACCGGTTGTAAATACAACTTATTTTCTTTGCGTGAAAATATTAAAGAGAAATAAAATACAAGGGATGCTATATTTTTCAGAGGTTTGGGTTGCTATTTTTTTCAACCGGTTTTTCAGAATTCCATTTCTTTCTCCATCGAAATACGGAAGTTATATTGGATTGTATTTCGAATATAACAGTCGCCAATTTTAAAATCATATGAGGGGTAGATTTCGTGATATTTTTAAAATCCGGAGAATACTTGTCGTGAAAAAAAAGGGTACGACAATTGCGTAAGAGAAATAAAATACCACGAAGGGATGCCAGCTATATTTTTCAGAGGGGTTGGGTTGCTATTTTTCAAATTGTTTTCAGAATTCCATTTCTTTCTCCATCGAAATACGGAAGTTATTGGATTGTATTTCGAATGAAATTTATAAAAGGCGCAATCTTCATAAGACGATTTCAATATTCTATAATATGGTTTTTCTGGAAAAAATTTACTTTAAGATCTTCGTTAATTAATGCATAAATAGGATTTTTTGATAGCCAAAACATTCTCAAACCTAGCAGTATACTAATTTGTTATGTAAATCATATAGAGAATTATTCACATTCAGTAACTTACCAATTAATTTTTTAAATATATTTTACATATACTCACATATATAGATTTTGTAGATTTCGTGATAAAAACTTTTAAAAATCCGGAGAATACTTTTTATGTTATAAAATATGTTAGATTGTTCAAACGATGATTACAAAAAAAGATTTTTAATTTACCGAATGTACGACAATTGCGTACAGAATTTTGCACTTCAAAATCATTAATTCTCAGAAAATTAATCCAGAGTTATAAAAATTTTGGCCAAAATAATTTCCCCATATAAATGAAAAGGAGGGGAAAGTAAAATATAATACTATTTCGATTTTTTATAAATTCAAGTTCTGTACTTTTTAAATAAAGAGGCGAAAACTTAGTTGTAGGACTTAGACCAGATATTCCCAAACTTTTTATACCTCATAGAGTGTTCCCCTAGACATGTCGGTTATATTTTAAGTGATTAGTTTTTCGGCTTAGGATTATTGTGTGTCAGTAATATTTTAAGTGATTATTGTGTGTCCCCTACTAACCTAATATTAAATTTTTGTAAAATTCATCAACTTAAATGTGTTTTATTATTTTGACAGCAGATATAAGGATATATGATCTAATTTTTGCAATTCCTTTGAAAGATTTAAATTTTTAACTGCAGTGAGGTTGGCTGATAGGGTTTAAAACTTTAAAAAGAACACTTTAATTAGATTAAGGTGTAATTAATACATAAAATAACAGAGTATCAAACAAATGCTTTTAGTGGGAAGGATGAATTTGGGTGATGCAATAACAAATTTTCAACATTTGACACCAATCTTTTCAGGCTTAACCTTAAATATCTCCTCGGTTAATAGTGTCCAATCCTGCGAAACTTCGAGAACCTTCTTTTTTTTTTTTGTTTTGCAGCCAAGAAGTTTTTGAGACTCAGTCTTTAAATGTTCCAAACGCAAATGGACGTATAAAAGAAAGCAAGAGAGGGTTGCTCTTTGTATTTAAAAATAGAATCTTGTATAGTAATAGGCGGGTCAACCAGAAAAACAATCAAAAACTTTCTCAAGATATTCTATAATATGGAATAAATAACAGGTATATCTTTTTGGAAAGCCAAAATTACTGACATCCGTTTCTAAAAGATTTACTTTAAGATCTTCGTTTTTCAGTGTCTTAATTAAAGATTTGTAATCTGACATTTTTTTTATTTTATTTTGATATTGACCATGTGAATTCATTGTCTAGCATATTAATGTGATATTATGATAGCCAAAACATTCTCAAACCTAGCTTCAAAATCTAAAATAAGGGCATTTAAATGTTCGACATAAGTTAAAATAATAACGTCTTTTTTTTTTTAAACCTGGGTTTTTTTTTAGATTGTCTGTGACAATTGAGAAACTGGAAAAATTTGCGACATCCATTATTATACTCCTTTCGCTTAATTCTGGCAATAAAGGCTGGAATGTAGTAATTGTTTTAATAAAATTTATGCTGTAGACTTGTAACTACAAATTAACTTTATTCAATTTAGTAAATAAATCTGTTAAATAGGTAAAATTTGTGGTTTCCACTAGATTAAATTTTTTTTAAAAACTAAAGTCACGATCTGGTTTAATAAGAGCCACTATCGTAGACTCCCATTTACACCTCATGGATCCCCAAATTATTTTTTCGATGATGTGGACCCGCAGGTTGTCATAGACCCCTGGGGATCTATATAGACCACTTTGGGAATCATTGACTTAGACCAATAATTTAAAAACAGTTTATAGTCATACAATATCATTAAATTCACAGCAAAACAGGCTGATAACGACTAATGCATGTAAAATAATAGTCTATATGAATTTCTACACTTCTGTATGCGAGACTAAAAGAATAATTAGGCGACCAGCCCCCCCTCACCCTAAAAGAAAGATGACTACAGAGATCAAACGAATAATCTTTTTAGTAGGGAGTTACTATCACGCCAAAATTTTATTTTTGACTATTTGATTTATTGGCGAAATAATTCAATATACAGTCGAACTTCCATATTGCAAACCTCTATATAGCGAACGTTTTCCTGGAACCAAGAACATTTCACGATTTTCTTCGTAAAATAACCTCCCAATAGCGAAGTGCATTTTCTATGTAACGAAATTTTTCTCTTGTGAAGGAATTTCAAGTGCATTGCAAATATGTGAGGCGTATTATGAAACAAAATAATTTTTTCAAAGAAAAAACTCAAATAAAATTAACAGCTTTTATGAGTAATTAAATTTAAGGACATGTAGTAATGTATGTTTATAATTTCTAGTTATAAAATGTTATGTTTAAAATTATTTGTAGGCTTTAAATTAGAAAATGTCCTTAAATAATTCATTAATTTTAATATAAAATTATTTTTTTAATGTTGAAAATGAAGTATATTTCTCGACATTCTTTTTCTTGTTTTCCTTGCAGTTTTTCTTTCTTTTTTTTATGTGTAAGATATGTAAATTAATAGATATTTTTTTACAAAAATGTGTGAATAAAAACTTTTTTAAATAAATATATATATTTATGGATATATATACACAGATGGCTATAGAACCTAAGTATAACTATTCAAGATAGGAAATATTAGGCTCAGTAGTACAACAACAAACTCCTGACCTTAGGAACCAAGATTGCAGGTTTAAACAAGTTTTAAGGCTACCCAACCTTCACCTGTAATTTGTCTATACAATGTGCCAAGGGGAAAGGAAAAAATAATATTAGGAGAAATTTAAATATTTCAAATAAAATCACTATGCTATTAAAATATAACGGTAAAATTATAGCCTACTAGTATTCACAGTATAGATTTAAAGTCGATGCAATAATGTAGATAGTAAGTCTTACTTCGTGACTATATCAACAGTTATGTTTCCCGCCAAATACAACGGAGGAATATCAGTACCGCATAAAGTTAATAAAATTATTATGATGAGAGGAGAGATGCTAAAATAACATAAAGTGTATATATATGTGTGTTTTTGTATATATATATATATATATATATATACGCTACCGTATATATATATCAGTATATATATATATATATATATATATATGTGTGTGTGTGTGTTTATGACTTTAAATGTTTTCGTTTTTATGGGGTTTCCAAAGTGTATTGATAGATGAACCTCTATATAACGAATTTTCCATACAGCGAACTTTTCTCGGGATTTAGAGACTTCATTAAATAGAGGTCCGACTGAGAGCCTCTGGGTTGGCCCTAGGGCAAGTGTGCTCTGTAATCATTTTTATAAAATGTTGCGCTTTGGTTTACATTTTGAATAGAGTCTCTACCATTATTCCATTCAGTTTTCTTTGTTTTTACTTACATAAGCCACTGTTTCAATTAATTCTGCATTTCAAGTTACAACAACGCTATCTCTCCACGGTATATTCTGACCTCATATCTTATCCATTCAGAAAACTCTCTTATCCCAAAAAGTAACCATATCGCCCATTAATAGCCTCCAAAGAGGCCCATCTTGAGCAAATTAACATTCTAACCATATCTCTTTCTCCAGACAGCGATAAAGACTGATACAAACCACACTCTCAAGATATTAGAATGAGAGAGAAAAAAAGTGGAATCTCCTTCCAGTCTATTTGTACACAATGGGAGACTCTGGGACTGCGGGTGCTGACAATGTCGATGGCAGATATAAATTTGATGTGCGGACTGACAAGTCTTTGCCTGGCACGCAGCCAGCCTACTCAGCGGAGCACGGATATCACAATGGATCCAATGTTTGGTCGGGAGTTTGCGCAAGTTTAGCCTGTTAAGTACCTATAAATGGCTCGCTGAAACGTGAGTTATCAATATAGTCATCTTTGCACGCATGTGTATGAAGATAATTGGAGGATCAATGACTGGAATTACAAGGTGCCACAGATGATCGTGCTTTGGTGAGATGGTGGCACGTGCTTGTTTGATGTGGTGGCATGAGGTCGTGTTTGGTGTTGATTGCGATCTGTTGATTTGTGATGTGTTGTGCTCATTTTTTTTTCTTTCGAGATAATTATGTTGTAAGATTAATTGGGGTTGGAGTTTGAATTTAATGTCTTTGTTTGAGGAAGCTGTTATAGGTTTTGAAATTAAAAAAAATCAAGTGAAATTTTTTGACATTTTTTCAGAACTTTATTCGATATTGGCTTTAAAAATACGGAAATTGAAGAAAAAACATAATGTTTTTTTTATCCCTTAAGTGCCTGAAAATAGAATTATATTTTAGAATGTATGAATGTTCATTAATAGTGGCGCACACACAGGAATTGTTCAGGGGAGGGTGTGCAAGGTCGAAAGCCCACCGTTCTTGTATCAGACTCCAATACGCCGCCCAACATATTCTTTTGATTTTGTTGATTTTCGGGAACAAAAAACAGTAAAAAAATAATTAGTGAATAAATAATTAGCAATAATTAATAAAATTAATTATTAAGAACAAATACTTAATTAAATTTTACGTATTATACGTATATGATTATAATCAGTCGAAAAAAAAAAAAAAAAATCAAGTCTCCCCCCCCTTGTGTGCGCCACTGTTCATTATCGTCACATTTCCAAGCTACGCGAAGGCTCGCGCGATAGACCTTTTAAAACGACCCCAATCGGCAATAATCTCGTCAAAAATTCGAATAAGTTTTCTTGGCCTAAATTATTTATATATTTTTCTGTAATCCCATTATTACTTATTTATTTTTCTGCAAGTTTTAAAGGTTCGAAATTAAAAAAAAATCCAGAGTTATGATAACTTTATGTTCGTTTTTCCACATCCGAATGGCTGTAGAAAACATTACGCTGATTAATCTCAGAAAAAGAAAGTAGCTTGTCTTCATTTACATGATAATATTTTCTTTCCTGTTGGGCCAAATTCTTCAATACTTGTTTCTAATTATTACTATTAATACATGTATTAAAAGTTTAGTAGGCTTTTTTGAATCAAAGCTACACTTATTTTTAGAAAAATTTTCCATTTTTTTTAGGAATTTTCACTAAGCAATTATAAAATAAAGTATTTTTTACAAATATCAATATCATGTCATCACAAAACACACCCCAACTTTTGTTATACATAGTTCGACGTATTTATATGTCAAATTTCATGCGTGTACTTCAATTATTGTGGGAAGAGTAGCATTTCAAAATCATTTCATGAATTTTTAAATTTTTCTTTAAAAATTAAATGGTTATCTTTTATGTAGTACTTTGAGCACAAAAACTATTTTACGTTATAGATATACATAGGAAGTAACCAAAGTATTTCTGAAAACCATTAAGTCAAAAAGATTTTTTAAGTTCGTACTTCTTAATTTTGTGCAAGAACTAATTTTTACAAATAATGAATGAGTTTTACAGTAACATCTTAGATTATCGGGCGTTCATTTAAAAGAAGATATTTATATATAAAAAAATTAGACTGCTATTAATATTGTGTGTTGATAAAATAGCAAGAAATCTGTTTTATATAATTTATTTCTTTTTTTAACTAATTATCTGTGATGAATACATAAATTCTTAAATAAAATTAACTGTGAATTTTTTTCTAACGAAAAATAATTGATTACTCCATTTTAAAATACTGAACTGTAAGAAGTAGCAGAATACTTTTTTTATTTAATATTAGGATTGGAAGTACTGATGGAAAAGAGAGATTCTCGTCTGTCAAATTTCCTTTCAATTTAAAATAATTCAATTGGATTACATTTTCATTCTTTCGAAAAGTATAAATAATCTTCCGTCAGCAAATATTCCTTTTTAAAAGAATTTATTTTTAGTAACATGGAAGTGAATGTTTCCGGTATTTAAAATTGTATCAATACTTTATTGAATTTTTCTATCTTGTGTAACATAAATGCTTTTTGTTATAATAATCCTCAATCAATTTTTTATATTTTCTTGATCAAATCCAGAGTTAAAATTTGAACATCTTTAGAATAAAATTATCAGTTCTTATATGTTTGAAGTGAAATTACTATGAACAGTTGCTGCACGTATGTCGTATTCTGCTTCCATCCGAAATAAAATTTATATTCGAAAAAATGTTATATATAACAATGATAAGTTACTTTTAAAAAGTTCTTGTTAGAATTTTATTTTTTCAATTAAAATAAAAATTTTAAATATTTTTATGTATCTAATGTATTATCTGTGAATTTACATCGGACTTATTTTTTTAGGGAATTATCTCTAAGTATGTACTGAATTTATATATATAATAGAAGAAACGATTGAAAATAGAGTCAAATTTTATAGAATTTTTAGACTTTGTGCGCCCATTTTTTTCTTTTTGTCTCTAGACTTTAGAATTATTTCATTTTGAACGTGCGTACTTTTTAGCGTGCGGCCAAACGATTTTGACATCGTATAATGGCTTTATTTTATTTCCTTTTATTTTTGAAAATTAGTGTTGCCATTCCGATCAGAATTTTTACATGAAATTTGCATTTAATATTTGATTTAGAATTAACTAAACTTTATATTTTATCTTTACACGGCTATTCAACGATATTTAAAAAAAAACAAATTGATTTAACTTTCGACTATATTTTTATGTATTATAGTTGAAAGAAATATCATAAATAAAAACAAAAAAATCGATGAAAACTATGTTATTCTAACTATTGTATCACGGGACATTAAACTTTATTATTTATACATTTATTTTATGGAAGAATGGGTAAGTATTAGATTTAAGATGACAGACTACATTCGGAACCATGAAAAAGCTTATAAATAAATTATTTTTGGATTTTGAGTGTCCATTGAATTAGAATTTACGTATAAACTTGTCTGGAGAATATTATTACAAGAAAAAAATTATTTATATGTAGTTTTTCAAAAAATGAAAAAAGAATGAAATTTTCAAATCCTTTTATGAAAAATGCTTCTATAATAATATTTTTACCTATATGTAGCTTTGGCTTCTGTACAGAGCAAAAACAAGATTTTTGAAATACATAATTTAAAAGCGAATGTATTCGTGCTTTAATACACCAAAACAGAGAAATTTTAACACCACCACCACCACCAAAAAAAACCCCGGCTATTACTTTAATTGATCGTGAATCTGAAAATATGTGAATTTTTCAAAAATCCTAGTTCAGGTTCTGTAGAGAAGTTAGGTATACATAAGAAAATGTTATTTTTCACAATTCCTATAATTAGTTCACACTCAAAATGACAACCCCGAACGTTTAAAAAAACTTGCAGGCTATACATTTTAATCATAGAACTAAGTTTACCAAAAATCCATTCAATTTCCTCCCAAGGCTGGATAATTCCGCTAATAATATACAAATTAACTTCTTTAATTTTAAAATACATAACGCTAAATGAGGCTGTTTACTGCAACATCTGAATCGTGACAATATCGTGTGAATTTACCAAATGGCTGTGATATTATACTTCATAGCCTCTAAACTTGGTATTAGAGTTTGCAACTAGGTCCAGTTCCCTTCCAGATATTGCTTCTGTAGTCACTAACAGTGCATTAGGATGGCAGGCAATACATAATATAGAACTTGGCATAATATCCACCGCTTAGGGGCAATTGCTAAGTCTAACATTTTGGTGATTTAGTAGTTATGGATATAGTCGTTTAAGAATATTGCAGGGTTTAGAGGGGTGGAGAGTTAACAGGCGCCTTAAATGATCGGTATCCTTGTGTTTGGCGAAGCAAGCAGAGTGAAGTATTAAGATTGAAAAGTCAATGTTACACACCCGTTTAGGGTCAGTTTATTTGTGAGGGTGAAATATTTTGTAGAATGATAGAAGGAGTTGGATATTCTGACTTGATTAACTGTTTTGATATTTAAATAAAGATTTATTTATGTTCTGATAACCGACTAGCGGTTGTTGGTGTATGGGGGTTCTAATAAAGATAAGCCGTAACAAGTTTTAAATTCAGATCTATTATTCCTTTGACTCAAACCACAGTACTAAAAGTAGGAAATGCACTAATTAACTAATTAGAAGAGCAATCGCATGGTTTAAGGCTATTTAACATATAAATATAATTTACTCCACTTACCCTTGGAACACTTTAGACTTCTACGCTATGATTCACCGTAATTTTCTTACTAAATTTATGACCTCCGGCCGTAAATCTTAAGCTCAATTTTATCACTTATTCTGCAATTATCAATAATCGACCATCCAGCGACTATCCATCGCGTACCTAAATGTCAACGCTTAAATAGAACCAATCATTTGCATAAATAACGTCTTCTTCTTCAGGAGAAAGTTTTCAGTTGAACATACAGTTAAAAAGAACAATTTTACTCCAAGAGGATTAGTTGAAGGTTCGATGATGTAGCCGTTACAATGTGTTTTAATTCTTTCTTTCTTAACTTTTCTGCGAGTTTCATGACCTGTTTAAAGTTAATTTTATTGTTTGATGCAAATTAACGAATTGTAAAATTAACGTTGTACTTGTACATCTAAATATCCTTCTCAACTCATTCGTGTGTGGAAGCCGAGAGATCAACCGAGTGTCCAAACTCGTTGTCGGCATTCTCGAATCGCGGGCTCGTGTTCTGATGCCATTGAAGATCTGTCGCGTAGAGGAGCTGCTACAGGCTAAATCTGTCAAGGCTCAAAGTAACTCCATTGGCGTGGTGTGTTAGTTCGAAGAGACGGGAACAGCTCAGGTTTTATCCTCATCACTTGGATCGCAGTGGCGCACTCAAGCAGAGGGTCCGTAGGAAAACACCAAAGAGAACGGTTGCGGCCTTCTCTCTCACAAGTATCCTATTCTGAACCCTTATGAAATAATGAATATTTTAAGTAACTTCTATGTGTTGTTGTTACTTATGCCACCTGATCGACAGTAACATCAGATCAAGGTCCACGAAATTCCTCGCGGCTAAGGGCTACATTTTTACGCCTGTTCTTGGCCATAGCTTTGAGCTCCATGCAAATGACAGTACGCTTTTGCTCAGCTTCCCCAAATTTTGAGGGAGAACACCCTGGGAGTGGTCAGGGGCCTCCCACCTCTCTTTTCCTTCCACCAACCTCACGAGAAGATTTGCGGCTCGACGGCTATTTAGAGTACCCCGTGCCGCGAAGTCACTATACATTTACAAATATCCGTGCCTTCTTCGGGATTCGAACTCAGTCCCTACGGCCCCACAGTCAGCATCAGTAACCACTATACCGGATGGGCGGCAAATAACTTCAATTTAAATGTATATACTGTAAAAAAGTTGTGATGTAAATAAACCAAATATTTAAAAATTCATAACTTTTACGCTACCATTAATTTTCTCAAACGCCACAAGGAGCTGATACTAGTCGCATCTATCGAGATTAAAATTCCTTCCGTTGGAGCGTTGTGGAAGTTCGGAGGGAGGCAGCTCATCTGTAGTGTTCGCCTCCTGACCATGACTCAAAATTACAAGGTCCATCACCAAAAGCCCTCGTGTTGTTTTATAGTGCGGTGTCAATAAACACTCCCTCACAAATTGATATAATTTTTTTAAGGGTAATGAATTAATTTAATCAAGTATTGGACTCTCATTCGGTATATAGTGGTTACCGTAGGGTCTGGGTTCGAATCCGGGAGAAAGCATGGATGTTTATAAATGTATAGTACCTTCGCGGAAGGGGGCTACTCTAAATAGCCGTCGAGCCGCAAGTCCTCTCGTGAGGTCGGTGGAAGGGGAAGGGAGGTCCCTGACCACATCCAGAATGTTCTCCCTGAAATTTGGAGTGGTACCGAGCAAAATCGTACTGTCACCTGCTTGGTGCTCAAAGCTAAGGCTGACAGGCATGAAAGCCCTCCGCGACGAGGAATTTCGTGTACCTTGATCTAACGTTACTGTCGATCAGGTGCGGCATAACCCTTTAAGACCCGACTTATTTTTATCTTGAAAAATAAATTCTGGTTATTAATACTGTATGGACCCCAATGACACCGGAAAAAATAATAAAGAAAATTCCACTCCACCCCCACCCTGGAACATAAGGTTTGCTTGCAATCAAGTTTAAATTGGATAATGTTCAACGATTCGTCATTGCTCCCTTGACTGCGCTGTTGTCGTGGTAATACAAATACATTAATACAAAATTTATACCCAAGCAATTAGAATTATATTGATAATTACTTTTTTATGACAGTTAAAAAGAAGACATGTTTTGGTTGTATTTGAAAACAAAGCCATATTTACCAGCTGAAAGTAAAACAGGGACCACAACCATCGTCTGTTGATAAAAAATAATACTTTACACTTTCTGCAAACCGGCTCAATCGTTAGATTCACAACAATAACTATCAAGTACACTTTGTTTTAGATGTATCCTATATTTTAATCTCATCTGTATGATAAACATAATAAAAATAATTTTTGCATTTTTTCCACGATTTTTTACAATAAAAACATTTTAATAAATATATCCGAAAGCGATTAGAAAATAAAATTATTTAGAATCTCTTTAATGAAAAAATTTGTCATTTTACTTTTTTTTCGAAATTTTTTTCTTCCCTTTGTAACAGCTGTATTATTTTGCCAAGTTTTTCTGATTTAAGAGAAAGGGGAAAACGTCCATCTGAAATATTTTTTTTTTTTTCCTTTTCTTTTTTCTTCGCTTCTCTACGAAAATTGAAATTCAAAAAAAAATGTTTCTATTTCTTTTTCTTTCTTTTTAATATTTTTTTCATCGAAGTTCACGTCCGTTTGCGTGCCTTATTGATTTCTTTGTACTCTCGAAAAAAAAAAGATGGCATCTGTTCCAAAAAAACTTAACTACCATGACAGATAGGAGATGTAAGATGCTGAAGTAGACAAAGTATTCTGGCACATGCCGACTTATTTATCAAAAAAAGAAATTGTCAGCAACATTTCTTGTCAAAAGTAGTTGCAAATATTCAGTCTCCCAATTTTTATGCTTCAATACTTTTGAGTTTTATATTTGAGCTTTTTTCCCGCAGAATTGTGTCGAATTGTTCGAATTTTACCACTGTTTCGAGTTTGAGCTGTACTGAAAATATGTTTTTGCAGTTTTTTACTTTGGCAGCGTATATGGATCATAACGTATGTTGTGAATATATATGGGTATGCCATGTCCTAAACTTTTTATTATTCACACATTCTTGTATTCAATATAAGTAAGATTATATTGTTGAACAGAAACGAGGTATTTTTTAGGCTTTACTTGCTTTATTTAAAAGAATATCTTCTATGTTTGTAAAGGTGGAATTTTGTAATAAATTTTTCCTTAACTTTTTAATGTACACAAAAGCAGTGTTTCCCACAATCTTTCCATCACTGAGGACTGGTCAACATTTAGGGTGGAACGTTGATTGTTTATATTTTAAATTGTTTCGATTTAATTTGAATTTAATTGTATTTAGATATGCGTTCTCTCAGAATGTAATACAAACACACCAAAATATGAATATAAAGTTGTAACGAATGGTAAAAAAAGACAATATAGCACCCTCTCCTGGCCGTGTGGACACTTAACCAGTCAGCCTGCCACCTCGGTGACGAAAGGACATGCCAATGTCCGCCCGCGCAAACCCCTCGTTATTTGTATAGTATTAACTGTTTTTATGTAATTGAAACTGTGCTCAATTAGAATGTGCCACTAATTAAAATTATTTGAGCTGTACCGCCGTAGTAATTTTTGATTATGGGTTATGAAGTGACCTAACATAGAATATAAAAGGCAAGTCGCACGAACTGGAGAGAAATACATCACAGTAAATAAAATGGAAATAATTTAACGCTCCTTGGTCGGCCCGGTGCCATTTGATTCACTGACCAGTACCAGTCCACGGCACCGGGGGCTGGTAACCACTGTACTAGAGTTCCAAAAATTTGATATTTCCGATGTTGTATTATTTTCTGAATTTGATTATCAATGGTTTAATAGTAACTAAGATTTCATCGTAAATAAATTGTAGTATTTGGTAAAAAAAAATTTGAAGTCGGGAAAAGGTACGTATTATATTATAATGTCCAGTTGGATCTATGTCTCAAAAAAAGTTAATAGCTCAATTGATTATTTATCAACGCTATACTCTGAATTAAAAGAACTATTGGCGACGGACCTTGCAATTTTGACCCATGGTCAAGAGATGAGAATTACACTAAACTGGCATATATCTGTTTATACTTCCACATCATACCAACTTAAGGACAAATCTGTAAGGGCTCCACTCCGAGGGGTCATCTTTTAAGGCATCAGTACTGGACAGAAGCGACGCCGGTGACGAGTTTGTGTTTTTGACCCCTCGACTGTTGTGGGTAAAAATTAATAGCGGAATTTTGTAAAAATTATGGTATATGAGTAATATACTGCATTAAATGTATTGGAATGTGAAAGAATTAAAGGAGAAACGATCTCGTAATTCTAAACCTCTGTCAAATAATGTGAACGATACTTGATTTGGCAATCCACCCCCTAAACTTCACACTACGCCAAAGTAAAGTGGCCACGGTAGCCTAGTGGTCATGGTCACGAGCTTGTGAACGACTCGTCCTGAGTTTGAGCTTTTGTGCCTCTGAACTGCTTTGTACAGGGACATCTTACGTCATGGGCCAACTGGGCCCATGGACTCGGCCGCCATAGGGACCTCGTCTCGTTCTAGACTCAGCCTTAATAAGACCATAATTCGAATAATTTCCACCAGTCAAATGTTACTTCCCGTTGTATTCTCCATAAAACTGGGAATTTCGGAAGATAGGTCAACTGGTTACACGTGAGGACCGTTGTCCATGTACAAGCCTAGGCCTACCACTCTACATCATCATTACTTATGCAGTGAAAAGGCGGCAGTCGGTCAAGTCGGTTTGTGCGATTGTAAGTCATGCATATTAATTTTTTTCGGGTTATTGTTTGTAGGATTATTTTACAAACAATTATATTCCCCCTTGGGAGAACATCTCTCGAAGTATCAGCGTGAGCTAGAGGCGTAGGATTAACGAAAGAACTAGAATCAAACATTATCTTAATATATCTTTATTAAGATATTCAACTTAAACCTTTAACAAATTAAATTTTAATAATTAATGTGAGAGAATCTACGATGGCAAAATACGCAACACACAATATATAGATAATAACGACTTAACCTAACTCGGACCACTATCAATAACTGAAATCACCTAAATTCAATTCTAATGCAATCACTGATTCTAATATTAAATAGTCAATCCTACCTTGTTGCAGTGTGAAGAATCAATCACTAATATCATAAAGGCAATCTTGTACTTGCGTGCACTGGTATGCACCTTGGTTCTCTATATCTTCATCACTTAAAACTTCTAATCACCACCACGTAACCTTATCCAAACTTGAACCATGAACTATATTTACATTCCTCTACTTGCCATCAACTGTCACAAATTGCCATTTCATTTACTCTAAGTTCCGATATTTAAAAGCTTGCTAATTTGCATCTTTCATTCACACTTCATTTCTTGGATTTGGTTGGAAAAGAGTTGCCATTAATTCTGGCCCAAAGAACCCAAAGGACATGTTAAAGAAAAGACGCGTGATATGTACTGTCTACTTTTAAGGATCATTGGTGGCTACATTTGTGTAGGAGCCCAGTACCTATTTTTGAGTTGGGGTCCAGGGCTTCAAGAAGTTTTAATTAGCTCAGGCCCAGGCTATTTTTCTGTTAAGCCTAACTCCACTTAAAAATTTATATAAAATAATCACTCTAATAAAATCCTCCGAAATTTATAGTTTATAATTATTCTAAATCCATACGTTTCATATTCAGACCATACCGGTCTGATCACGGGCCTCAAAACTGGGAAAACGCATTCTCACATATGATACTGTGTCCTCTGAAGTGATCGCATATATGTGATCATGGTCCTGAACGGGTCTAGACAACCAACAACTCGACATATAGAACGCTGTGACAACACGTCATCCGCGACATAATTTTTCTGAAAAATATTGTAAATAAATAAAGTCCCTTTTTAAATAATTTTCAATTCCATATATTGAAATAATATTTTTATTGGATGAAATATATTTTCTACTTCTAAAATATTTTATTACTACTCCCTTACATCTCTGCGGTCACAGCTACCATTCGATTTCTTCCACCACGTCTCTATTATCCAGTCCTTCACGGGAACTTAAAAATAGTTTTTCATCCTTTACACCACTTCCTTTTCCCAATCTTTTCCTATTGGAAGAATAAAAAGGTGAGGACGCGGGGGTGACCAACCCCCTCTTTCCTTCCCTATTCACAAATTCATACAGTTTCCTTTTCAAGAAATCGCAAAAATGTTCGATTTTTATTCACCACCTTTCGTTCTTTTTTATCGGAGGAGTTGGAACATTCTCTTTTATTGACAAGATCAACCGTTTCTGTTGTTACAGGGGTATCTTTTCACCAAGGGACTTCTGATAAATGTTAGGGGTGGAGGAGGAGATATCGGTTTCAGTTTTAGGGCAAGATATCTCTTTTTTTTATTATTATTTTCCAGTGTTGATATTCCTTAGTGTAACTGCAACCGAGACGGCTGCTGATTGCGATTCAGTCGTTGTGGGACTTGCATAATATCTCGTCTTTTTGAATGTCAAATGTATGGATGACGTGTCATTAGCTGGAATGGGGGATTGTTGAAGCGGAAGTATCTTGGGGGTGTTAAGCAGAGGGTTTGTCTCTTAACTTATTAAATCGATAATTTATTTTGTATAGAGTTCGAATTTGTGTCTGTTATATTTTTCTGTTATTTCTAAAGGTAACGTATTTTCATGTAGTTTAAATAATATTTATTCATACTTTTATTTAAATTTCTCTGTACTTTACGTATTAGCTTCACCATAGCCAAATTGGCGCCAAGCGAATCGCGCCATTCTCCACTAAAAATCTGATAGGATTTTTTTCAAATAAAATACATAAGAATATTTTTATTATTTTGATACCATGGTGCAGGGACACTAATACGTAAGTACAAATTTTTCTAGTTAAGTTCATTTGAAAAAAAATTGCGTGAATTTAATACCCATTAAAATTTTTATTTAATTTAACCTATCTCAACACCCTTTTATAAGCTTCACTTGAATATAACGGAATTTTGGAACTCAATTTTTATCCCCTTTAAAAGGTCAGATTAATTCGAAATTTCGCTCACTTGTCCAGGACCGATGACAATACAATGATTTAATTTTTTACAATTATACAATTGTCCTGATCAGGATCATCAAGATTAACGATTCCCCATTTTCAAATCCCTTCCCGCATCTGGTGACTAATTTCAGATCTCATTTCCAGACATGGCGACTAAAAGATTAAGTTAAAACTAAGTTCGCTTAACTATAAAAGGCTGTTTTTTTCAGATTTTTCAAACTATAATTATTTTAACACGCTTTTATTAGCTTCATCTGCATGTAATGGAATCTTTGAACTAAATGTTTACCCACTTTAAAAGGTCAGAATAATTCAAAATTTTACACACTTGTCACGGACCGATGACAATACAAAAATTTAATAATTTTGTTCAATTTCCCTGATCAGGGTCATCAGGATTAACGATTTCTCACATTCAGATTTTGCAACTAATTCCAGATTTGGCGGAGAGCTGCGGCAGCTCAGTGGTCAAGGTAGCGAAGCACGTTAAATCTGTCGAGAGCTGAAACGACCTCCCGTTGGTGTGATGTGGTAGTTAGGAGAAGGGGGTGAGCAGCTCAGGTGTCGTCCACGTCACTTAACCATGGTTCAAAATTACGTGGTCCTTCGCCAAAAGCCCTCGTGTAGCTGAACAGTGCGACGTTAATATTCACTCACTCACTCACTCCAGATTTGGTGAAAAAAGATTAAATTTTTACTTGTTCTATTCCGAAATGCAGGGTTAGTGTAAAAATGTAGTACAGAGTGTTTTTTTTTCAGGTATAGAAGTTTAAGTTGGCATTACTTTTCAAGATGGCGACCGATTTAACAGCTGTCAAGTGATTTATTCTCAGTTTGGTTTGGCAATTCATCATGAATAGACTCACACCTGAGCAACGCTTTCAAATTGTGCAATTTTATTTCGAAAATAATGGCCGCGATTTTCATAAGCGAATTTTGTTTAGCGATGAAGCGCACTTCTGGTTGAATAGCTACGTCAACAAACAAAACTGCCGCATTTGGAGTGAAGCTAATCCACAAGTGTATGTCGAAACACCGTTACATCCAGAAAAACTGACTGTTTGGTGCGCTTTATGGGCTGGTGGAATCCTTCTTCAAAAACGATGAAGGCCACAACGTTACAGTCAATGGTGATCGGTATAGAGCCATGATTACTAACTTTTTCATTCCTGAATTGAACAATCATGATGTCCAGGAGCTGTGGTTCCAACAAGACGGCGCAACATGTCACACAGCTCGTGCCACAATCGATTTATTGAAAGACACGTTTGGTGACCGCCTAATTTCACGTTTTGGACCTGTGAATTGGCCACCGGGATCTTGTGATTTAACACCGCTAGACTATTTTCTGTGGGGCTATGTAAAGTCATTGGTCTATGCGGATAAGCCACAAACGCTTGACCATTTGGAAGACAACATTCGCCGTGTTATTGCCGATATACGGCCACAAATGTTGGAAAAAGTCATCGAAAATTGGACGTCCAGATTGGACTACATCCGAGCCAGCCGTGGCAGTCCTATGCCAGAAATCATATTTAAAATGTAATGCCACAAGATTATCTTTCGAATAAAAAAATTCATGTCAATCGAATAATACATCGTTGTTTTATTGCAATTTAAAATTCTATACCTCTCAAAAAAACACCCTTTACAAAGCACCCCGCATGCTTTTACCGCAATGACACTAATTTTCTCGTTAATTAAGTAGGCATGCATTATTTTTTACTTTTTATTTCGATTAAGTAAAAGTCGATTAAGTCAGCGTGTTTTTTTTAGTGTCTTTAAACTATAATTTATTTTAGAATCATTTTAGGGAGAGACAAATGTACCCTGTGACACTTTTCTGCAAATTTCTTGAAATCAGGAATGAGTTTGCTTGTTTAAATTTTCATCACAGCTTGCAAGCTAATGTCAGTTCAACTTACATCGATATCAGGGATGGCGAACCTTTTTGAGACGTGGGTTAAATTTTGTCATATTTTTTTAATACTAGCTCGTGGGTCACCAGTGCCCATTTGCACTAGAGTTTAGTTTAAAAGTTTTTAACCGAGTATTTTTAAAATTAAACATCTTTCAAATTCAATTGGCTTAGCGGGTAAAAATGGGCGGGGTTTGACGATTTAGAAATTTTTAATGGGGTTAAAAATTCTTAAGTGTTTGGTGCAAATGGCAGTAAGTGTTTGAATGAACAAGGAGTAACGAAAATTGCGTACAATATGTATTATGAAATATTATTTATTAGTATTCTAACGGGTTCTATTCGGGCTTTCTACTAGTCCTCTTGGGTAAAATACTGTTTTTAACTCGGATATCAGCTGAAAATCACTTTCCGTAGAGAGAGCTTAGTTTTATATAAATGAGAGCTTCTATTTAAGTGCTAGTCATAAAATGGGTGGGATGATGGCTGAAAATTAAGATAAAAGAAAGCATAGCGCTAACGACTAGTGTTCGTATTTAATATTGTTAGTTTAAGAGGAAGGATTAAACAAGTGTTGAAGCAAGAACGCTCAGAATAATAGATAAGTGTTTTTATTTCTACTATAATTAATTTAATAAGTTTGATTGCTCCTAGGGTTTAGTTATTTAAGGTCTTTCTCAGTTAAGTTGAAATTGTCTATTAAGTGAAAAAGGCAATAAAATTGTTTATATTGAGAAAAGGCTGAATTTTACTCGAACCCTCTCACACCCACGGTCTAAGGATCTCGACAGTACACACACACAAACACGTGTGTGTGTATAACAAAATTGATTATGAAGTATTTAATGAGAAATCTGTTGATATTTATTTTCAGATAGTTTTTTTAATATTAGGTTCATATTTCGTATTCATTAGTTTACCGCATTTCACAATTAATTCCCTGTCAAGTCTATTTCTATTATATTATTATTGAAGAAAACAATTTTTCACACGAATCTGTGGACCTAAACATCGTTAAAAGAGCACTGACAAGTTTTTTCAGTGATATAAAATTATTTGGTAAAGAATCTCATGCGTTTAATATAATAATACACTCAGATCCGAATATTTAAATAGTTACTCCTACCTTTAATGTCCAACGAAGTATCAATCTATCTGATCCTAGCTGAAGTTGCGGCTCACTGGCGTGCACTGGTATGCACCTTGACTAAGGACTCTCTGTACCGGGTAACCTCTCTTGACTGTCCCTTAACACCGCGAAATACTCTTCACACTTGCCACAGGAGCTAACATAACTCTCCCCAAATGCCACACATGCCACGCAGCTTACTCTAAACTTCTGTTATTCAAAAGCTTCCTAATTTGCATCTTTCCTTCGCGCTTTACTTCTTGGGTTGGTTGGAAAAGAGTTGACATTCATTCTGGCCCCAAAGAACCCAAAAGGTCATGTTAACGAAAAAAACGCGCAAGCCCGTCACATAGTGTGTGTGACCGAAAAGTGTGATTCCATATTTTGGCTACTCCGATTTCTTATGTTCCGCGAGCAAAATTTTAAAGTTTCTGTTTAATGAAATGCAAACTGGATGGTGCAATGTCCACGATTTGCAACATTGTGATTTAAAAAATGGCTTCACAGGAAGAACAAGTGCAAGTTGTAGTTTAGATTACCGAATTTAAATCTGCAGTACATGTATAGTCTTAATTTTGGACAACCTGTAAACGAAGCTCAACCTTAAGACCTACAATTTATAAATGGCATGAAATATTTATGATAATTAAGTAAAAAAATTGTGTTTGCTTATGACCACACGATGGAAGCGAAAATTTCTGATTTTTTCAGGGCAAGAGTTTCCAATTGTTGGGATGTACTATGTCTTCCTTTACGACATTTTTGCAGTTCACCTTTTCATGCCCATTTATCTGGGATTTGTTTATTTTATCCATATTCTGTAAAGGGAAATGTTTAAATAATTATACATTCTTGTATATTTATAATGGATGTATACGATTTCTAGGTATTGAAAAAATGTATATGTAAATTACTTATGTAGATTATATTTATGTAATATATATTTATATGGTACTTTCGCACTGTCACAACAATGGTGACATTGAAAATAATTCGCCCAGTTGGCAATCCTGATTTCCCATATGTCGTTAGTGCTGAATTGACAACCTTGTGCTTCCTTTTATGCAATGTCGCCAATGCCGTTGCGATCAACGCTTTTAAGCGATTAATGTAATATTTCGCCGATTTCTTCTAATACAGCCAGTAAGTTGAATTTTGTAAATTTTTAATCATTATTGATCATAAGCAATGTTCAACGGAAAAAACTAACTTACCTTTACTAGATAATCCGATAAGACCTCAACGGAAAGTGGCAGCCTGATAACAAACTTTGAAATATTATTATATATAACAACTACCAGAATCCCTCTTAATTTTCTATGTAAGAATAATTTTTTTTCAATTATTTTTGCTTTCGCTCCACTTCTCTCGATCTTTCTCTGAAATTGAGGGGAAGTGGTGTGTATGTCAGTAATATTTAAAGAAAAAAAAAGAAAACTTAACGGGGGAAGTGTTCATGAAATTTTTGCTTAAACCACGTGCCTAAAAAGTTTTCAATTCAAAACTAAGCGACACGAGCACGATTTCTGACTAGGACCGACAAAAACCGAGTTGCGTAACGGACCCGAACCTGACGCATCATTTAAATTCATCAGGGCCCTTCTTAACATTCCCGGCTCCCTAAGCACTTCAAATTGTGTTACGCCCCCCTTCCCTTCTTCAGCTTTTATCTTGCTAATTTTGGTACGGGAGTGATTTTCCTTAACTCAAATTTCTTACTCCTTTTTTCCTTTCTTTTTTTGCTGTTTGGAGATTTTTATTACCCAACCCACTACCCATTGACTCGCCGTGTCCTGGACTAGCAACCGTAAGGAAAGGATAGTGACGTAGTTTGGCCACTCTTGTTCATTTCTAACATTACAGCATCATGGCCCAGCTGCCCGCCCACCCTTTTGTAAATTAGTACCTTAAATTAAAGAAATCGTTTGTAATTACAATGTAGAGTATATATTATTAACGTAACGGAGAATATTAATGGCCTTCCCTGCAAAGTCAGGTTTTGGGTCCCAAGTCGGATTTTACAAAGGGTTTCAAGACCGAATTGTCAGGGTGTACGTTACGTTACTGGAATATTATTGCCTGAACTGTTTTCAACTTGTTAATTATCATCACTTATCGCTTTACTGCCTTTTACTTTTAGACATCCTTATTCTTTGTTGAGTCATTGTCATTGTACTGGTACAACAAAGAGGTTTTTTTCCAGTTTTGATCATGTTTTTTCATGTTTTCAAATTGTTAATTATCATCGCTTATCGCTTTACTGCCTTTTACTTTTAGACATCCTTATTCTTTGTTGAGTCATTGTCACTGTACTGGTACAACAAAGAGGTTTTCTTCCAGCTTTGATCATTGCAAAATCATTAATACCATCATTGTAATCAATTTCCATGATAAAGGTCAGAAATGCCTCTCTCATGACTCGCTATTCAGTGGTACGTTAGCTGCAATTTTAATTTTTTGCTGTTTGTCACCCTCCAAATTTTTGCACCCCCAAATCTTTTACGCCTTAGGCACGTGCCTAGTGTGCTAAAGCAAAACGCCAAAAGAAGTTATCACTTCAAAACCTCTTTTATATTCTTTATGGATCATAAAAATCGGTAAGTGAATATCTTTGTTTGTTTTTAATTAAAATTCAAAAGTGTAGCCACATACTTTTTGGACACCTTTTATTGCGCATTGAACGATGAAAAATCCAGCCGTAGACTCGAACTGTGTTTTTTAATGTCAGTTCTTATAGACGAAAATATTTTTACGCTTTTCGCGTATTTTTCTGTATTTTTTATGGCTAAAATAATTTTTCACGGCACATATAAGTCCTATTTCATAAATCACGACAAAGACTGTTTTTAAAGACCAGAATGCAACCTATTCTTGTCAATCCGTCCATCCTCTATTTTTCCTCTGACGTCTGCAAACGGTCACAGATTTTATCAACAAAACACAATAGTCTTCTAACGAACCCCCACAAGCAGCTTCCTGAAATACGCACCTACGTAAATAGCCCCCGAGGGGTGTTCCTGCACCCCTACGCTCCCCTCTTTTAGCTTCAAGCACCCAGTGTAGACATCTTTCGTTTGGTATCAGATGTAGACATTTGTGTTTATTCTTAACAATGGAAATTAAAAATATAAATTGAATTTAGTTACTATGTAGGGTTTTTTGTTGTTGAAGTTACAGTTGGGATTTAGCTTTGTAATTGTCTTTGAAACATAATTACCTACTTAAAAGGTATCTCAGGGGTGTTAATTTTGTCTCGAGTGCTGAAAATAAAAGAAATCTTCAAATAGATATAATTCTTTAAAATTAAAATTAAATAATTTGTTTTTTAAATCTTTTATACATGATTTAAAAGGGAATGAGGTTTCAAAGATGTACAAAATGTTGGAAATATAAACATAATTTTAAAAATTATAAGCATATGAAAATAAAAATTTCTGTAAAAAAATATTAAGTAATATATATGTTTCTCATGATATTTTCTAAAATAGTAACTATATGAAACTTTGTAGAATTATAAAATGTATCTTAGTCTTTTAAACCTTACCCACATTTTAGTATTATATATTTTTTGTGTTTCAAATATTTGAAAAATATTGAAATTTTAAGTAACAAGTTTGAAAACGTAATTTTTTTTTTATTTTTCAAAAAATAAAATTTACTCTTCTATTTGTATAAAAAGAGCTACAGTTTCATAAGGATACGTTTAACTTTATAAATCAACTTATTGCTAGTAACTAGAGCTGCTATTTTAGAAAATATCATGCAGAACGTAAAACTTAAGGAACATTTCTGTAAGAAATATTATTTTCATATGCTTATAAAATTTTAAATTATGATTATGTTTTAAACATTTTACCCTACTTTGATGCCCCATTCCTTTATAAATAACGTGTAAAAGATTCGAATTATTTAATTTCAATTTCAAAGAATTATATTTATTTGAAAATTGTTTATATTTTCAGCCATCGAGACAAAGTTAACACCCCTGACAATCTATGTCAGTGGTTTCCAAACTTAATGTACACATGGATTCTTTTTTATTCCAAAAACTGAGTCATGGACCCCCAATTTAAGGAACACTGTTTGAATGCACAATAGAAAAAAACTACAAATTCAACTTTAATGTCCTGAACATGGTAAATTAAAATGATATTGACGAGCAGTGTGAAGCAACTAAACACTCTGCTCCCTGTAAAAAAGACACACGCAAGAAAAACGTACTGCATGCTATTGGTTGATCCTCAAAGGACAGTAAAACTACAATAACTTGAGCAAAATATGACAGTTTTGCCTGTGAATAACATTCCTGTAACGTTAACGAAAAGGGTCTGTGATTGGTATCCTTTATGAAAGTCACGCACATTTAAAAGCTTTTGGTTCAGTTTCATTGATATTTTTTCTCAAACTATCAAATAAAAATTGAAAAATCCTTAAGAGTAAGTAAGTATACTTTCTCTTAGTAAAATTATTCACTAGAATCAAGATTTTTGTTGTGTGCAATAAAAATAATTATAAAAAAAGATTAGGGTGACTCAGTCACCCCCGCACAACCATTAACATTAGTATCGAGTGCGTGCCTTCTTCCAGATTAAATCAATTGTAAGGAAACACACACACACACAAGTAATATAAAAAAAATTTTAAGTTAATTCCTACTTAGATCAAGTAAAGAAAATTTTTATTTTGGCTACTTTTTCTTAAATAGTTACTATTAATATAAATATGTATATACATATGAAAGAATCACAATATTAAGTGGTAATTAATTTTCATTAATTATCATTAAAGTATCGTTTTGTCATCGAAACAATCGTGTATATAAAGTTTCAGTTCAACTAAATGCTTTAAAACGTGAGAAGAAACCCTTTTCAAGTTTTGACACAAGTCGCCAAAAATGATGCCAACGTGGCTGCATTTGTAATTCTTTAAATCATTAGTTTTAATCAATTAATTTTTTATTAATTATATTTAAATTATTGTATTGTCATCCAAAATAATCATGTATATAAAATTTCAGCTCAATTGAGCGTTTTAAAATGTATTTTATCAACAATTGAAAATTCTACCAAGATAAATAAATAAATATATAGAGATTGTTAGCTATATATATATAATAGTGTAGGAATTGAAAAACGTTTGAAATGTGCGCCAGGGAAAAATTTGATTGTGAAATCGCTTTTATCACATCACTGCGCATGCTCTGTATAACTCGTTTATCACTGTCTTAATATGCTAATCAAATCACTAATGTAATTAAGAATGATCGTAATAGCACGGGAAGTTTGTGCGCTAAGTTATTTTACCAACTAGTACGAAAATGATAAAACTATTGAGGAAATTTAGGAAGATTGCATAAATTTTGACTTCGAATTTAACAATTGCAAGACTTCTTAGTTAAAATGTAATTACTGAAATAATTCTTTGGGCGATATGAGTCTAAATACACTCACAAGTTTCTTTAACTCTTCTGGTGGTTTTTGTAATTAATACAGAAATCTGAGTACCATCTTTTATTGTTTTAGACATGTATTTAATTCTGAAATTCCTTGTGTATGGGTATAGTAGAAATTAGTAAAATATCAACTGAATAATTTTGTGAAGCGCGCTGTGAACCAACACGAGGTCAACTGAAGACGGACTTCGTAAGTTTGAACCATGATCAAGTGGCGAGAATAACACCCGAATTTGCACCCCCTGTCATAACTACCACACCACGCCAAAAGGAGAACTTAGAGCAGCGACTGGTGGCCACGATTGCCTAGTGGTCAAGGTAATGGACTCATGGCTGACATGTCATGAGTTCAAGTCTGGTACCGCTGAAGACTGCCGTGCAGAGGAGGGCGATGTATGTTAAATCTGTCGAAGCTCAAATGTCCTCCCATTGGTGTGGGTGGAAGTTAGGAGAGGGGGTTCAAGATCAGGCTGTAAAGGGTCTATTCGTGATTTTTCCATTAATTCTCTCGGATAAAATTAACCTTTTTAACTGTGAGTCCAGTTGAAAAACTTTTTCGGTGAAGAAGAGATTTATGCAAAAGAGAACTTCTATTTATAAGCGTTGTCTAAAAATTTCTGCCTTTCTAATGGGCTTTCTTTAATAAAGGGACTGGGAATTTAATATTCTTATCTGTTGGTCTCTTTAAATTTTAGAAAGAAATTATTCTTAATCTCTTAATTCTTTAAGAATATTGGGGGGGAAATTATCTTGCATTTTGTTTCATGAGATTTCCTCAAATATTGATTTAAAAATCTTATTTTATCTCCAAGTGTCCTTAAAAGATTTTTCTCTGGAACTTAATCCTTTTTCTGTGTCCTTAAGATATATATGTTTTGGGTTTTACTTGCTAAAGGATTTTATTTTTATAAGATCTTTAAGCGCTGTATTCATTTAAATGTCTCTTATACGACTGGTAAAATATTTTTGTAAATAAATTAATTACGTAGCTATAAATAAAATATTTCTTTATTATTTTTCTAGTTTTTTGACAAAGCGCATTAGTGAGGATTATATATCTAGTCTCAAACGCCTCTCTCTCAAATTGAAAAAGGTTCTCGTGATGCTGTGATAAGTATATTTATACATAAGGTATAATTAGTTAAAATGGGTCGGAAGAAGTTGAATTTAACTGAAGAGGAACGCCAAGAACGATTTGCCTAGGAGGTCTACCCCTACATAGTAGCGCTTTCTCGAAAAAATCCGCTTACGTCATAGATGATCATCACTGGTATAGATTTCTCCAGTAATTTCCAGAAGCTTCCATAGGGTCACCCAGTCAACAAAAATGGTTGGCAAGTTGCCAAATTTGATCGCCAAAAATGATGCAAATTTGGCTGTATTGTCAATATTTCACCAAGTTTCCAAGTAAGGAAAGGCGTTGCTTGCGAGTATTTCAATTTTTATCATAAAATAAATATAACAGAAAGTAATATTACCGTATTAAAGATCCTGATGTAAATTATTCACACTAGTTTAAGATGAAACAATAATACACAAGAAAATAAAACATTAATTACAAGAAATCGAACTGTATAATATATGTAAATTAGTTTCAGAATTTGAGCAAAATGAATATGAACAGTTGTTTAATTTGTACCAAGGGGCTTGGTCCGCTGTCTGACGAATAGGGGGTGCTCCCCCCCAGTTTACTTAAAAAACTTATTTGGGCAGCTTTTATTAAATTTTTTTAAATAAAAAATACATGACAACATTAAATTTCGTAATTTAAAAAAGTAAACGTAGAGTTGAGAAATAAATTAAAATTCCACGCATAATTCAGTTCTCTTTCTTTTTATAAAAAATGTATTTTTTTTTCACCTTTTTCTATGCCAGACTTCGAAATGCACATTAAAATGTTCCAAAGCTAGACGAAATACAAGCGCGATGCCAAAATATAACCTCAGAGCAATTTCCCCTTCAGTTGTTATGATAATTTTATCCATATTTGAAACTTTTTTCCCCCCACATATATTCTGCATCGGAAGAAATCCTCTAGAGTAGTAAACATAACAGAAAATATTATTATCATAACAAAAGCTTGCTTATTAGAAGCACTGCATGCCTAATTTAAACAATTCGAGAATTATTCAGAACGTTTTCTCTATTTTCTGGCATGCCTTTTCTTTTCATTTGGAATTTGAAACATTTTCTTTTTGGTGTGGCAATGACAGGTTTTATCTTTCATTCCATTTTTTATTCCACCGTTGTTGGCAACATTCTTTAATGCAAACGATTTTTATTCTTGTATTCTGCATTAGATGTGGGCATTTATTTTATCCCCCGCCGCTCTATTCAATTTCCTTTTTCTTGTTTTATGTGAAGACTGTTAAAATATGTAATTTTTTTAATCAGTTTTTAGTTTTATATAAAGGATTTATTTTAAACCAGGTTGTGTGTGTGTGTGTGTGAGAACCCAACTTTTTCAACGTGTTTGCGGTCTACATGGAATTTTCATTATATGATTCAAAACAGCATTTGTTTTATTTTTTGAAATGAATTTTTAAGCAATTAATTTCCTTCGATTCCTTTATTTATAGATGTTCCTGAAGAAAGAGACTGCGATCGTGTGCGCTTCAAATTGAAACATTCTTATTCTTTTGTTCTAAATATAATGTGTGTTCGTTTTAAATACTGGTTCTATAGAATTTTCTTTTGAACAAAATCCTTTTTAATGCCAGTGTTTTATTCATATATGCTTTAATTTATCCTTTTGTCAGTTGGTATTTCCTAATTAAAATTTTTAAATTGTTGTATTTACCTTCGAATTAATTAGAAACGTATACAAGTAAAAATAAGATGGTCTTTATAAACTAGATAAATGCTTCATAATGATCTTTTTTAAATTCTTCCAACTGAATTCATTATATATATTTTTCAATCAACATTTTTAAGCGTTACATTGCATACTGAACGAATATTTCCCGTGCAGTTTTTATTTTAACATATTAAATTCCACCATTTTTAAACAAATAAAATGGATGAAACGCTGTGCTAGAAAAATAGAAAGACTTCTTATCGGAAAGAGTTTTTTTTTTGCCTAACATCTTGCTAAATTTTAGTCTGCTGTTAATTAAATATTTACACGGTCTCCATAATCTAACCAGCCTACGCAACATCCTAATTTGTTGTGTATTCCTAAATCTTAGGACAATTTCTTAACTCGTTAGGGATTTAACTATATCTAAAATATTCATTCTGTCGTGGTGCCTCTTCCTCGAGGTGGAGTTCTCTTTGATCGTTGAGGCTCCGGAGGGATTCGAATGCAGTAAGGATTGAGAAGCTATTAACTCTGGAGAGGACGCTCGGGACACAGAGTCACCCCAGGCTCATGAAATCGTGAATTCCGGGAAAACTGATTGTTACCAATGGCCTTGACAGTATCCTCCTATATGACAGTCTTCATGGGAACTAAGATGTATTTGTCACATATTTCCTTCTTTTTTTGGGAATGGCAAACATTTTTTTACTATCTTAAGATACTTGTTTTGACTGAGTTTCCCACGCGATCTCTTTTGTTCCAAAATATTTCCTATGAACATACTACAGTCCCCCCTTGTGAACAACTTGGCTGTTTTGAATGCTTTGTTGTACGATTTATTATGGTTTATAAATATAAATGAGCAGAATATATATATATATGTGTGTGTGTGTGGGAGAAAACAAGGGGTCCAAGACTTTTGTCTTTTTCACATTTATTTTAAAATCAAACAAAAATTAATTAAAAAGGTAGCTATTCTAACAGATAAGTTTGACGATCATAAGCAGAAGGTAACGCCTGCTCGCGCACCTCTGTCGTTTTCCCCGCTGTTTCTCTTAAAAGTTCAGTCTAATAGTTTCAATTTGTGTTTCACTTAGCTGCGCCTGCGCGCGAAGACTTTTTGGCTGCCACAATCGGCCAGCCTGACTGTACGCTGTCCGCAGCGGTACGTCCTTTTTTTCCTTTTTCATCGAGACCAGAGGAGAATCTGAAACATACAAAAAAGACGGAACAGACAAGGACTATACGACAAATATACAAAGATTTAACATATCATAATTCTGCTGAACTAAACAGTTTCTCCATCATGTGAAGGCACCTCTTCGACATCAGGAAAGTTCCACAGGAAAAAAACACATTGTGTTTCACAGGCATAAGAACGTCTTTTTAATGAGTTCTTTTGGTTGAACGCATCGATATCTTCCTCTCTAGAGTTCTGGACGTCTTTTTCAAAACGATTTGCCAGGGCTCAAAGATCCCTATGTTTACTCTTCATAGGTAAAGGGGTAGGTGATAAATTCCACGGAATTCGTTTTCATGGCACCATTGACTTTCTTACACAATACTATATCAGAACATTTTTCTCTTATAATACTCAATTTTAACTTAGTACTCTTAATTTTATTACATTTATAATCCTTAATTAGAGAACTCAAATCATTTCTAGTATTAAAGTTTTTAACATGTGACAAATCATAACTAGAGTTTTCTATCACATTTGAAAAAGAAACAGCCCTAGGATAAGCATAAGCACCTACAGAGGATTCACTTTCATTCAATAAAACATCGCTCTTTGCGTGGCCTAGTTTCTTTATTTCAGCATATACACTGGGATGTATAATAAATTCTTTGGTCAAGGTCGGTGATATTGCCGTTCGAACACTTAAGCTGGGAGAGAGTTGACTAAGAGAAATATTTATGGGTTTAACTTCTACCATTCGCTGTTCGCCAAAACATGAACTTAATGTTATGATCTCTTCGGAAGGCTGGTTCACTCTAATTAGTGAGGAATTTAAAACTGGGATCTGGCAACCTGAATCAATCAAGGCTGTTACGGGCTGATTTTCTACAAAAATGTGTTATTGAAGTTGTTCGAACTCATCGGTTTGTTTTTCACTTTTCAAAGTATTCACGTTTATTCTATTATGGATGTTCGTTAGATTCTTTAGGTTTAAAACGCTTCTCACAGTCTCTTGTGTAATGAGATGAATCACCGCATATATATATAGCAATTTTTATTTTCTTTTCAAGATATTGGGGATAGTTCTCTTTAATCTTTGGTTTAAAGTTTTGTGATCTATTTTTAAAGGGGTTTTATATCCATAAGTAATAGGAGTTTCTTTATGTGATCCGCTTCTAGATAAAATATAAATATCGCACTCTTTAGCTAAATCAATAGGCCTAAACCAATCTTCTGCTTCTCGAATGCTAATATGAGTTGCGGTTTCCTTATTTAAAGTTTCGAACTGTTTCTCTTCGACTTTAGCTGCAGGATTTAAACTTAATGCTTTATTTTTAGCCGTTTGAAGTTCGATTTCTTTTTCTAATTGCGCTAGCTGTAGTTTCGCGAGCTCAATTTTCTGTTTTTCTAAAGTTACCTCTCTTTCGTTTCGCGATACCTTCTCATCTATACAGTTTTTAATTAAAGTTTTAACGAAATCTGGATCACTTTCAAATGTGCTATTCTCAATTTTAGTCTTTAGTTTAGCTATAGTGTCCGTACTACAGTACCGTCTAGATCCTCAACAACTCTTATGAAATCCTCTTTAAGAGCGTTTTTATACATTTTAGAAAAATATGGAAAGATTCTACAGCTCCCTTGTTGCTCGCACTTACGATGTATCCAAAATTGAAGAAAAACGTTGATTCCACTGATTTCACCTCTTCGCAAGTTATAGATGAACTATAGTTTTTGAACATATAAATTGTTCGAATTGACACCTCTTTGCAGGTGTTTATGTGAGAGTTCCAACCTCTACACAGGCGGATTATTCACACTGAGTTAGTTCCAACCTCTACACAGGCGGAATATTGTCGATGGTTCCAACCTCTACACAGGCGGAATATTTGTCGATGGTTCCAACCTCTACACAGGCGGAACGAAGTTTAAAAATTCAACCTCTACACAGGTTGAACGAAGTTTCCAAAAATGGCGGCGCGTCTCCTCCACGGACGGCTTTTTTGTTCACGTTCCAAACTTTGATCAAAATCGAAATTTTTTTAATCCCGGCCTCTACACAGGCGGGAGTATTCATGCTGAGTTCAAACCTCTACACAGGTTGAACGAAGTTTTCAAAAAATGGCGGAGCGTCTCCCTTCACGGACGCTTTTGTTCATTGTCCAGACTTTGGTTCAAAATCGAAATTTTTCGATCCCGGCCGAGCCCCATAATTTGTGGGAGACAACAAGGGGTCCAAGACTTTTGTCTTTTTCACATTTATTTTAAAATTAAACAAAAATTAATTAAAAAGGTAGCTATTCTAACAGATAAGTTTGACGATGATAAGCAGAAGGTAACGTATGCTCGCGCACCTCTGTCGTTTTCTCCGCTGTTTCTCTTAAAAGTTCACAGTCTAATAGTTTCAGTTTGTGTTTCACTTTAGCTGCGCCTGCGCGCGAAGACTGCTTGGCTTTGGCTGCCATATATATATATATATATATATATATATATATATATATATATATATATATAATCTTAAACCTTTTTTTAATCACTGTATTGAACATGGATATCCTGCTAACTTTCTTTGTAATTATATTTATAATGGTTTTTAATGATACAATTTGTATTACTGTAATTATTTACTGTTATTATGTTTTGTAATGATTTTTTAAATTTATACAATATCTTAATTTATGCTACAATTATTCAATAGATGGCGCCACATGCTTATTAAATTTTTTAATAAACATATTTTGCGTTTCTTTTATATTTTACACTAATTTTTATATGATTATTATTTTTATGATTTTTTAAAAGTATATAATTTTCTTAATATCGTATCGCAATTTTATGCGGTTCTGCTCTCACCCCTCGTATGTGGCGGGAACACATTACTTGTTGATGCACTCTTGGCCATTGTTTACACTCCGAATTAGTAGGTTATGTTTTTGTTCCTATGTTATTTAGTTTAATGATTTTTTAATATTTAAATTCTACATATATAATTCTTTCCTTTCCTCTTGGTACATAGTATGACAAATTACAGGTGAAGGTTGGCTGGCCGCAAAACTTGTTTAAACCAGCAATCCTGGTTCCTAAGGCCAGGAGTTTGTCATTATACTACTGTGCCTTCTTCCTAATTTTAGTTATCTTAGGTATATAACTATATGTTTATTTTTATATTTTCGTTTATATATTTGTGTATATATATATATATATATATATATATATATATATATATATATATATATATATAAAGTGATGAAGCAAAGGAAGAACCTGTGCTAAAATAATGCATATTAATCATGATAGCGAAAGTAAATATGAGAAAAGCAATGAACATATATGAAACGTTTGAGTTGGAAGGAAAATTTTCAAATGCTACCTAAAGAACTCCAAGAAAAATATAAAACCATAAGTGTCCCACAATACACATATCACCCTGCGAAAAAGGCACAAGCTGGAAAAAGTACATGCTATTTGTCGATCGTCAAAGAACAATAAAACTACAATAACTTAAACGACATATGACAGTTTTGCCTTCAAATTATATTCCTCTGTAATGCTGGCGAAAAGTGTCTGTGATTTAAGTCATTTAGTCAAGTCGTGCACATTTAAAACTTCTTGGTTCAGTTTGATCGATATTTTTTTTTCAAATTATCAAAAAAAAAAAAAAAAAAAAAAAATTGAAAATTCCTCAAAAGTAAGGAAGTTTTTCTCTTAGTTAAATTATTCTCTGAAATTACGATTTTTATCGTGTACAATAAAAATAATTATAAAAAAAGGATTAGGGGACTCAATCAACCTCTCTCGACCATTAACGTTAGTATCGAGTACGCGCTTGCTCCCTGGTTAATTCGGACTCGAAAGAAAAGAAACTGCTATTCACAATGAATCGCTTCTATTAATGGAACTAAGAACGTGATATAAAGACAAGATAAAATTTAAAAAAATGAAATGACGTGTACTTATTTGAAATAAGATGCAACCTCTGAAATTCGCCAAAGAGAAATCCCCCTGGAGTGGTTCTAGCTCAAAGTGCCAATATGGCTGGATGGACAAAAAACCCGATTTAGAGAGAACAGATCATTGTTGCTATTCTAATTTTGATATTTTTAATTCGTGACAAATTTTCTGTAGTTAAAAATTCTTAGTGCCAGGATTTCATGCGCTTTTCCCATTAATAACCTGTTGGGTTACGTTATGATGTTTGATATGAAATCCTTGTCCGATAGGAAGGAAGATTACCTATGATTAGCAAGAGATGTCACTTTTTCTCGTCACATTTTCCGAAGGGGTTGGTTCCAGCTTAGATGTCGTCCTCGTCACTTGATCATGGTTCAAAATTACGAGGTCTGTCACCCATAGCCCTCGTGCAGCTTTGTAGTCCAACGTAAAATATACATCTCTCCCTCTCGTCACATTTTTCATAATTTCCTCTGAAGTTCCAAAAACGACGTTCTTTCCAAAATCATGAAACTTCCTTCCTTCCTCAGTGGCGCGAAAACCCAGGGTGGGCCTTGGCCTTCTCAAGAAGCCTTTTCCATGCCAGCCTTCTTCCTGCTTGTGTTCTCCAATCCCTAGTTTTTAAAACTGGGAGATCTTTTTCTAGGCCATCAATCCATCTAAGATTTGTCCTGCCATTTCTTCGTGTGCCGTTTAGTTGGGCTTTGAAGACATTTTAGCGATGCGACCTTCGTTCATTCTGATAACGTGACCTTCCCATTTAATTCGTTGTATTTTGATGAAGTGAACAATGTCATTTTTATATGATTGATGGAGCTCTCTAAATTTCATCATCTTCACAATGTTCCATTTTCCTGAATTCCTCCAAAAATCAATCTTAAAATCTTCCTTTCATGATGCAACTAAGGCTGCAAAAAATAAATTTTGTTATGTGACCATTTTGGCACCATGTAATAGACAATTCTGGAAATTCTTTTTACTCTATTTTGTACAGCAAGGGTGTCAAACTCGCGGCCCACAACAAGCATTTTTGCGACCCAGCCAATATATTGGCACACAATAATATGCAATAAAATATACAAATTTCTTCCAAAATAGGAAAGATATTAGCAGAGAAGATATGTCAAGTGATAGTACGTACATATCAAATTGTTCTTGTTCTTTTGTATATGTTTGTTATAATGTATTATTCTCGAATAAACCTACGTTTATATGAATTTTGATTTTACTTTCGGCCTACCTTAACCCGGGGTCACTCGCGCCTGTTTTTGCTACCGTGGTTACTCGCGGGGTGTAGAGAACACCCCAAACTTTTAACACTTGTATTTAAATATAAAAAAACTTTTAAGTCAATTATGATACATATTTATAAAGTACAAGATTTTTTTGTATTATACAAATAAAATTATTAAATTTCTTGCATACAAATGAGACTAATATTAATTTAAACTAAACATACAAAATTTTCATCTTAAAATGCATAATTATATATTTTTTCATAAACCACAAGTAAAATGTATATAGCAGTAATAATCATACTTTATAATGAATAATAAGGAGAGTAGAAAGTAAAAAAAAAAATAATATTTTAATATTTTTCCAAACATTTAGAGCTGACTGTATCCGTATGCTCAACTGCGCGCAGGGAGTTCTCAGCACCCCAGATAAACTTTTGAAGGTCGTTACGTTCCAATCGTCCGAGTAACAGTGATTGCATCAGGCCTGAAGGTTCAATGACCTAAAATGTGCAGCAACAGAAAAAATCGTGGTTCTGCGCATTCTTTTTGAAATCTTAGGAGGCTTTTCCTGTTGCTGGGGTGTACAGAACACCCCGCGTGAGTGATCGCGGGTTAAGTTAAACCTTGTTTATTTGACCCAAGTCAGCCTTTGAGTTTGACACCATTGTTGTACAGTATATACAGTCGAACCTCTATATTGTGAATTATTTTATATAGCAAACTTTTTCCTGAAACCTTGAACATTTCACAATTTTCTTCGTAAATTAACTTCTCTATAGTAAAGTTATGTAACGAACTTTTTTCTTGTGATCCAATTCCCCCCACCTCCCTATTTTAAAAATATTCCTGGACATTTCAAATTGTTCTCTTATTTAACACATTGTATGGTGGTCATAAATCCTAAACTGGTTTTATTAGATCCCAACTCGCCGAGAGCAATAGAGTTCTGGACTTTTTATCCAAAAAGTACAACCTTTAACCCCCATTTTCAGTTCGCTAGAAACATCTTCGATATCCTCTTTCACCCTTAGAGGAGTTGTCCCGTGTCTTCGTGTTCAATTTATAAAATAATGTATGTTTAATATTACTTGTATGCTTTAAATTATAAAATGTCCTTAAAATTCATCAATTTTAGTATAAAATTATTTTCTTAATATTGAAAATACAATGAATTCTTCGGCATTCTTTATTCCTGTTTACCTTGCAGTTTTTCTTTCTTTCATTCTTTTCTGATGGGTAAGATAGATAAAATATATATTAATTTTTTAAAAAGTGTGAATTACTTTTTTTAATATATAGTGTTTATGAATTTAAAATTTGTTTTATGTGGATTTATAAAGTACATTAAAAGATGAACCTCTATATAACGAATTTTCCATAAAACGAACTTTTTCTGGGATTTAGCGTCTTCGTGATTTAGAGGTCCGACTGTATTTTGTCAAAATTTAATTGGGGAAACCTTTTCACGAGCGCGTTTGTTATTATTCTTTAGACAACTCGAGTAAAATATGCATTTTAAAAATATTGCTACATTTCTAGTTAATTCTGATCCCAAGATGTCTCGAGTCTTCTTTCATCACAAAATTTGTTAAAATAGTCGTTGCGGTAGCTCAAAATTTATTTCTATCAAATTAGTGCTTCAAGACGGATAAGAACCGGGTAAATTATTTTTAAAAACCCACACAGTCGTAGTCTTAAAATATAAATTCTCAGTTTTCTATGTCTCGGTTTGTGAAAGATATAATTTCTCCCATCGCGCAAATTAAGATTAATGCCTTCAAAAGGAAGTGTAAATTGGAGACTCGAACTTTATACCTACTTCTCGCAATGTTAATGACCTAAACTTCAGTTGCACCGAGGAAAACGGGGACAACATTTCAATCCCTTTAAGAAGACCGGTACTTGATAAAGAAGAATTAATCTACATCTCCCCCCTAGACATCGAAGGAATGGGGAAAGATGTTTGTAATGCAATTTAGTCCTTCAAGCTCTCCATCGGGTGGTTTTAATTGGACGATTCGTCTTCCATAATATGCTGGAAGGAACCTATCCTGCAGTGGATTTAGTTAGGAGATAATGAAAACAAAGGGAGGCCATATATCACATTCGAAATTTAGACTCTTGCTGTTTAAGTTGAAGAGTGGATTCTTGGAATTTGTTGAATATCTCTGAAGATAGTTTTGAAATCTATGGAATTAAAGTGTAATGAATGTTTGTGATGTTTGATGTAAATTCTAGGGCCTATTTAGTTGATTAAATTGTGTGGTATTTATAACGAATAATAAATTAATGAGTATGCTTTAAGATTTGATTTTTAGTTGCAATAATCGAAATTGAGTAGAAAATATCGCTGTTTGTATGGGAAAACAAGCAATTTAAAAAAAAACAACAAAGAAAATTTTTATTTTAGCTACTTTTTATTAAATAGTTACAATTAATATAAATATGTATATACATATGGCAAAACCACAACATTAAGTGGTAACTAATTTTTATTAATTATGATTAAAGTGTCGTATTGTCATTCAAAACAATCGTGTATATAAAATTTCAGTTCAAATAAATGCTTTAAAACGTGAGAAAAAAAATCTTTTAAAGTTTTGACCCAAGTTGCTAAAAATGAAACCAACGTGGCTGTATTTGTAATTCTTTAAATAATTAGTTTCAGTCAAAATTAATTTTAATTAATTATATTTAAATTATCGTATTTTTACCCAAAATAATAGTGTGTAGAAAATTTCAGCTCAAATGAGCATTTTAAAATGTGAGAAAAAACCTTTTCAAGTTTTGACACAAGTCATCAAAAGTGATTCCAATGTGGCTGTATTTGTAATTCTTTGAATAATTAGTTTTAATCAATTAATTTTTATTAGTTATAATTAAATTACTGTATTGTCACACATCCAAAATAATCATGTATATAGAATTTCAGCTCACAGTTGAGCGCTTTAAAATGTATTTTATTGAGTATTGAAAATTCCATCAAGATAAATAAATATATAGAGAGTGTTAGCTAATAGTAGGAATTGAAGGAAAAAATACATTATATATTATAACAGTGGTCCCCAACCCCCCGGAACGCCCAAAGAACATTAAATCATTTCCATTTTACTTACTGTGGTGTATTTATCTCGGATTTGCGTCACTGTCCACAGAAATCTCTATATGTTCTATGTTAAATCACTTTATATTCATTTTTGGTGTAATTGTATTTTTCTTTTTGAGGCATATTTAAAAATCCATTTAAATTAAAATTATCAAACCAAAACAGTCTAAAATATAAAGAATCAACGTATCCCCCCCCCCGGTGGACCGCGGTAAAATTATTGAACGTTGACCGGGCCGCGGCGATGAGATTAGGAAAAAAATAATTGAAAAGTAATGATTTAAAATTTTATATTGCCACAATTGGGTTGAATATTTATAAAAATGGAAAAAGAGTAAATTTTGTGGTTAGATGATTTTAGACTCAAAATAAAATTATTTTTCAACTATATAAGTTTAAATAAAAACGATGATTATTGACAAGTGAATACTGTGTAGCGAACAGTACTAGCAGCGAACACAATGAGTAGAGGGTTCGAACCTCCATCCCCCATCCCCCATCCATCGCTCTTGATATTTTTTTTGATTGATTATAATTATATGTGCGTAGTAATATATAGAGGCCCAGAGGCCGTGTGGTAGCGTATCGAGCTTCCATACTACAGGTCCGGGGTTGAAACCCCTGGCTGCAAGGTCGACTTAACTTTTCATCCCTTCAGTGGGCCAATAAAATGGGTACCAAGCTTGCTTGGGAACTAAATAAAGGGGTTTTCGCGTCAGACTGACTACCTGACCGGAACATCTGCTCATGCACCTCAGTGTCCACGGTCACGAAACCTGAGATGGGCGCAGTAGGCCTTTGCCCTTCATGGGCTGTTACGCCACTGAGTTTAGTTAAGTACATTGAAAAAGCAATGTATATAGTTTTTCTGGTAATTTTATAAAGTTTTTATTATTAATAATTTATTATATTAACTCACATACTAATTATTTATTCAATAATTTCTTTTTTATGTTTTTTGTTGTCGACAATCTGTAAAATCTTAATATGTTTGGCGGCGTATCGGGGTATGAACAATGATGGACTTACTACCCTCTCCTCAAAATTTCCTGTGAGCGCCACTGAATAGTACAATGCAACATTTCATAGCCTTGACTCTCTTTCCCTGTATCGTCGAATCAATCAGATCCAAACCTTTTTTATTAACATCCTTTTATAAGCTTCACTTGTATGTAACGGAATCTTTAAATTCAATTTTTACCCACATTAAAAGTCAGACTAATTCGAAATTTTGCTCTCTTGTCCAGGACCGATGACAATATAATAAATTATTAATTTTGTTCCATTGTCCTGATCAGGATTATCGGTTTCCCTTCTTTCAAATCTCATTCCGCATCTGGCGACTACTTTCAGATCCCATTTCCAGATTTGGCGACTAAAAGATTAAGTTACAACTTAGTTCGAATAACCATAAAAGGGTGTTTTTTTAAACTATAATTTTTTTTATACGTCTTCCGCTTTATTAAATTATATACATCCAACTCTTTTTTTTGCACGGTAAATACGTTCCTTAGAAATCCGTGCAAAAAAAACAAGTCGTGTAAAGAAAATACATTCGACATATGGTAATTTTGGAAATATGTTCCACAACTTTGAAAAATATTTTTTGGATTGAAGTGAAATGAATGGAACACGTGAGCTGTAACGTAGTTTTAACTCAGCATAAAACGTTTTGCTACGAATGAAAAAAATAATTAAATAAATTAAAAAATAAATCAATCAAATAAATTTTTAAAAATTCCTAACATTTTGGCTCCAAAACTTAACCCGAAAAAAAAATTAAACCAAAATAAATTATTTAAATGCTTCGTAAAAGTATGGAGATTTCGCGCGATTGTCTTAAAAATTTTGGATATTTTAAATATTTTTTTTTCTCATTTAAAATTTCCAGTTGCACGTAAATTGAATTAAAAGAATTAATACTGTTACAAAATACTTAAACTTTTGTGTAATTTTTTCAATTTGATATAGGTACGCTACGGAATTTTCTGCCTAATTGTAGTAAAATTGCGCCAATTGTGATAACACAAGACTGGTATTAGGCGTGATTTTAGAACGCCAAATACGAGCAGCGTACTGATATCAAATTAATTCCAGTTTACATGTTTGGGAAAAAGAAAATTTATATTTCAAGCAAATATTTTCCCCCTCAAAAGAATCATTATTTAAAAAAGTAGAATAAAATAAAACACTAAGGTATATAAACCGTGTTTTTAGTGAGTGATTTAGAAATCAGTAAAAACATTTCAAATCTTAAAATTTATCCATATTTATAAATTTTAAACTGCATGCACTTTTTTTAAAAATAGTTTTTTAAAATATATTTTGGAACAAGAAAGTCTCGATATAAATATAAAGAATATTACTTCTTTCACAAGACTTGAAGGTTATCACAATAAGCAATTAATTTTTAAAATGAGTCAAGTCCTTGAAGAAATATTTACCAAACATTCAACGTGAAATTACGAATGATAATTGTTTTCATTAAAATTCTTAAATTATGTATTGCCCTTAGTCAAAATGTGGGGAAACACAAATAATTTTTTTTTTACTGTGCAACTTTAACACACAAATTAGATGGTTTAAAAAATATGAAGAATAATCATAGTTTTCAAGTTCTGTCTTTGACCTTTCTTATCACAACAAGGCGTTGAAAGATAAATATTTCCAATTTTTAACCGTCTTACTTTAAACCTCTAAAGATTAAATTTTGTCTGAAAATTTTCAGTTTTCTGTCCTGTAATATATTTATTTTTAGATGTTTTGACGCTTGTTTGACGAATACGAAAGAAAAATATCGTCTGTTCTACGTTCATGTGGTATATTATGTCTTTCAACTACTTTAAAGTCATGGGTTTTTTTTTCTTATTTGATATTCGTTTTTCATATAGTTCTACTTTTTTCCCTTCTCTCTTTAAAGATATTATTTTTGGAAAGTTTTTTTTAACATAGATTTTTAGAATGGAGCTTCAAAATGTTAGAAGCAAATTTTAAAAAAGAAGTCTATTTACCTGTTCATGTTTTATTTACGTCAACTTTCTTCCTTATTCTTGGTGTGTTTTTATTGTATATTTTACAACAGCACGTCCTCGTATTCATTATAAATAAATATTGATATTTTTTATTATTAAGCTTAATTTAATATCATTAGTTGGTTTGGTTACGTTTTAAGAGGCTTTATCATTTTTAAACAAACAATTTTTAATAAACATTTTTATTAAATTTTAATAACTTAATAAATTCGAGATTCATTTTTTTCATACCATTTTTAAAAAAATACTTAAATATGTGTCTTAAGAGGACTTGGTACCCCTAAAATCACAAACCTATCGGTTTTTTTTATTTTCATTTAATCTTATTCTTTGCATTATTATCTTTCGATTGATATATCACTTGTGCATGTCGGAAAGTTAGAAGTTGAATAAAACTTCATTTGAAAACAAATTAGGCGATTCAGCCACACCCCCTTTTTAGAAAAAAAAGCGTTTTGATAAAAAAAAATCTAATTTATAAAGAGAAATAATAACATTAAAAAAGAATGTGCAATATATAAAGCAGAATATTTCCGAGGCAATGCATACAATTATTTTTTTTTCATTGTGAAATGTGTGCATGTAAAATTTTTAAATTAAGGCATTTTATATTAAAAATTTTATAATTACAGTTCTTATTCTTGATATATTTTTCATACAAATGTAATACTTTAATATTATAAGAAGAAAAACAGCTAAAATTTCTGTCGTGACAGAAAAAAAAAATTTTGAACGTTTTTCTTGAATTTTCCTGTGCAATTAGTACTCTCTAAAAGTTGATCATTTATAAAAATGTGTGGGTTGAAAAATATGAAAATGCAATTATTTTAAAGAAAAACGTATAAGTAATATCTTAAAGTGGTATTTTTAAGTTTAATTAAGCTTATAATAATTATTTTTCAGAATTATAAACTTTAAACTGGTTTTCTCAGTTTGTGTTTTTCGAAACCTTAGTGCATTCAAAATGCTACTCCTTCGACAATTATTTACCAATCACTTCCATTTTTTTTCTTGCGTGTTGAAAATAAAGCATGTAATAAAATTAGGGATCCGTTTTGCTATAAACTGAATACCTTTTTTTTAAAAAAAATAAAATGTTAGACATGTTGGCTTTTTCGTTGATTTTTAGCCTGTATATCAACATTTTATTTTTTTTCTCGAAAACGAATGAAGTTATTCTAAAATCGATCCCTAAAGTTGTTTAGAACATCTATAAGAATATTATAAAAAAAATTTCAGGTCAAAAAATTAATTTTTACAAAAGGAGTAAGATTTTAAAATTTTCCCAATTTTCTTCAAAAAATTTAAATTTTTTAAATTGTGTTAATAATATATGAAAATTTTCATCTGGTATCATTTTCTTGAATAGAAACATTGTATAAAATGTTAAAATAAAATTTTTAAATACGTAAATAAAGAAATTTGCTCAAAGGGTACCAAGTCCTCTTAATGATAAAGTTAAGAACGTTTTTTTTTCAATAATCTTTTTCAGTAATCTCAACGTACTTAATTTTCTAATATGAATGCTAAACTTAAATTCAAATAAAAAATGTTAAATCCCGATTAGTTATGTATATTTAACCCGTGTATTTGGAAATATTTTAATTTTACACAATTTTACTGAATTTTTATGGTGGCTTAGAGTTTTAAATTGCTATATTTTTTAAAGTTATTTTAAATCATTATTTCCACAAAAAATGATTTTAGAAAATTTGTTTCAACAATTAAATTTCGACCAGTATAATTACTTGTGCACAAGTCAGAATCTTTAAAAGTATTTTATGACCTTTAAATAGTTATTTTTTAATTGCAGAATCAGCACTGTTGCCATAGCAGTAAATCTCTGTTTGTAATTTTTTTTAAAACAAGTTTTATTCTTTGTATTTAATTTTTTTTCAATTTAAATAAATATTTTTCTAAAATTATTTACTTGTATTGTCGTGGAATATATTTAAACAGTAAATGAGAAATATATATTTACTGCAAGTTGAAAGCGGTTTCTTAAATAAAAGGAACAAATATTGAAAGAAATTATACTTAAGAAATGGCGATAATTTGTAGCGTGTAAGTAAAAAAAAAGAAATTAATCCTTTTACATTTTAATTATCAATCTTTACTGGCAATTTTAGATTGTTTTTAGCTAACGATAATTTTTTTTTTTCAATTCCTACTATTAGCTCACAGTCTCTATATATTTATTTATTTTATTTATGTTGGTGGAATTTTCAATATTTAGTAAAATACATTTTAAAGCGCTCAATTGAGCTGAAGTTTTATATACATGATTATTTTAGATGACAATACAGTAATTTAATTATAATTAATAAAAATTAATTGATTAAAACTAATTATTCAAAGAATTACAAATTCAGCCACGTTGGCATCATTTTTAGCGACTTGTGTCAAAACTTTAAAATATTTTTTTTCCTCGCGTTTTAAAGCATTCAATTTGTTTTGGATGACAATATGATACTATAATGATAATTAATAAAAATCAATTACCACTTAATGTTGTGATTCTGTCATATGCATATTAATTGTAACTATTTTATAAAAAGTAGCTAAAATAAAATTTTTCTTTGTTGATCTAAGTAGAAATTGACTTTAAATTTTTTTTTATATTACTTGTTTACTTTCAGTTCATAAAAAAAATTATGATCATTTTACCATTTATTTCTTTTATTTCTACAAGGTTTTTCTATAAATAGAAGTATCAGTGAAGTCCATCTTTTAGAATAATCTATTAGTAAATTTATATCATTAATCCTTCCAAATGCTATCTAATGAATTATATCTGCTAACGTGCATTTTTACCGAACACGTATTATTTGTGCTTTTATAAAAAAAATTAAACACTTAAAAAATTCTAATAAAGTTAAATCATATTTGCATACTTCACGTCTTATTGGTAGTGAAAATATGCTAACAATTTTGGAACGAAAACCGAACCCTAATGTTTTTTTACTTGTAGCATTTATTTTAAAAACTTTATATTCATTTTAACTTTGTTATTTCCACATTTGAACTGATATAGCAAATTTTGCTATTTTCTACCCGTGCAAAACGACTGAGAATTTTTAAAAAGTGTTCCATGTTAAATCGGACGAGGTTCTAAGTCCTCACGTTGGTGTGATGTGGAATTTTAGAGATCCTGATACCAGTTCAGATGTCGGTTTCGTTACCTGACGTGGCCGCGGTAGTCTAATGGTCATGGTCACTAGCTCATGGTAAGCGTATCAGAAGTTCGAGTCTAGTACCATTGACGACTCGCGGTCTAGAGGGGCTGATGCACGTTAAATCCGTTATGGCTCAAACGTTCTCCCGTTGATGTGGTGTAGTAGTTTGGAGACGAGGTGCCATGTTAGATGTCATCCTCGTTACTTGACTGTGGTTCAAAATTGTGGGGTCCATTGCCAAGAGAACTCGTGTTGCTTTATAGTACGACGTTAATAAACAATCACTCACTATTCGTCACCTTACCGTGGTTTAAAATGAAGAGGTCTGTTGCTGAGTGAACTCGTGTTGCTTTATAGTACGACGTTAATAAACAATCCTCACTATTCGTCACCTTACCGTAGTTTAAAATGAAGAGGTCTGTTGCTGAGTGAACTCGTGTTGCTTTATAGTACGACGTTAATAAACAATCCCTCACTATTCGTCACCTTACCGTGGTTTAAAATGAAGAGGTCTGTTGCTGAGTGAACTCGTGTTGCTTTATAGTACGACGTTAATAAACAATCACTCATTATTCGTCACCTTACCGTGGTTTAAAATGAAGAGGTCCATTGCCGAGTGAACTCGTGTTGCTTTATAGTACGACGTTAATAAACAATCACTCACTATTCGTCACTTTACCGTGGTTTAAAATGAAGAGGTCTGTTGCTGAGTGAACTCGTGTTGCTTTATAGTACGACGTTAATAAACAATCACTCACTATTCGTCACCTTACCGTGGTTTAAAATTAAGAAGTCCATTGCCAAGGCAACTCGTGTTGCTTTATTGTACGACGTTAATAAACAATCACTCACTATTCGTCACCTGACCATGGTTTAAAATTACAAAGTCCGTTGCCAATGACACGAGTGAGCCAATTGAGTGTGATGTTAATAAACAAACAAACAAGCTCATTCAAGTGGTCATGAATGCAATTTTTCTTTGTCAGGTATATTCTAGTCTTTCTGCCTGGAATAATTTTATTTGAAAAAAAAAAACTTTTACTATTTTACTTGGTTCGTAGCTAATACTAATTGTGTTTATTTACACACAATCGTTGAGGATCGTGCATCTACAGTTAAACCATGCATCATGACTTATTTGGGGTCTTCTCAGATGTGAGATAGGTAACACTAACAATTAATTGCATTAGCAGGCGTTCTTAAATCAATTCGGAACGCTTTTATACTTCACAAACGTGAAGAATGTTCTGTCTCTAACTAATTGTCGCCAACGTGGCTCATTTATAGGCACCCCAAACACCATCCCAAACAAAAGCCCTCATTGACGAAAATTTAGACTTCTTCGAAAAAGACTTCTTCAGCGGGTCGGCTCCCACATTACACTCAGACCTGTCTTTCTTAAGGAGTACAACTTTTCATCTCTTGTCACAACTGGAGAACATATTACACAGGAGGAAAATTTGTGCCAAAACCGCACTTGTCTAAATACCATGGCGAGACACTGCCAAAAGTTCTTTTTTTTTATTTCTTTCTCATCCCCCTCTACTTCTTGTTTCATTGCTCTCATGGCGGTAAAAGTTATTCTTTGTTATGTTCTTCTATCCCGCGAACACAAAGCCCTTATCTTTTGTAGTCAGGGTGAGGCCTTACGAGGTCGTTTGACAAAAATGGGGACCTAGAAATGTGGACCCCGTATATATTTTTGCCCTTTCAGGTGACATTGATAGTATCAGCGTAGTTGATTCATTGGCCAGTAGATGGGGCATTGATTATCTTTTCGAGCGGAGTTGTTCGATAGCGGCGTGGAATTATTTAATATAGAAAAAGGGCCTCTCGATCGTTGATCTGGGAGATATAGAACCTTTTCACGTCGGTGGGTTGTGGATTGAAAATTTGGGTGGCCTTCGGCGGGGTGGATTGGTATTTCGTTCTTTTATGTATGTATTTTCAATTTTAGGAGGAGATGTATCGTATAGCGCTTGATAAGCCTTGTTGACAAAGTTGAAAGGATTTTTAAGTGAATACTCTCTCAGAGAGTGACGTCACAGTTGGAAAACTTGCAATCGTTTTATTTTATACATAAAATGATTCCATTGAATCGGATTTGTTGTATGGTTAGAGGTGATGTTCATGGGAGGGAGAAGTAGTGGGTTATTGTAGTGTTATTGTGTTTTTGTAAGTTGGTATACTTCTGATACTTCTGATCGCGCGCGCGAGTTAAGTTTTTCAATTGCATGACATGAATGGATAAATGGAATATTAAAAAAATTAATGAATGTGTCAAAGGTTGTTCGCACATCAAGCCGCTGTAAAAAAAATCATATTTTAGCTATGCCATTTTTATAAATCACTATATGTATTTATTAATGTAGGGTCATGACGTAAAATAGCTTTTGCTTTTTACTCAAAACAGTACAGTAAGTAAGAGGCTAGTCGTTTATTTTAAAAATAATTTAAAATTTGTCGAGGAATATTTATATTAATGCTAATTTAAAATTAAGCACATTTAGTAATAAAAATTAAAATTCACACACATTTCAAGTTTCAGTTATAACAATTTATTTTCTTAAAAGTGTTTTGGACTTTTTATTTATATTTGTACAAATATGCTCAATATTGAAAATTTGTGATTTTTTTTTTTAATATATTAAGAAAAAATTGAAGGGAAATTGAGAAATACCGTATTATAACGATATCATGACGACGTGGAATAACTTTTTTACGTTAAAAATTAATCAATTATCAACTGTTTTGAAAATAGCTTAAAATCTGTGGAAAAATTTAGGTTAAAGCGTAGAATAGAGGGCCCCTTGGCGAAGTCAATTTTTTTCACGTCTCGAATCAGTCGCCAAACGAAAAAAATAATAAAATTTGATGTAATAAAAAAAATATTTCTTTATATTTTCCTGCAAAATTCCACTTTGTAAATTCTCGAAACCCTTATCGCTAAATTAAATTGCTTGAAAACCGATTCCAGTCGCCAAAAAATTGTCTTGGCCAAGAGGCCCTCTATTCTACTCTTTAACTGAAATGTATATTAATGCAAACTTTAAATTAAGCAAATTTAGATATAAATATTAAAATTCATTTACATTTCAAGAAGTTTTTGGAATTTTTATTTACATATGTATGAATTAAAAGTTATTACTTCCAAAAATTTAAAATTTGAGTATTTTTTTGAAGTAGGTTTGTACGTACTGTCGCAAATATGCTGATATTTAAGATAACTCGCCAGGTTGACAGCCCCGATTTCACATGTGTCGTCTGTGCTGAATTAGCAACCCTGAACTATTTTTAACATAACGTTGCCAATACGCTTGCGATAATATGTAAATACCAAAAAATACATTTTTGAAGCAATTAAGAAGTTCCTTATTACATTTTATCTTTGAAAATTACACGTGAAAGAAGGGTTGCGGTAGCATAATGGTTATGGTCAAGGATTTGTGGCTGGTGTGTCATGAGTTCGAGTCTAGTACCTCTGAAGACCGCCGTGTAGGAGGAGCTGATGAATGTTAAATCTGTAGAGTTTCAAAGTCCCTCCGTTGGCGTTGTGACGTTTTGGAAAATTGATGGGTAGCATGACAGTTAAGAATTTAAATATTTTTTTTATGTCCACAGCTATTAATTACGGTATGTATAGTTGGTTACAAATTATTCAGATTATGGACTATTGCCATTCTACAGAATATGTTATTTGTGAGGGAGGAGGCAAAAAAAGGTGGTTTTTTTAGAGGTATAGAAATTGCAATAAAACAACGATGTATTATTCGATTGACATGAATTTTTTTTATTCGAAAGATAATCTTGTGGCATTACATTTTAAATATGATTTCTGGCATAGAACTGCCACGGCTGGCTCGGATGTAGTCCAATCTGGACGTCCAATTTTCGATGACTTTTTCCAACATTTGTGGCCGTATATCGGCAATAACACGGCGAATGTTGTCTTCCAAATGGTCAAGCGTTTGTGGCTTATCCGCATAGACCAATGACTTTACATAGCCTCACAAAAAATAGTCTAGCGGTGTTAAATCACAAGATCTTGGAGGCCAATTCCCAGGTCCAAAACGTGAAATTAGGCGGTCACCAAACGTGTCTTTCAATAAATCGATTGTGGCACGAGCTGTGTGGCATGTTGCGCCGTCTTGTTGGAACCTCAGCTCCTGGACTTCATGACTGTTCAATTCAGGAATGAAAAAGTTAGTAATCATGGCTCTATACCGATCACCATTGACTGTAACGTTGTGGCCTTCATCGTTTTTGAAGAAGGATTCCACCAGCCCATAAAGCGCACCAAACAGTCAGCTTTTCTGGATGTAACGGTGTCTCGACATACACTTGTGGATTAGTTTCACTCCAAATGCGGCAGTTTTGTTTGTTGACGTAGCCATTCAACCAGAATTGCGCTTCATCGCTAAACAAAATTCGCTTATGAAAATCGACCATTATTTTCGAAATAAAATTGCGCAATTTTAAAGCGTTGTTCAGGCGTGAGTCTATTCATGATGAATTGCCAAACCAAACTGAGAATAAATCACTTGACAGCTGTTAAATCGGTCGCCATCTTGGAAAGTAATGCCAACCTAAACTTCTATACCTGGAAAAAAAACACTCTGTACAACCGTTCTTTCCAGAGTTTCAAAACGGATTACCTCTCCACTTACTTGGGGTGTAAGCGGTCACCTTTTACACCTCGAATTACAATTGGGATTTCTGCTCACCTGTGTAGAATGGTGTTTTTCTCACGGTCATCGGTTGTTGGGGCAATATCAGATGAAAGGAGCCCGTATTATTTTAGGGGTGCACGTGCCGATATGGACGGCGTTCTGCTATCTACATAAACAAGTCGACCTTGTTGCTGCGTGTCGAGAAAATGTTACAACGTGATCTGAAGGTTCGGGAAAGAGGGGGCAGCTTATGTGACGTCATCATCACTGGACTGTGATTCAAAAGTAAGAGGTCCGTCGCCATTAGCTCTCGTGCCAGTGCCCGTTTATCTATTGAACGCCCAGGGGACTGGAAGGAGCCCGGATCAGCTGGACTTATCCAGATTCTCTGGTTATAAATTTCGATCCGACAGGGCCAAGGGGGCATGTAGATCTTCTTCGCCCAGGCCCGAAATAAGTTTAAATCGGCACTGCCTCGTGCAGCTTTTTAGAGCGAAGTTAATAAACACTCACTCACTTGAACGTGAAGAAAAGAATTTCGAAAGATTTTAATTTCTTTTACTTCAATTCGAGAACCACACAGTTCATGCGGCCAATAAATTAATTTTGTAATATATGTATTAATTATTTTTAAATTTATTCCTAACAATTAAAACTTCCGTTTTACAAAAGAAGACATTAATATTATCCTGCAGACAATTTATACAATTTGTCTGATAAATTACGTTGCATGTTACTTAATTATAAAGTAGAACTGATTTATATAAAACCCGGTATAAAGTTTTAGAAAGAATTCTCGCCAAATTGACACACGCCTACTTCAATATCCCATCAAAATTTTTCTCTGTTGAGGAATCAGATAATTTAGATAGCGTTTTCTCTTATAATCTGTAATAGCGTTTTCTTTTTTCCATTGGCTGTTCATTGCAGCGGGCTGTATCCCGCACCGGTCACGCAATACCGTAATAAAGTTCTCGTACTAAGTAAGTTTCTTTTTAAAGGCTTCAAACTATCATTTGGAAAGTGGGTATAGGAGGGAAAAGTCATAAAATGGAATCATTGAAAACATTATTCAAGTCGGAGAAGTTGATAGTTAAGAAGTTTTCTTGACTTAAACCGAATAAAGATGGTTTCATTGTATGAAAGGGAACTTTTTTTTTTTAAGAACGAAGGAAAATGTATTTATTTCTAATATAGATTGTTTATATTGTTGCGGAAGTTTAAGGAAAGTATTCGGTGGGTTGAATATGTTTATTGATTAGAACTCGAAATTTAGTTTTTTGTGTGCATCTTATTTTTTTTCTTATAGAAATAAGGTACATATTGGTTTTATATTTTGAAAAGCAACTTAATACCAGAAGGATTCAAGAGTTTCCGAAGCCTATAACGTGGAAAATGTTTGCAGTAGAGAGATAACACTAACATTTCTGCGTTATTGCATTCGTTCCCTTTTCTAAAAAAGTTTGTGCCAAATCACGTAGTTGGTAGCTCGCCACGGCAGTGGCGCACACAGGAATTTTTCAAGGGGGCGGGGTCGAAAGTTCACCATTCTTGTATCATGCTCCTTTTGATTTTGTCGATTTTCGGGAACAAAACACAGTAAAAAACTAATTATTGAATAAATAATTAGCATTAATTAATGAAATTAATCATTAATAACATACTTAATTAAATTTTACGTACTATATACTTAGAATTATAATCAATCGGAAAAAATCAAGGGCTTTGGGGTGTCCAGACCCCAGGATCCCCCCTTGTGTGCGCCAATGCGTCGTATTTTGTAGGGAAATGCATTTAAGTAGTCGGCGATTAAAAGAAATTGCGTTTGTTGAGCGGAGAATGAATATAAAATTTTGTGTTCGTTCGGGGAAAATTGCTAGGGAAACTTACGGAATTTTGAAACATGTGTTAAGCTGTGATACTTTCTCGTGAATGCAGTTTTACTTCTCTGTAATACACCATGTAAAATAGTTTGATGATAATTTTCAATGTTAAATAAAATGTGTACAACAAAGACGACAAAATGCTTATTGAATAATTAATTTCAAATTACTGATAAGAATACATTTAATGCAAAGTTTGAGCTAGGTCATTTTAGATAATTTTTTATATATTGGGTCGTTAAAATGTTAATGCCACTTCATTTTTAAAAGTCTAGATTGTTTTTCAATTTCTTCTATTAGCTCACTCTCTCTATATATGTGTATTTATATATATATATATTTATCTTGTTCAAATTTTCAATCGTTAATAAAATGCTTTCTATTCATCCAATCAAGTTTAAATAATTTTTCTTTAAAACTTGTAGTGGATGACACTTGATGTTAATACAGTTTTTTCAAATATTAATTACTTAATTAAATTAAATTAATTACTGGTTTTCGGCGCCAACTTAGATTCGTCTCCATTAATGTAACAATGTAACTGTTAAAACAATGACAAAAGCTGGGGTCGAAAACCGATTTTTCAGCCAAACTAGCCAAACTGGGTGTGCATTGTTACAACAATGCAGACAAATCATGCTCTTTTTTCAATTCCTACAATTAGTTCACTCTCTCTCCATATATATGTGGCCGCGGTAGCCGAGTGGTATAGGCAATCGTGGCTTGCTTTGTCACGAGTTCGAGCCCAGTACCACTAAAGACCCGCCGTGTAGGGCAGCGATGCACGCTAAATCTGTCGAGAGCTGAAACGTCCTCCCAAGGGTGTGGTGTGGTAGTTAAGAGGGGGTGCCAGCTAGTGTCGTCCACGTCACTCCATGGTTCAAAATTACGTGGTCCGTCGCCAAAAGCCCTCGTGTAGCTGAACAGCGCGACGTTAATCTTCACTCACTCATATATATATATATATATATCGTTCAAATTTTTAATCGTTAATAAAATACTTTCTATTCATCCATTCAAAGTAGGAATTGACTTAATTTTTTTTATATTGCTTGATTTATTTTTATATTTGTTAATGCTGAAAATCCAAACTCGTGCAAATAAGATGCTGAAAATTGCAACAATATTTTAAAAGCTTTTATAGCTATTATGGGATAATCGCCTCTAATCTTAATCCAAAATGAATTAATTGACTCTTCCGAAAGTTTTGAAATTAAATCTCGATTACAGAGCGAAATTATAGTTCTTCCTCTTCATTCAAAGTTATATCATATACAGATGCATCCATTATCAAGAATGGATTACGAACCCAATCAAATTTCTTACATCTAGATTTGAGAAGTAATGAATAATTCTCTCTTCTGAGATGTTGTCAAATGGCCAATAACAGTTTTATGGAAAGTTTATTTCTAGAAAATGACCGGATGAGTCGCGGTTCTGATTTTATTATATTTTCTCCCTCAGAATATAATTAATAATTTTACACATGTTCGGCGACACACAAAAGTGCTGCGGCACAGTGGTTCAGAATCACTGGTCTATTGTAACACGAAAATTGATTAAGAGGAGTTGGAAACCTTTCTCTCTATACTGACAAATTGGCTGTTTTTGATGTACCTTTTCTCAAAATGTGTTATATGTACATGCTTGAAATTTGTCATACAATTGAAGTACACCTTTTCATTATACTAAAATGAGTTTTTACCTAATTTTGAATTTTTCAATAATTTATGAAATATTTTATCAAACACTGCGAAATTTGACACATTTTTCACATAAAAAATTTGTAAAAAATAAATTTTTGAGTTTTTTTACAAAAAGTTGATTTCAGTATATATTAGACATTATTATAAATACGTCATAAGAAATTTACATACCTGTGGACAGTAGTTTCTCAGAAAAGGTACATCACACATCAAAATTTACATTTTGAGATAAATTGATTTTAATGTATACAATGAGACTTCTAATCGGCAAGGAAAAAAATTAAGGGCTCAATTTACAATAAAGAATACATGTTTTGTTTTTCTCAGGCGTTCAACTTTTAAGCAAAAGCGATGAACTTTGTTTACATTTTTCGTCATTCAAATGGGCATGACCCAGTTCAACGATTATTTAAAAGTAGGTTTTAAGGGCTTATAATTATCCTAGAAGTTAAAGTATTAGAAAGGTTAAAGTCTATACATTTTGAAAATGTAAAAATCTCAAACTGTCAAAAAAAAAAAATAAAAGATTTTAGCTTTCCAACATCCCTTAAAGAGCCTTTACATTTTAAATATCTGCTGTAGTCCAATGGACGAAGCTCTCAAAAGCTAGTGAGGGATAGAGTTTTCAACGAACAACTATTTCTTTTGTTTGTGTTGTTCACGGTAGCGTAGTGGTTATGGTCACGAACTTGTGTCTTGTGTACAAGTCCTGTTGCCAGTGAAGACCTGTAGTGTAGAAAGAGCCGATGCACGTGAAATCTGTCGAGACTCAAAGTCCTCCTGTTGGCCAGTAATTTGGAGAGGAGGCGACAGCTCAGGTTGTGACGGGGCTTTATCGTGCTTTCACACTAATCCTCTTGGGGAATCTTTGGGTCCAGAATAGCATCATTTCAATCCAATCCTCTCAAGAAGAAACCTCAGTATGCAGATTAGTTAATGGATACATATTGAGGTTTTAGTATTCGCGGGGAAGAATAGTAGAATAGTAGAATAATATATATAGAATAGAAGAAGGTAACAGAATGCTGAGATGCTGATCGCCGTGAGCTGTTGGTAAGATATTGAATATAGAAGTGTAATTATAGAACGGACTTTAGTGTGTTTAGTAATCTAATGTAGATAATGATTCTGAGGATAACTTCTCAATAAGATAGTGATTAGGATTTCAGGCGCTATTTACTTAGAATTTAGAATTACGTTGTATCACTCCTGATTGAATCCCTATAGTAAAACATGTGTTGTATTGATCAATATATTTAGATAATAATAAATTAGATTTATTATGGCGAATTTAGGAGATCAATCCTTTCTTCCTACAAATCTAGGTCGCGTAGATGAAGAGATGATACCCCCGGGGCGGGGGGAGCGTATCACAAAATGTTCTCTTCATCACTTCCATCGAGGTTCAAAATAGTTAGGTTCGTTGCCAATAGCTCTGATCTTGTTTTGTACTGCGACGTTAATATAACTCTCCCTCACGTGTTTGGTGGCCGCGTTAGCCGAGTGGTATAGGTATCGGACCGTGGCTTGCCTTGTCACGAGTTCGAGCCCAGTACCACTAAAGACCTGCCGTGTAGGGCAGCGATGCACGTTAAATCTGTCGAGAGCTGAAACGTCCTCCCAAGGGTGTGGCGTGGTAGTTAAGAGAGGGGGGGTACCAGCTCAGGTGTCGTCCACGTCACTTGACCATGGTTCAAAATTACGTGGTCCGTCGCCAAAAGCCCTCGTGTAGCTGAACAGTGCGACGTTAATATTAAATCAATCAATCAATCAACCCTCACGTGTTTGTAATGCAATTCAACAGTATTGCGCATGCTCAGACAAAGTCTTTTATAAGAAGATATCGAATTTCAGTGTCTGTGCTGCTATATAATTATCCCAATTTTATATTGTATGATTACTGGAATAATTCAAATAATTCTATGTGCTTTGTTTTATTTTAAGAAAAGTTCGAGACCAAACAAGGACGAACACTTACACTCCCCCGTCATATCCTGAACAGCTAGGCAGTTTCAATTGTATAATTTAAAAGAAATTTCTAAAAGAAAAATTTTAATTTTCGTAACATTGTGTAAGAAATAGAATTTTATTAACTTAAGAACACAGGTCAGTGCAGTTCGAACACAACGAAAAGTTTTAGTAAAAATTTCATGTTGCATGAATTTATTTTTTTACAAAGATTTTTCTCCCTCTATTTTTAAAGAACGAACATGTTTTTAAAATATATATATGTTTTGAAATCATAGTACAACAAACTGTGTCTTAAGTATTTAGTTTTATCTGGATCTAAAAAAAAACTTAAATTTTGAAGAATAATAAGACTAGGGGCATTTTTGAGCTTAAGAAATATTTTAGATATAGTTCTTTTTAATAATAAATTACAGTTTAAAAAAACTAAAACACACGCCCTTTTATAGTTAATCGAACTAAGTTGTAACTCAATCTTTCAGTCGCCAAATCTGGAAATGGGATCTGGTATTAGTCGCTAGATGCAGGATGGGATCTGAAATTGAGAAATCGTTAGTCTTGATGATCCTGATCAGGTCAATGGAACAAAATTATTAAATTATTATATTGTCATCGGTCCTGGACAAGTGAGCAAAATTTCGAATTAATCTGACCCTTTAAAGTGGGTAATAATTGAATTCAAAGATTCCGTTACATACGAGTGAAGCTTATAAAAGGGTGTTAATAATAAGGTGAACAACCGTTCTCCTTTAGGGAGGACAATCCTCCTTTTATAGGTTCTGTTCTTCCTTGAAAAGTGTCCTCCTTTTCAATATTTTAAAACCAATCTCTTAATTTCTGTATTCAGAGATGAACCAAACATTTCCAATATGTCGGTCTGAAACAAATCTCACAGGAAATAACAGTTTTCAATTGTGTGTTTTTTTTTTTTTTTTACTTCTTCGCAAATAAAGTGGGCAAATATAGAAAATTGTGTTGAGTTTTTATCGAAAGAAATGCCTGATATAAAAATCGATGAGAATGGTCTGTTTGAAAAAGAGACGACTGAATGCATATTTAAATTCTAATAAATTAGAACAATCGGAAAATCAACATGCTGGCATTGATAGAAGATGGATGAAAATACTTAAACTATTTTAAAAATGAACACATTCTTTGTATGAAAATTTAGTAATTCTTGTTGAATTTACGTTGGAACTAATGCAGTGCCCTTGGAACAAGTGAATCAAGCAATGCAGTTGAAAGAGTTTTTTAAAATCAGTTGGTAATGATTTTTGAACAAGTGAGAAATCTCCATAGATTGTTTAATGTTTTTCAATGTATGGGCGTTAAGAACTTTGTTCAACACTGTTTACCATAAAATTCAGTATGAAGGATATTTTTTGCTCGGAAATTTCCGATTTATTAGAAAATGATATGTTAACAAAACAAAAAAAATCATTAAATGGAAAAATAGTCGTTTAAGTAAATAAATAAAATGAATGGATGTGTAATCAGCGTATTTTTGTTTAAATTAATAAAATGTTTCATATATTTACGTTGTAATTTGTCCTTAAATTTTTCGTCCTCCTTTTCATTGTAAAAAAACTGGCCACCTTATTAATAATTTAAAAGAAATATTGCTTTTTCAACACTTATTTTAATATACGGGAGACTGTTTCTTCGGTAAAACCTTTAATTGAAATTCATTTAAATAACTCTGTGTATATTTAATTACCCATTTTTAATTTACACTCTCATTCAAGAAAGCCCAACTTGCTTCACAAAAAATGCTGCGCGTATAAATAAACATACCAAATAAATAAAAATGACGAAAAGAAAAATATATAGCCTGTCCTCGCTACATACCTACTAATGCCGCATTTAGCAAATCCGTTAGAAAGTCAGCTCTTGATGTGTGTGTGGGTAAAGTTCTTTTTTTTTTTTTTTTTTTTAATTTTGATTTTTTATTTTTTGTGTGCTTCGCAAGAACGAAGCCTTCGTAGACATAACTTCTGAACGTTTGTGTTTTGTCGAGTGAAACGGGTGTTTGACTGAAGAGGTGTTAGCAAGAATGGCAAGTACGCGGCTTTGCTTGCCAACTTCACCAACGTTCTCTACACTTTTTATTGCACCTTGTCTTTATAGTTCTTAACTGTGTTTTTGTTTCTGAGGAGGTGGTGCTTTTTAACATCTTTTCGCTGCTGCCGGTTTTCTGTTGGAACCGAACTGGTTTGTTGAAAGATCTGAATTGGGAGAAAAGATTTAACGTGTGTACACACAGAAGTGCACGGTGAGTTGTCTGGGATATTTAGAACACTTTTTACAAGTGATTGCAAGATTTTTCTAACTATTTAGCAAAAGGCGCGCGCTCGATAGTAACGTTAGTGGTCGCGCTGGGTGATCGAGTCACCCAAATCCTTTTTTTATAATATTTTTATTGTAAACGATTAAAAGTCGTAATCCCAGAGATTAATTTAATCAAGAGTAAATACACTACCTTATTTTAAGGACTTTTCAAGTTTTATTTTATAAAGGGTGTTTTTTTAGAGGTATAGAACTTTAAATTGCAATAAAACAACGATGTATTATTCGATTGACATGAATTTTTTTTTATTCGAAAGATAATCTTGTGGCATTACATTTTAAATATAATTTCTGGCATATGACTGCCACGGCTGGCTCGGATGTAGTCCAATCTGGACGTCCAATTTTCGATGACTTTTTCCAACATTTGTGGCCGTATATCGGCAATAACACGGCGAATGTTGTCTTCCAAATGGTCAAGCGTTTGTGGCTTATCCGCATAGACCAATGACTTTACATAGCCCCACAGAAAATAGTCTAGCGGTGTTAAAACACAAGATCTTGGAGGCCAATTCCCAGGTCCAAAACGTGAAATTAGGCGGTCACCAAACGCGTCTTTCAATAAATTGATTGTGGCACGAGCAGTGTGACATATTGCGCCGTCTTGTTGGAACCACAGCTCCTGGACATCATGATTGTTCAATTCAGGAATGAAAAAGTTAGTAATCATGGCTCTATACCGATCACCATTGACTGTAACGTTGTGGCCTTCATCGTTTTTTGAAGAAGGATTCCACCAGCCCATAAAGCGCACCAAACAGTCAGTTTTTCTGGAATGTAACGGTGTTTCGACATACACTTGTGGATTAGCTTCACTCCAAATGCGGCCGTTTTGTTTGTTGACGTAGCCATTCAACCAGAAGTGCGCTTCATCGCTAAACAAAATTCGCTTATGAAAATCGGGAACAACGGCAATCTCGTTTTGGGTCCATTCGACGAATCTACGCCTTGCTTGATGATCGTTTTGATGAATTGCCAAACCAAACTGAGAATAAATCACTTGACAGCTGTTAAATCGGTCGCCATCTTGGAAAGTAATGCCAACTTAAACTTCTATACCTGGAAAAAAAACACTCTTTAATTTGAGAAAAAATCCAAACAAACTGAACTGAAATGTTCTAAATGTGCGTGATTTTAATAACGAACACAAATCACATAAACTTTTCGTTAACATTAAAGGAATAATGTTTGCAGGCAAAACTGTCATTTTATTCAAGTTATTATAGTTTTATTGTCTTTGGATGATCGACAAATAAGAATTTGAACTTTTTCTTGCTTGTTCTTTTTTGACAGGGCGAATTGTGTTTTTTGGTTCACTTGTGGCTTCATATTCTTTTCTGATAGATTTCTAAATGTTAAGGTGACCAAGTTTTTTACAATGAAAAGGAGGACAAAAAAATTAAAGTAAAAATGAAAGCGTAAATATATGTATCATTTTATTCATTCCAACAAAAATATACCACTAATTACGCTTACATCCCTTTTAATTATTTACTTAAACGAGTATTTTTCCATTGAATGAATTTTTTTTGTCAATATGCGTATCATTATCTAATATATCGGATATTTCGAAGTAAGAAATATCCCGTATATTGAACTTTACGGTAAGTGCTACGGCTGAAGTAACAACATTCACACTTAATTTCTCACTTTTTCAAAAATTATTACCAAATGAACATACTCTTTCAACTATTGCATTAGTTCCAGGGCCACTTCAACAAGAATAACTAAATTTTCATATGGAATGTGTTCATTTTTGTGGTTAAATATTTCCATCCATCTATTGAAAAGTAGGACACTTTTCGAGGAACGACAGAACCTATAAAATAAACGGTCTATCCTATCTAAAGAAGGTTGGTTGGTCACATTATTAATGTAGCATTTGAAAATCTTCCTTTCGACTCAAACGTTTCATGTTCATCTTTTTTCTCAAATTTACTTTCGATATCATGATTAATCTCCATTATTTCCTTAGATTCTTTCCTTGCTTGATAATTTTTTTCCCGAAGTTTCTACTTCATATTATAGAGATCGCAGATGCCCATTTCTTTTTTATATTCCGTTCATTTACATTTATAAACCATAAAGAGTCGTTCAACAGAGCAATCAAACAAATGTCGTCCACAGGGGGGAAATGTAGCATGCTCATAGAAAATATTGTTGGTCAAAAGTGATCGTGCGAGCACTCAGTCACCCCAAGTACCTTAAGATTGTAAAAAAAAAAGAACGTTTGTCATTCCCAAAAAAGAGGGAGATATGCGACGAATAAATTTTAGTTCCCATGGTGACTGCCATATAGGAGGAGGCTGTGAAGATCATTGGTAACAAATAAACAGTTAGCCCAGAATTAACGATTTTATGAACCTGGGTGACTGTGCCCCGCGCACCCACTTTCAGATTAAAGGGATGAAAACATCCCCTGATGGCCAAAAATGTTCCAATACTTGTCATCACTGTCCTGATATCAACTTTCATCTAATTATATTTTTAATTGTCCTTCTGTATTGGCTAAACTTCACAACATAGATAGGCATAAGCTCCACGGACCATCAACTGCGCCAAAGTCTTCGACCACCGTGCATGAACTACTTCGGTCCCATTTGATTTATTTTAGCTTTACTTGGACAAAACAACAACAACCCTTTCCTTAATTAACTCCAAAGAATAATCTCTAACAAAAGCTTTATACTTTTAAAAAACCCTTTACCATTGTTTTTAAAAACAAAAGCATCACTGTGTATTTTTAAAATTTTTGCGTTATACTAATTACTTTTACAATTGCTTGTATTATTCCACTTTTCAGTACTTAAAATTTTAATTACCGAATTTTCTCAAAAGAAATACATATTGCCAAACCTTAAAAACATCTCTCATTACAGATTTTAATTACCTCTATCAACTACAAAACACAAATTTCCCAATGACAACATAGTAAACACTACTTCCTTTCTCACGTAGCTCATTCAACCGTACAAACTGCTTGATAAATTCCAGAAAACTTTACACAGGTTCATTAACTCCACCATTCATCGATGCAAACTCGTTCTAAATTTGTTTAAAATGATCACGGCAGATGATTTAAGATATTATACATAAAAAATATCTCGTATAAACCTTAATTGCTTCACTTGATAATCATCCACCGTTTCCTTGCTACCTTCTTAAACCACTTATATCAACTTCAGCTCTTCAAGATCATCCACCTAACTCGTTGAAAAACTCCCCGCCGTAAGGCATTTGGAAATTTACTACGCCTTCAGTGTCTTTCATTGGTTGCTTCAAACAAAAAAAGTTTTGGCGAGCTTTTATGTAGTTGGCGTACGTTGATTGACATTGGAAAAGAACAAAAAAATGGCGATAAATTTTGATTCAAATAGCATGCCATCCGCCAACCAAGACTGCCGAAGAGTGGTCTTAAATGGCCGCTAATTAGACCATAATTATCCAACTGTGTAGATTGATTTACGTACGAATGTCTCAAGTGCCTCATTAGAACGGCCCGGAGGATTTCCATTGTTTCCTTGGCCCCTTTTGTAAAAGGAGCAGTCAAATTCCCGAACGTGCGTGCGCGCCGGAGTTTTAAATTGCTTTTCTCTTTCTTCACTGAGAATCATCGAGAAGTGCTGTCGATTCTTTTGCACTTATTCAAATTTCAAGTTGGCGGACGTCTTATTGAGATGGAACGGGGCTTCCAGGGAAGGGCCCCGGAGCCAAGTGGTTTGAATTTACGGAAGTATTGTCTTAATGATGGGCCTAGGAATCGTTTCCTATCTCAAGACTTCCGATTCATTCGTGGATGATTAATGAGAAAAATTCTCTAGTTCCCTTTTCTATGGAACTTTGATTTCTGAGGAGGATACTTCTTGATGAGAAGTTAGTTAAGTTGGAAGTTTAGTAGTTTCTGATTTCTAGATTCTTTTATGATGAAAGAGTTTGTTTGATATTTGAGTGGTTTAGTAGAATTCTCGTAAAGGATAATTTCTTATTGCTGTTTAAAGTGAATAGAGGTATTGATTAAAACTTGCATTAAATTAAAAGTAACACTTTTTTTATAATGGATATAGCTTTGAGAATCGAGCTCACCCAAAGGGTTTAGAGCTGCATCCGACCCTCCGAGAAGTATTTTATTATCAAATTAAACGAAAAACATGTACAAAGTCCCTTCCCCAAAATTTTGAGAATTGGGGGAATACAGAAAAAAACGCTAAACAATTACAAATTACAATGCAAATACATAAAAAAACACTCAAACACTGACAAGAATGGCGCCAGCACTTCCTGTTGTCGTTAGATTTTTTTTTTTTTTTTTTTTTGAAAAAGCACAGAAAAGATGATTTTTTTTTTTTTACATTTCCTCCTCAAATTATATTTTTAAGACACTAAAAAGAGAAAGAGGGGAGAAAGGGGGGAAACAGATAAGTTATTGAATTTTATTAAAGAAATCATTTTTGCTAAAAGAGAGAAAAAAACAAACAAGAAATTAATCATAAAGTAAACCCAGAATGATGACTAAGGGTTAAAACAGGAAGCTGCAAAAAATTATGGGAGGGGAACAAAAAGATTTAAAGTTATAGCAAGAACCGAAGAGGGAAAAGGGAAAGTTAAGCCAAATTATCACATATGGATTTGGAAATAGCAAAGCAGGAAATTAATTTATTGTGAATTGCACGATTATTAATAATAGAGTTGACCCAAGGATAGAGAGCGTTCGGGCTGGGGTTAACAAGATGGTGATCAGGTGAAGGGGCAGTGGAATACGTAATGGTCGGCGTCTCCAGGCGGATCTTGGAGAGGGAAGGAGATTGAACCTGCAAGCTCCTTCCCTCTCCAAAATTGCCTCGACATAGCTTTGTTTTCTTTAAATTTTGAGTATTGTACAACCCCCCAGTTTAATATAAATGACAAATTACATAAAAATCTCAATACCATTAAGTGGGCGCCGAGTAGTCATGGTCTCGAACTTGTGACCGGCACTGTCGAGTCGCGAGTTTGAGTCCTTACAGAGGCGTAACGGAGAATATAACCCCCTCCCCCTGCAAAGTCAGGTCTTAGAACCCAAGCCGGATCTTACAAAGGGCATCCGTCAGGATTTGGAACTCTTAGAACAAGTGGCGTAACGTACACCTCCGCATTGAAGGGGGCCAGGATTCTAGAGGGCCCAACGCCTTACTTAAACCGAGTACGTATCCATTGTAAGATCCGATTTTGAGCCCAAAACCTGACATTGCAGGGGAGCCCTAATAGTCTCCGTTACGCCTCTGTCTGGAATCCTGCCCCCGTGATTAAGGGTGCACTTTACACCACTGAATCCTTATACCACTCAAGTCCCGCCGTGTTGAGAACCCAATGCACTTAAAGTATTTCGAGGCTCAACGTACTCCCATTGATCTAGTGTGGTAGTTTAATGAGTACTGGGCCGGCTCAGTTGTCGTCGTCGTCACTTGACCATGGCTGAAAATCATGAGGTCCGTCGCCAATATCCCTCGTGTTAGTACGTAGGGTGACGTAAAAAACACTCACTCACTTTCTGATATTTGATTATATTGTGGTTGCAGTTGCCTAGGGGTCAAGGTCACGGATTCATGGCTGGCGTTGCCGAGTCGCGTGTTCGAGTCCTGATGCCACTGAAGATCTTCCGTGTAGAGAGGCTGATACACGTTAAATCTGCTGTGGGCTCAAAGACCTTCCATTTACATGGTGTGGAAATTAAAATTGAGGTTCCAGCTCAGGTGTTGTCTTCGTCATTTGACAGAGGTTCAAAATTACAAGGTCCTTTGCCAATAATCCTCATGTTGCTATGTATGCAACGTTAATAAACACTCACTCATCTAATTATGTTATTAGCCAATTTGAGAATCTGATGGTAAAAGAAATAATTAGTTGACAACTGTAAAAAACTTAGTATCTATTGAATGAGAATCATTTACACTGAATTTGAATTTCGATACTGTGTCTAATAACATCATATTAAGTGGATGGCTAATTCTCTTAATCGGCATCCATTCGTCAGGTTTCATTAATACGTATAAAAAAACACAAGGAATTACCAAGCTTATGCTGTGTGTTATCTGATAAATCCTATAATTATTTGATCCCGTTAATTGCGTTCAAACAAAAGATAATCTCAAGTTAATATCGATATTGAAATCTGTGTTAGATATTTAAAACTTTACGCCCCATATCATCTCTTAAGACATCGAAATCAAAATATCGTTATCTGATAAATAATTGCGTACGGATAATTAAATTGATAAGACGATTACATGTAGCGATGCATAATAATGTATGTACTCCCCCATAGATCATTATGGACTGACCTTATTATATTATACCGATAGATGTTCTCCAAATTTAATAGCGTTCAGTGAAGAGGAAATCGATACGACGTCGATTATTATATCGAAAAGGAGCTGGTATCGCCCTATCGGAAACTAATTTAGAGGCAAATGATTAAAATTAATGGCACTTTAAACAGAAAATATATTAAGATGACATGTGCAGCCTGTCGTAAATGAAATATTAATTTGGGATAGATTTGTAGTTATTTTAAGGTGTTATAAAACAGCGAATTTGCTTGTCTGTGCATGTGATGGCATTTGTTAATTGGATTGTTTGTGAGAAATAGTAATTTTTTTGGTTTGGTAGTTAATTTGATTTGTTGATCCTGCATGTATTTCAATTTTAAATAATAAAATTTTCTAAGGTTCTATGGTCAGAAAAAATTTGTGTGAATACTGAAGGTGACTGACTATTTTAGGAACCATGATTTTGAAAAAACGTTTCTCAAACTGTGGGGCGCGCCACCCTAGAGGGCATAATAATTCTACGGGGGAGAGGGCGAGCATGTTGAAAAGTCGAAAACAAAATATTATTTAGAAAATATTGTTAATTTACTGAAAGTGAACTAAATACATTATGTGCAGCTCTAAACCCTTTGGGTGAGCTCGATTCTCTGGAGTAAGTAAGTAAGTAAATACATTCTGACGTAATAAAAATAAAACTAACATTTACATTGATATAATACACTTATAAATGTATCAATACTGCACAATGTATTTGATAATTTAAGAATACAAGTTAAGATTAAGTTTATTAATTACCAGTGACTCTCTCTATGGGCTTGTCATGTATAACATTATATGCAAAAATTATATATAACACTTAATTTGTTAATTTGTAAGGTTTATAAATAATCTCTTGACTGCCGATTAAAAGTTGCGCGATTCGCTCTCAATGCCTCCTTTTCCCACGCAGGGGCACGTATGTGATGTATTGAGGGAGGAGGGGGGGAAGAAAAAGAATAAATAAGGAAAAATCCTCTGATATATACGCGTAAATTCTTCGCAAACACTGTCAACATCCTTTTATTGTATCCCAAAACCTTCGGGATACTTTTAAGAATAGCAGTGCACTGAAAAGACCGTACTTTGGATAGACGTATATGTACGTCTGATGCATTTAACCAATTTAGCGAGACGTATATATACGCCGGAGGCACTTAAAAGGTTAAAGTACTATTGTAGCTTTAGCGTAAAAGTATAGTGTTATTGAATTCAATACATTGCTATTGTATGGAAGGGGGAGGGCGATAAAAATTGTGTTGGAATATTGAGTCACAAATACTGAAAGTTTGAGAAGCACTGGTATAAATGAATAATGTATTATATTAATTGTTAGTTGAATTAGAATATACGTATAAAGTTGTTTTAAGAATATTTTTATTAGAAAAAATGATTTAAATATAATTTTTTTGGCAAAAAAAATGAAGAAAGAATGACATTTTCAAAACAGTCTCTTTTTTATCAAAAATGCTTTTATAGGAATAATATCTTGCTTGTAGCTAGGACTACTATACTGAGGCTAAACTAGGTTTTTTGAAAAGTTCATATTTTTTCTGAGTTTCGATCAATTGAAATAATAACAGGTGTTATTTTTGTTAAAATTTCTCAATTCTGATGAATTAAAATGTGAATAATTCCAATTCTAAATTATGTTTCAAAAATCCTAGTTAAATTTATGCGAATAGTTGTCGAGTTGCAAGTGCAACGTTAAGGTTGTCTGCATGTAATGTTAAGCCTAAATATGGAACCCTTTCTCCGATTAAAAAAAATCGCTTAAACATTAATATTTTACATACTTTATCGTACTATTTATTTGTATATGAATTAATTCATTGTTAGTTTAAAATATATTCTGTATTTTCCCTTTATGCTTTAATGTAAACGGTGTGTTTTTGGAATGCTTTTTAGTTTAAAAATACTGCTTATAACGAATGGATTATAGCTGTGAATTTGTGAATGTAACTTTAATATTTGATATTTCTATTTCCTTTCTTCTATCGCTCTCGTGCAATTCAGAACGAAGAAAATGAAAACTAAATCTAAACCAAAAAAGCTCGAAAATTCGATTTGAAACAATTTTCGAGGTTGAAAATAGAAACCGAACCGACCCATCTGTTTTTCCTCGAATCTAAACAATTTATATTTCGATGTAATGAAACGCATTGGAAAAAGTTAAAAATCACTGTTTATACCTCTCATTGTTTCTCACTGCTTACCTACTTTTTTTATTCTATGTTTGTAAGTATTTTAAGCTGAATGATCTCTGAAAAATTTCATAAGAAAACTTTCCGAATTCAAATGTGGTTTAAAAAGAAAATCAAGGAAGATATAAATGGTAGTTATGTATTTATACCGTCAACCCGTTCGTCAAATGAAAAGATGCTGCCAAATTCCGCGATATACAGCCAAATTTGGAAAATTGTTCCCACGCACGTGATCTCACGCATAAGATGACAGCTTTTGGCGATGTTTTTTGATTTGGGTAAATTGGTTAACGATATAATACTTAAGTGCCAGAAAATTCTATTTAGCAAAGAAGACGTCTATCGAATAATGAGGATAATAATTCGCCATGAATAAAGATGTGGGCTAAAATAGGATGCTACAATTGCTACCAAATAATTCTTTTTTGTACCTTCTTCTCAACAATTTACTCCAACTTTTTTATTACTTTTGTTTGTTGTTGGTAAACTATTGAATGCTAAAAAACTTCCAAAAGCAACTAAAATTTCATCAAGGTGACAAACGAGTTAACAATGCCATAATTCAAAAGCAAAAATTATCTTAGAAAAATTTAGGTATCAACATTTAGATTGTGGAATCATTATTCACACCAGCATATTTTCACTTATTTTCCAAACAATTTCAAAGTAACCCTTAGTTATAAATTATTATTATTCGCCGAGGTTTAATATTTCTTTACTTTTATGTCTCAGTTGTGACTTTTGACTAATTGTCTGGGTTTTAGCGATCCATTTTAAACTACATGTTGATAAAAAAAAAATCGAAACTTGTGGCAAAAGGAAGTGTTGCCACAGATTGCTGTAATTAATGGTCTTGGTCTGTGTATCTTGAAAGGTTTGCGTGTTGTTGTTTTCTGACATTTCTTTAAACGAATTAAAGTTGGAATATTTTTTTCTTAAAATACCACACTTAAATCCCCTCCCCTTTAAAAGTATTTTTTGTCACTTATGTTATAATGTTCTGTCATTATTTTTCTTTTTCGAATAGATAAACAGTTTCTGAAAAATAAAAGATACAGATGCTTGAAAAAACATTGTTAATTAGAGATGGCGGTTTGAATGAATATTTTTTCCCTTGGTTTTTAAGAAATGCTTCTTCAATCGATAGCAAAAACTTTGAGACTCACAAACAAATAGAACGAGTGTTTTGAGGAAGTAGAAAAAATATTCTTTAAAAATTTTAAAGCATAGTTTTGAAAAAAAAAATTTTTTTTGTACATTCCAATTAAAAACCAGTCCTTAAATAGGAAATATATATATATATATATATATATATATATATATATATATATATATATATATATATATATATATTTGGCTAGTTGATGAATCAAATAATTATGTTTACGGCAGTAAAATGTTCTTGGAAACAAATTTTGTTGAATATGTTCTTTTTTACATTTTGTATTTATTTGTTTAAGAAATATTTTTAGATAGATTTTTTATTTAGAATAATTGGTTATCAGTTATTGTAGGAAACAAACGAAATTGCCAAATCTTTTGTTTGTGTTGCTGTAATTTTCATAAAATTTTGCTCCTTATATATAGAGAGAGTCAGTTTTTTTAAAACTTAAATAAATAGCATTACATCTTCATTCTTAAAATTTTATTTCATTATTATTTCAATTTAAGAGGGGTTTTTTATTTACTTTTATATCGATATAAAATATCCATTTATGGGATTGAATTAACATATTTTGGTTAAAAAAATGTTTAAATTTTAAATTCTTATTATCATAACGTTACTAATGTGCTAAATTCATAGTTATCATGTGATATGATGTCATAGTTATATGATAACTATAAACAGCTTCTTCCAGCCAATCAGCTTAGAAAATCATTATGACGTCATAGTCACATAACTATAAACATGTTCTTCCAGCCAGTCAGCTTATAAATTCATATGACGTCATAGTCACATAACTATAAACATGTTCTTCCAGCCAGTCAGTTTACAAAATCGTATGACGTCATAGTCACATGATAGCTATAAACGTGTTCTTCCAGCCAGGCAGCTTATAAATTCACATGACGTCATAGTCACATGATAACTATAAACATGTTCTTCCAGCCAGACAGCTTATAAATTCATGTGACGTCATAGTCTTATGATAAATGCAATCACGTGTTTCCAGCCGATCAGTTCATGCGCCTCGCAGTTGCTAACTTTTGATTTTTACGGGAAAACTTTCTTTTAAAAGGTACATATTTGTCAACAATAGACAGACTTCTCCAAGTGGTTATGGTTACGACCTTGTGGCCGGCATGTCATGAGTTCGAGCCCTAGCGCCACTGAAGAACCGACGTGTAGTGGGGCAAATGCTCGTTAAATCTGTCATGGCCTTAGGTTTTCTCGTTGGTAGTGTGGTAGTTTGAAGAGGTTTGGACCAGCTCAAACTTTGTCCTTGTTATTGACCCAGTTTCAAAATTGTGAGGTCAGTCGCCAATAGCCAAAGTGTTGCTTTATAGTGCTACGGTAATAAACATTTACTCATTCACATTAACCCCTTCGAATGATTTATATTGACTAATTATTTTGTTTAAATAGGCCTTTGAACAATATAAGTAATCAAATATAACTAACATTTTTATGTCCGGTATATTTATTTCGTTTTAAATGCTTCTGATTGGCTGTTTCTACCTGACTTGAAATGGGCTCGTGGGACATCATAGTCACATGATAATGATAACCACATGTTTTTAGCCAATCAGTTCAAAATCTCATGTGACGTCATAGTCATGATAAAAGCAATCGTGCATTTCCAACCAATCAGTTCATGCACTTCGTTGTTACCAACTTTTGATCTTTTCAGAAACTTTCTCTTATTAAAGTAAAGAGTGTTTTTTTTTTCAGGTATAGAAGTTTAAGTTGGCATTACTTTCCAAGATCGGGACCGATTTAACAGCTGTCAAGTGATTTATTCTCAGTTTGGTTTGGCAATTCATCAAAACGATCATCAAGCAAGGCGTTGATTCGTCGAATGGGTCCAAAACGAGATTGCCGTTGTTCCCAATTTTCATAAGGGAATTTTTATTGATGAAGCGCACTTCTGGTTGAATGGCTACGTCAACAAACAAAACTGCCGCATTTCGAGTGAAGCTAATCCACAAATGTATGTCGAAACACCGTTACATCCAGAAAAACTGACTGTTTGGTGCGCTTTATGGGCTGGTGGAATCCTTCTTCAAAAACGATGAAGGCCACAACGTTACAGTCAATGGTGATCGGTATAGAGCCATGATTACTAACTTTTTCATTCCTTAATTGAACAATCATGATGTCCAGGAGCTGTGGTTCCAACAAGACGGCGCAACATGTCACACAGCTCGTGCCACAATCGATTTATTGAAAGACACGTTTGGTGACCGCCTAATTTCACGTTTTGGACCTGTGAATTGGCCTCCAAGATCTCGTGATTTAACACCGCTAGACTATTTTCTGTGGGGCTATGTAAAGTCATTGGTCTATTCGAATAAGCCACAAACGCTTGACTATTTGGAAGACAACATTCGCCGTGTTATTGCCGATATACGGCCACAAATGCTGGAAAAAGTCATCAAAAATTGGACGTCCAGATTGGACTATATTGTATCCGAGCCAGCCGTGGCAGTCCTATGCCAGAAATCATATTTAAAATGTAATGCCACAAGATTATCTTTCGAATAAAAAAATTCATGTCAATTGAATAATACATCGTTGTTTTATTGCAATTTAAAGTTTATACCTCTAAAAAAAACCCGTTTACAAATTTGCCGGCAACAATAATGCACATAGGTAGACAAAATGCATTTTATTTAAAACTACATGCATAAAATAATAATTTTTTCCTAATTTAAAAATCTTTTGAAGAATGCTTTTTCGCTAACATTTGAAAATCTTTACCCAATTATGAAATTTGAAATTTTACCTAAGTTTTATAAATAGAATAGCAAGTACAATTAGTTTAATGTCTGTTTTGAATTTTCAATGGAGGACATGTGTTTGTCTTTATTATGTGACTATCATGAAATCAGCCCATTGGTGTCGTACAATAAATAAGCCGCGCAATTTTGCGGTTCAGTCACAGGAAAGGTCGACATATGAGTAGGCTTCCCTCCCGTGAACTTGCTCTTAATGTACGTACATTCTAATCTTACATTTCAATTTTAGTACAAATATGAAACTCGTTTTTAAGAATACATCTTATGAAAACATGTATGACACTTTAAAAAAAAAGTTTGAAATCATGCAAAAAGAATTTTATACTTTAAAAAATCGCAGCAAATTTTTTATATAAATTCTCAACCAGCAATTTGCTTTCTTTGAATATATAAATCATATTATATTTTCATCATTTGTTTTTCTTGAAGCATAAAGACGGAGGAGAAAGATCAAAGAGTCAAATTTCTGCCAAAGTTTTCAAATATGTTATGCGGAAAAAATGTTTCCTGTCATTCTCTTATATTATAAAATCAATGGTTGAAAATATCTTTTTAGAATGCGGGAGAAATGATATATTTATCTTTTTTTACATACATTGTCATGATATATAGTAAAATATTTCTTAGAATTTTTTCCCATTTTAGATCTGGCTTTTTATTTGATGAATTGAATTCTGGTTTTATTTGAAGGGACTTTTATTGATTCTTTTAAAATACTTTTTAATTTCGAAGGGTATACGGTATGTGTTTGATTCGTTTTACATGCCGGCTGAATATTGAATGAATATGATACAAGTACACAAATTTTACTCTTTATTAATTATTCTTTTAAATTTAATGGAAGTATTGAAAATTACTTCGCTATTTTATTAAAATAAATACATTGTGGCTAAGTTTCTGGCATTTTTAATGGAAAGTTTTGAAGTTCAACTATGCTACATAGAGAAAAATTGTTACTTTGATTTTTTTTTTAACGTTAAACTACACAAACCCGTAACACTTTTGAAACCCAGTACCACTAAAGACCCGCCGTGTAAGCGATGATATTGTCGAGAGCTGAAACGTCCTTTCCCGTTGGTGTGGTAGTTAGACGCTCAGGTGTCGTCCACCTCCTAAGTTTGAAACTTGGCTGAACAGTGCGACGTTAATATTCAATCAATCAATCAATCAATTGTGGCGGACCTAAGTTTGAAACTTGGATACCCTTACATAGTATCTAGAGATAGCAATATCGAACCAAAAGTTCAATACCGGTATTCGGTATATTTTAGATCTTAATACCGGGATACCGCTTTTAGTACCAGTAGTAGAAATTTTAGGGAAAGAAAGAAAATACTGATGTTCATTGGCGCACACAAAGAAGGAGGGGGTCCGAACCCCCACCCCGCAAAGCCCTTGATTTTTTTCCGATTGATTATAATTCTAAGTATATAGTACGTAAAATTAAATTGTTATTAATGATTAATTTTATTAATGAATGCTAACTATTTATTCAAAAATTAGTTTTTTACTGTGTTTTGTTCCCGAAAATCGACAAAATCAAAAGGAACTTGATACAAGAATGGTGAACTTTCGACCCCGGACCCCCCTTGAAAAATTCCTGTGTGTGCTACTGCTGATGTTTCTTTGCGTTATTTGCCAGTTTTATTAGAGTGTAATTAGCATAAAAAATTAATTTATATTTTAAAATTTTAACAGTGTATAAAGAATCACAAAAAAGTAAAGGAACATCTTATTTAGTTAAATCACAAAAGAAGTGTAAATATCACTATTCAGTCTGTGGTACTATAACAAATTTTTGAAATGCGATCTTAAACATGCATTAATTGTTCTGTCATTAAGCCTGGAACCTAATTATGTGCACAAATTACCAGCTGTCTAAAATGCTTTTTCGGCATCTACTCTAGTTGTTAGTATTGTTAGCAATACGCGATATACTCTTTTTCCAAGTATTTACCTCTAAATGTCTCATCTTCAAATAAATCGATTTCTCGTCGGATGGGGTTTTGGATATAGCTAATTTCTGTATTGTATTTTGGTTTGTTTTTTTTACTCATCGCTAACTCTAATTTTTGTTCAAGATAAATTCCTTTTCACTATCGACATTAGTGTCATAATCATCTTCGATAACTCTGTACCGAATTCCTTCTGAATGTGGATTAAGATTGTGTAACAAATTTTAAGAAAATTTACCATAAAACTTGATCAAATTTGAATTGGTTAGTCTCTTTTCTTCTTTTTCATTTTCATTTTTAAAATCAAGATGATATGTAAATACAAGTATGAAATATGCAAATAAAGGGTGTTCTTTTAGAGGTATAGAACTTTAAATTGCAATAAAACAACGATGTATTATTCGATTGACATGAATTTTTTTTATTCGAAAGATAATCTTGTGGCATTACATTTTAGATATGATTTATGGCATATGACTGCCACGGCTGGCTCGGATGTAGTCCAATCTGGACGTCCAATTTTCGATGACTTTTTCCAACATTTGTGGCCGTATATCGGCAATAACACGGCGAATGTTGTCTTCCAAATGGTCAAGCGTTTGTGACTTATCCGCATAGACCAATGACTTTACATAGCCCCACAGAAAATAGTCTAGCGGTGTTAAATCACAAGATCTTGGAGGCCAATTCACAGGTCCAAAACGTGAAATTAGGCGGTCACCAAACGTGTCTTTCAATAAATCGATTGTGGCACGAGCTGTGTGACATGTTGCGCCGTCTTGTTGGAACCACAGCTCCTGGTCATCATGATTGTTCAATTCAGGAATGAAAAAGTTAGTAATCATGGCTCTATACCGAGATCACCATTGACTGTAACGTTGTGGCCTTCATCGTTTTTGAAGAAGTACGGACCAATGATTCCACCAGCCCATAAAGCGCACCAAACAGTCAGTTTTTCTGGATGTAACGGTGTTTCGGCATACACTTGTGGATTAGCTTCACTACAAATGCGGCAGTTTTGTTTGTTGACGTAGCCATTCAACCAGAAGTGCGCTTCATCGCTAAACAAAATTCGCTTATGAAAATCGACCATTATTTTCGAAATAAAATTGCACAATTTGAAAGCGTTGTTTAGGCGTGAGTCTATTCATGATGAATTGCCAAACGAGAATAAATCACTTGACAGCTGTTAAATCGGTCGCCATCCTGGAAAGTAATGCCAACTTAAACTTCTATACCTGGAAAAAAACACTCTTTACAATGTGAATAACAAACTCACCAATTTTAAAAAATATCAAAATATCACTCACTTTCTTCACAACTGCAGACATGTTTCCATGTTTTCACAGATACGAATATCAGACTACGAATCCTGAGTGTGGTCAGTATCGCTCTGAGCTGTAATAGGATATTTTTGCCCCCCTTCTTGGATGATTCACATATTTTCACTTCTCTTGATTGTACGATACAACTTTATATTCACAGTATAATTAATTTTGCCCGTTAGGGAAGCATAAAAACCAAAATCTATACTATTTTGCTATGTTGGCAATCCCAGAACATATAGTGGAGACAATTAAAAAAAATTCAAGTGACGAGTTCGTGTCAAGCATGTTACTGAAGACTCGGCGTGTAGAGAGGCTCAAAGTTCCCCCGTTGGTGTAGTGTGGTAGCTTGGAGAAAGGGGAGTCATCCTCGTCATATGACAGTAGTTCAAAATTTTGAAGTATGTCGCCAATAGCCCTAGTGTTGCCTAATAGAGCTACATAAACAGACATTTATTTATTCCACACTAGTCATGACCACGATAGCCGAGGGGCATGGCCGCATACTCGTGGTCAGCGATGTTACCGTCAAGTCTTGGGTACGAATCCCGGTGCCATTGAAGATCCGCTGTATAGAGGGGATGATACAAGTTAAATTTGTCGGAGTTCAGGCGTGGTACGGAAGTTTGGAGAGTGGGGGCGATAGTGCAATGTAAATAGACGATCACTCACTTGAGCCTCGTCAGATTTAACGTGCATCGGAACATGTACTCCTGGGGTGTCAAACTTGCAACCCGCGGGCCGCATGTGGCCCACAGCGAGCATTTTTGCGGCCCGGCCTGTATATCAGCACACAATATTATATTATAAAATATCAAAATTTTTCTACTTAAATAAGAAAGATAGTAGCAGAGAAGACATGTCAAGTGACAAGACAAACATTAAATTTTTCTTGCTCTTTTATTTATGTTTATTATAATATATAATTCGAAAAAAACTTACGTTTCAAGGAATATTGATTTTTTTTGCGGTCCACCTTGCGTTAAACCTTGTTTGCTTCGTCCAAGTTAGCCTTTGAGTTTGACATCCTTGAAGAACACGGCGTCTTCTGTGGCATCAGAACTTGACCACCTGGTTACTGCGGCCACAGGATATTTATTTTCAGAATACATTATATATATATATATATATATATATATATATATATATATATATATATATATATATATATATATATATACAGTGACTCCCAAAATTGAGAGTACACTTAATTCCGAATTCACCATCGGATCACCAGGTGTAGAAATTGATACGCTATGTTAACGCACTTTTTGTACATTCAAAATGCATACATTACTCTTCCAAATAACATTAAACGTAAGATGTGGAAATTGATTGAAACAAAAAATATGAAGGTTTGAAAGAAAAACTACACCATTTTAATGTCACAAAATTGAGGGGTACACTTCTTTAATCACTATACCAAAACTACTAGTAATTTTTAAATAGAAATTTGATAATAGTTCTATGATAAAGGAAGGTTTTAAAGGCTATCTGATAACAAATTTATGTTTGTGATTTGATGTCTTGATTAAAATTCGGAAGGAAACGACGATTTTAATAAACTGTCAAATGAAGGTAAATCCCAGCGGAATATTGCTAAAGTAGTTGGACGAAGTGTTAACTGTATCCAAAAATCCTGCAAAAATTTAAAAGACTGGTATACTGGCAAATAACGAAGGAAGAGCGAGAAAGAAAATCATGAACTCTATAACCAAGCGAAGAGTTATACATCAAGTGAAGATTGATCCTAAAATTAGTGCTGCAGCCAGTACCTCTAATACCTTAGGTCGATCGGTTTCTGCAGAAACGGTACGAAGAGTCCTAAGAAAGGCTGGCTATAATGGTAGAGTAGCTCGAAAAAGCCCTTAATTGGTAAGAGGAATAGAGTCAAGCGATTGAAATTCACTAAAGAACACATTTTAAAGCCTCAACAGTTTTGGAACGAAGTCATTTTCAGCGATGAGAGTAAGTTCAACATCTTCGGCAGTGACGGTTGTCGAATGGTGTGGCGTAAACCAAATACCTTCACACCACCCAAAACACACAACTCCTACTGTGAAGCACGGAGGTGGGTCGGTGATGGTTTGGGGGTGTATGGCTTGGGAAAGCTAGTATTCATTGATGGAATCATGCACAAGATGGCTTTTCTTAATATTCTGCAAAATAATTTGAAAGAAAGTGCTGATAAATTGGGACTGGGGTCGAATTTCATATTCCAGCAAGACAATTACCCCAAGCACACTGCGTTTGTTGTAAAAGAATGGCTGCTTTACCATTGTCGGAATCAACTTAATACACCTCCACAGTTTCCCGACTTAAATGTTATCGAGAATCTATGGCGCCACCTTGAAAGAGCTGTGCAAAAACATCAAATTACAAGCAAGGAACAATTGAAATCGGTATTGCAAGAAGAATAGCTGAATATTGCTCCCGAGACCACTAGACATCTTGTGGAATCGATGCCTCGGCGATTGGAAGCTGTCATATCAGCAAAAGGTTATGCTACTAAATATTAACTCTTTATTATTCATGATTTATGCAGGAAAATAGATGCATGTACTCAATTTTGTGGCTATTAATTTCTGTTAATTTTCTTTATAAGTTATTATATGTATGTTTAATCTATCAAATATTTTATTTTATCATTCAAAATAATGAATTATGATCTAATAAACGCATCTATGCTTAAAGGTTTTAATTATTTCCCTCATTTAATATAATTTTTTTCATTCTAAACATTGATTCCCATTTTAAAAGTAGGTGTACTTTTTGGGAGTAACAAATATATTCTAATCTGTTCTAAGGTTCGAAACAGCTTTCGTTATGATTTAAATTAAATTAAAAATGCTTTTTCTCGTATATTAAAGTTTAAAATCTATATGTATTGTTATTACTATTAATATAAATCTACTTTCTATCTTCAAAATATTTACATTAACGCTGATTTTAAAGCTACTTGTGCATTTAATGTTGTTTGCGTTCTTTGTCTTTGTTCTTTCTAAATATAAATCGATTTTAAACGTTTTCTGTGACCCTCTCATACATATTTAAGCAAACAAGCTTCATCAAATAATAAATATTTACTTAATTACTATCAAATATTTAAAATATATTTTGTGTTCTTTCAATTTAAACACGCTGCAAATTCGTATACATCATGACCGTGGAAATGCCCTAACACACACGGATTAAAAGCAAGGATTATTGTAAAAAAAATAATAAATAAATAAATAATAGATATTTATTTGTTTAAAGTCAAATGAAATTACAAATAGCTTTACTGAAATAGTTTAAATTAATCGAATCACACATGTGATCTTAAAGTGTTTTTAGCTTACGTTTTTGGTCTAAAAATTATAAGTAGTGAAATCTATTCAATTTAGGTGGTTTCGTATCTAAGCAGTAAAACGAATTTAATTTTTATTTATCTTTGGATCAATTTTATATTTAATACCTTTTGTTTTAAGAAACATTAAATTTATAGTCAAACGATTCTCTGCCATGTTCAACAATTCTTGACTTGAAGAATTCTGCTATTTACAAGCAGCTGTTTCCAATTCTCTTTTGCTTTATTGCTTCTGGATTTTTGTGTTTTTTTCCAGTTGTAGAATCCGTGATTAGTTTGTGTATTCTTTTTATTTTAACTTTTTATGTTGAAATAAGGAAGTGTGTTCAAAGTGAAATAAATAATCGCAATCTTACATTTAATTTACTTAAATTCGATATGCATGAAAATTTGTTTCTATTGAACTTGCATTTAAATTGCCTCTTTATTCAGTGAACGCAAATATATAAAATCGGCTTTTTTTTTTGGTAAGTTATTGATTGTTCTTTGTAAAATTCTTTTGCTTTATATTATATTATTTTGATTAAAATACCTTTACAAATTTTGTATCGTTATTTTTTCCTAAAAAGGAAAAATTGTGTAACTTTTTATGCACAATATTTATTATTAGTGGTGCGGTCTTCGTCTATTCCGACAAGAGGCCGTGGTAGCCTAGTGGTCAAGGTAACGGATTCGTGGCCGGCGTGTCATGAGTTCGAGCTTGGTACCGCTGAAGACCCTCCGTGTAGGGGCACGATGCACGTTAAATCTGTCGGGAGCTCAAACATCCTCCCTTTGGTGTGGCGTGGTAATTAGGAGAGGAGGTGCCAGCTCAGGTGTCGTCCTCGTCACTTGACCTTGGTTCAAAATTACGAGGTTCATCGTCCAAAGTCCTCGAGTAGCTGAACAGTGCGACGTTAATATTCACTCACTCGCTGCTATATGACGACGTGGCCTTATTTAATTCGCTGTACTTTATGAAGTTAACGATGTTAGATCCTTTATAAGTGTGATACAGTTCTAAATTTGATCTTCGCCGCGGGCCATTTTCTTGAATTCCTCCAAAAATAAATTTTGAAATCTTCCTTTCGTACATGCTTATCTGTTCGAGACATGGACCAAAGTTCACAAGCATAAGTTAAAACTGGTCTTAAAAAACTTTTATACAATAGAACATGTGCGTTTCATTCCACCAAAATGGAAGTATATATATATATATATATATATATATATATATATATATATATATATATATATATACATTGTTTTATATTAAATATGAAATCACATGTATGTTCTATTTTAAGTTTGTAAGATAAATTTTGGTATGAGGCATGATAGATAATGCATGATCAATTTGATTACGCCTAAGTAAAAACTATTTTTCTTCCCTTAATTTTATAATATCGTACTAGGAGAGTTGGATAAGTGATACATCTGTTCTATCTAGTATGTTTAAAAAAAAAACAAAATGAAATCAAATCATTTTTAATAGTCGATTCAACGTGCGTTCACTACAATTTCTTCCTTTTCTTTTATGTAAACCATTATTAATCACTGCACAGCTGTGGGCAGGAAAGACCGACATCCGGAGACAATTTGATTAATTGATATAAATCCTACCTTTTTCCCTAAAAAAAGACTTATATTGAAGAATATATCATTCTTAAAGATTTTTCAAGATTCAGGTTTTGAAACATAATGACATAAAAATAGAAGTCAGTCCTGTCTTGGAAACTATTTATCATATTTCACTGCATAAAGGAAGAAAAAAAAGCTTTAAAAATCACTCGACTAGAAAAAAGTCATCTACGTAAAGCTAGGATACCGTTCGCTTCTATTTGAAAAGTCAAAAATTCAAATAGGTTTATTCGCAAACCATTATATCAGTTTTTTTATATAGGTTTTTTTTTTTTTTTTTTGCTTTTTTTCTTGTTTTTTATATGGATTTCTCTAATTAAATTAAGCTGTGACGTATCTGATATGAAGCTTTTATTTACAGTAAATTTTCAGAAGAAATTATCACATTAATGTAACAAAAAGTAATATTTTGCATCAAAGTATTGAGTGAGGGAGAGTTATATTAACGTCAAAATTTAAAGCAACACGAGGGCTATTGGGGAGGACCTCTTATTTTTGAACTTCGGTCAAGTGACTTCGGGCTGTGGTAGCCCATTGGTCAAGATATCGGATCATGGCAGGCATGTCAGGAGTTCGAGCCCAGTACCACTAAAGACCCGCCGCGTAGGGGTGCGATGCACGTTAAAACTATCGAGAGCTGAAACGTCCTCCCTTTGGTGTGGTGTGGTAGTTAAGAGAGGGAATGCCAGCTCACAGGTGTCATCCACGTCACTTGACCATGGTTCAAAATGTCGTGGTCCGTCTCCAAAAGCTCTCGTGTAACTGAACAGTGCGATGTTAGTATTCACTCACTCAGTCAAGTGACGGGGATGACACTTGAGCTGGCACCCCCTCTCCTAACTACCACACCACACCAATTGAAGGACATGTAACCTGGAAAAATTTAACGTGCAGCAGCCTACACAGTGAGTGTTCAGTCGCTCTAGGACTAGAACCTGCGACACTCCGGTTAAGTTTCATTGTAGAGAAGCGCCGCGGTAGCTGAATGGTCATGGTCAGGAAATTGTGGCTGGTGTTGCTGAGTTGTGGATGCGAAACCAAGTGCCACTGAAAAAACGCATTTTAGAGGGAGGGGTTGATGCTCGTTAAATCTGTCAAGGCTCAGTCCTCCCATTGGCGTGACATGGTAGTTTGGTAAAGGCCCTCCAGCTCAGGTGTCTTCCTTTGTTCTTTGACCGAGGTTTAATATTACGAGGTCTGTCACCAAAAGCCCTCTTAAAATTGCCTCTACAATCCGGGATTGAATTCCTTAGGGGGAATTGGATCAATACTCTTATGTGGTCTAAGGCGGGGTTTCTTTTTCCTCTCCTTTTTTTTCTCTTTCCTAAATGTTTTCTCCCTTTTTTTCCCCTTTTTTGTGCGGTGCATTTATATTTTATATTTATATTACTTTTGATGTATTTTCAAGAATGCTGGAATAATGTATATTTTTTCTTCTCTTGCCCTTTAAGTTTCTTCTTATTATTTTCAGCTTTGTATGTGTATACCTTGCAATAACATATGTATTTCGTTTCATTTAACTTTAATTTGTACTGTGCAAATTTAATGTGTGCTACCGTATAAAATGTACACTATGATTTTGCTCAATAAAGGTTGAACGCGGGGGTGGTAGTTTCCCGGAAGATCGTTTTATAGCTCCTACCCTCTTTCGTGTGAGCTCGGTTCCCTTGGACATTCCACCAATAGCCCTCGGGTTGCTTTAATAAAATACTCATTATCATCATCATTATATCTGGTTAGACAGCCCCTCGTGGGCCAGTGCCTTCATTTGAAGATTCCTCCATAATGACCCTTTTTTTACTTTTGTTCTCCAAGTTTTCTTGTTTATAATCCCAAAGTGAGTCTTCCCATCGGAGCCTTGATCTTACATGCTTCCGAATCCCAGTGACTTTGAACTGCAGTTCTTTTTGGACAACATTATCATCTGGCATTCGAATCATATGGGTTATCCAATTCATTCTATTTATTTTTATGTATTTAACGATGTTAGGTTGTTTATAAAAATTCTGTACAATTCAAAATTGCATCTTCTCCAACTATCGTTTTCGCTTAAACCTCCAAGTATACTTGGTCGGTAGCCGAGTGGTCAAGGTATTGGATCGTGGCTGGCCTTGTCACGAGTTCGAGCGCCCAGTACCATAAAAGACCCGCCGTGTAGGGGAGCGATGCACGTTAAATCTGTCGAGAGCTGAAACGTCCTCCCAAGGGTGTGGTGTGGTAGTTTGGAGACAGAAGGGCCAGCTCAGGTGTCGTCTACGTCACTTGACCATGGTTCAAAATTACGTAGTCCGTCGCCAATGATTGATTGAATATTAACGTCGCACTGTTCCCTTTTGGCGACGGACCACGTAATTTTGAACCATGGTCAAGTGAACGACACCTGAGCTGGCACCCCTCTCTAACTACCACACCACACCAACGGGAGGACGTTTCAGCTCTCGACAGATTTAACGTGCATCGCTGCCCTACACGGCGGGTCTTTAGTGGTACTGGGCTCGAACCTGTGACAAAGCAAGCCACAGTCCGATACCTATACCACTCGGCTTCCCTCGTGTAGCTGAACACAGTGCGACATTAATATTCACTCACTCGTTCGGTTTTGTTATTGTCCAAGTCTCAGGTGCATATGTCAGAACTGGTCTAATAAAAGTCTTGTAAATTAAAAATTTTGCGTTTTATGGAAGAAATTTAGATTTAAAAACCTCCTCAGTCCATAAAAATCCTTATTTGCCAGGCATAATCAATACAACATACTCACTCACTCAAATCTCATCCACACTGCTATAAATTGGTAAAAATTACAGCTTCACTATAGATTTTTTAATATCAACGTGCTCTTTCTGAAAGTTTTAATATCTCAGACATCTGTACCTACCATTGTGACTCTAGGGGCCTCCATCGAGCGAAACCTTCCTATTAGCCAACCAATCCTTCTAAGCCATCCCTTTAAGTGGCCACTTTTTCCAGCGTGCAGATTAGGAAACGTGACACGTAGGCTCACCTGCCGCCCATTTATGTTTGGTCACGTTCCGAAACACCAGCTCAATGGACCGTTTCAATCTTCTTAAGCGGATCGATGGGTCCTTCAGTAGCTCGTCACGTGTCCAGTCTCGTTGAATAAGGATGAGATGGTTATGCCGTAAATAGGGGGGTGACTCGGGTACGTTTGTTGTTGAATGGCTGTTGAGATTATTAAGGTTTTATTTGTTTTGAGGGGAATTAGATTGAAGGTGTTGATGTAGCTGAGACTGTTTTCAGCTGATGTGATAGATATTTTTCGCATTTTTAAAAATGATACACGCTAATGTTGTTTTTTCACCTGTTAACTGTGGTGCCCCCGCTTGAGAGCCCGGAACTATGTATCACGGAAATCGAGCGATGACGAGTATACTCGTCAATCACAGATCAAGTTGCGCTGTTAAAATATTGGATCGGGATTATTTTATAAAATTTCTAACATTTATTTATGTGGTTTACATAAACATAAAGCAAGAAAAATTAAATACACATAAAGATAAGAATTTAAATTCTTCTTGTAGATGTATTAACCGAATCAGGGGTATTATACAGAATGGGACTTTGGAAATGGAACACCAGTAATACACTGCTGGACAATTGCTAAGGACGGATCACAAATTGCTATGTAGCATAACATTAAGCGAGACATGAGGCCTAGTAGGATAAAATATAGTTGCCACACTGTTCAGACATTAAAATAAAGAATATTTATTGTTCTGGAAAGTACAAAAGCTGTGAAACATCTGAAAGAAGAAAAAAATGTTCATTTGATCTGCGTACGGAGAAATGGAACAATGCATCTAAAAGTCAGCAGGCACCTTAAAGGTATCAGTACGGGATATGTCCACCGTGGAGTGTGATGCAACATTCCACACGTCGTACCATACTTTTCACAACATTATCCAGCAGCTGTTGAGGCAATTTATCCCATTCCTCTGTGAGTGCACGGATGAGGGTGTTCTTGTTTGTCGGAGGATAGTTTCGACCAACAACTTGCCTCCCCGAAGCATCCCACACATTTTCAATGGGGTTTAAATCTGGAAAACGCGCTGACCATACGAGACGTTGAATACCCTCGCTGTCTAGACAATTATGAACAGCGAGTGTTCGATGACATGCTGCGTTGTCGTCCATAAAAACAAATTTATCACCAACAGCACCACGGAAAAGACGAACATAAGGAAGTAGAACTTCATCAATGTATCGTTGGCCTGTCATAGTCCCATTCGCAACCACATGTAGGCGCGTGCGGCCATTGATCATGATCCCGGCCCATACCATGATACTGCATGTCGGATATCGGTCCTTTTCCTGGATATTTTCTGGACGATAAGCAGTACCACTCGCGCCAGATCAGTTGGCGTCTACAATCCGATGACAGACTGAATCTACTCTCATCTGAGAATAGTAGGCATGCCCAGTCCTGTTCAGTCCAATTGTGATGCTCACGACACCATTGCAAACGGGCAGTACGGTGCTGTCTGGTCAATGGGACACACACAACAGGTCTGCGTGCGTATAGTCCTCCTCCCCTCAAACGTCTGGCAACAGTTTTTCGGGAGATCTGCTTTCCTGAGGCAGCAAGAAACTGATTTGCCACCTGCTGAGCTGTGGTGCGCCTGTTCCTTTTTGCTGATAGGACGATATATCTGTCTTCTGCAGGCGTCGTACTTCTAACCCGACCTCCCCCGTGCCGTCTACTACACATTCCAGTAGTTTTAAATGACTTCCACAGCCGTGAAACAACGCTGTGAGCGATGTCGGACTCCCTGGTAACATCTGTTATTTTTCGCCCTTCTTCGACCTTCCAATAATTCGGCCACGCATAAAATCATCTATGTGATGTCGGGAAGACATGCCAAAAATTTTAAGTTCGTCTATTATATCTTTCCTGTAAAACTTTGACTTGAAACAACAACTGTCCACACGCGTCAAAACCTTTAAAGCTCTTATGAACGCTATCACGTGATGAACAGACGTGGAAAAAAAATTTGCATACTCATACTTCTTACTAATATCCCGCACTTATTCTAATTTTCCACATTTTGCTTCCTTTCATTTTGTGGTTGCTATGTATGATTGTGTTATCCGTCCTTAGCAATTGTCCAGCAGTGTACGATTTCTTCCTGATCTTATGTTTATGACAGTGTAACCCAGCGTTTCTCAAACTGTGGAGCGTGATAACTCTACGAGGGGACCGTTAGGATACTTAAAAGTCGAAGACTTAAGTTTATTTATTAAAATTATTAATTTACTGAAAATAATCGAAAATACATGTACACTGTATTTTGCAATTAATTTAATAATACTAAGTTAAGATCATAGGCTTGTCACACATGTATAAAATTATAAACAAAAATTAACATTTATCTTGAAGATTGGTACAATTTATAATTAATCTTTTAACTGCCGATTTAAAGTTATACGGTTCGCTCCCCAATGTCACCGTTTTCCACGTAGGCACGTGTATGTGATGAATTATAGAGGGGGTGTATGTGATGAATTATAGAGGGGGGTATGTGATGAATTATAGAGGGGTGTATGTGATGAATTATAGAGGGGGTGTATGTGATGAATTATAGAGGGGTGTATGTGATGAATTATAGAGGGGTGTATGTGATGAATTATAGAGGGGTGTATGTGATGAATTATAGAGGGGGTGTATGTGATGAATTATAGAGGGGTGTATGTGATGAATTATAGAGGGGGTGTATGTGATGAATTATAGAGGGGGGGAGAAAAGGAATAAATAAACAAATTCTCTTAAATAAAATCCTTCGCAAACACTATCAAGGTCCTTTTGTTGCGTTCCAAAGCCTTCGGAATTATTTTATGAATGCCACTGCATCGGAAAGACATACGTCCGGGACAATTAATGGTTTGACTAAGCGAGACGTTTTACGCTGGTGACACTTAAGAGGTTAAAGTCGTATTGTAGCTTTTGCGTCAAAGTATAGTGTTATTGAATTTAATACATTGTTATTATATGGAGGGGGCTAAAAACTATAATTGAAAATTGTGTCGCAAATACTGAAAGTTTGAGAAGCACTGGAGTAACCATTTCATAGCTGAGTAACTTCGGACCAGCATCTATCTATGGGCTCAGTGCCTGGTCGGTGTCACGCATTTGTCCCATGGCTGACCATACCTGAGGGAACCCTATTATAAATCAACTTTCCGATTTTTGCCTTTGCCCCATTTAGGCTAACATCTAAAAAACATTATCATCGCACATAAATAAGTCCGTTATGCGAAATTTACGTTATTTCACTCAATGCATACGAGGTATCTTAAATTTTTCAATGTTTTAATTTATTTGGCTTACTCCGCCCTGGCCTCAATTTGAGAATATGTTTTGTTTTTCTCAAAAATTACAATCTAAATAGCCAACGGGCAGTACTTTTTACGCAAGGCGAGCATTCTCGTCAATACACAAAATCCTGCAACTTTTCCATGACGAGTATTCTCGTCAATCACAGTTATAACAGGTTAATTCATTTCTTGCAGAGTTTGCATATTTTACTATGCTATTTGCTTCTCTTCGAATTAATGGTTTCTTTCTGTATAAAATATATTCCTTACAGCACCACCTACATTGTAATGCTCAATTGAAGTTAGCTTTGCCTGTTAAAGCAAAATATTACTGAGTTTTTATTTTTAGTATAAATCAAATTTTTAAAGACACAAGTTTGAATAATAAATGTATCTATACAAATATACTTTATTAGCGGATTTTTCTAGAACCTACCTTTAGTCAGTAGGCGAGGACAGTGTTAACATGTTGTTGATAGTATACCACTTACAAAAATTGGGACGCGATAAATATTTTAATACTCTTTTATTATACGTGTGAAATGTAAATTTTACCATTTAAAAATATTATCTGAATTGATATACGAAAAAACACCTCCAATTGATGTATTTTGATTCTAGTAGGTGTTATAGCAATTTAGTATATAGTGTAGCCTATTATTTATATATAAACAGGGCTATTCATAAATCTGTCCAAAGTTTCGAAGCGCAATAGTAAAAATAAGAGATTTACAGCAGTAAAGAACATTTGAAAGACTACACAAAAGCAATTCAAGTTTTATTCACACCTTATAGAACACCTAGGTGTTCTACCTTGGTTACACTGCATACATCACTGCGACAGTCCAATTCCTGCCATACTCTACTCACCTACCCAGGGATGTCTCAAAGTATGGACCAACTGGGCCCGGGCCCTGGATATCGTCTCGTTCTCAACTCAAGCCTTAATAAGACCATGTTTCGAATAATCTCTAAGGTCAAGTGTTATTTCCTGTTGTTATTCCGGTTTTCGGATGATAGGTCAATTAGCTACATGTGGTGACCGTCGTCCATGTATAGGCCTAGGCCTACCACCATGCACCTTCATTACTCATTCAGTCAAAAGGCGGAATTCGGTCGAACCGGTTACAGTGATTGTAAGTTATGCGCATTTATTTATTTCGGGTTATTGTTTGTACGAATATATGACGACGTATCCTATTTACTGTCTACTTTTAAGAGTCATAGGTGAAGCACATACATTTGTGTAGATGCTCAGAGCCTACTTTTGTAAAGGGGCCCCGGGCCTCAAGAAGTCTTAAGACGTCCCTGCACCTGCCACTTTTCATGCAGTTGGGCTACATCACATGGCAAAGGCGGTAAGAAAACTTAGTTTTATATAGATCGGATAACACGGAAATCAAAGACAGGATAACATGTGTGTCAATAAGGTTGATAGTACCATTTTGAGCAGAGTGTGGTAGGAACTAGTCTATCGCATTAATGTATGCCCGTGTAACCGAGGTCCTACACATAGCACACTTGTAAAAAGTATGTAAATAAACTTGAATTTTTTTCTGCCGTCTTTCATATGTTCTTTTTTTGCTGTATTCGTCTTAGTTTTTTTACTATAGTTCTTCGATACACTGGAGGGAATTATAATAACCCTGTATAATATGATTGCATATGTAGAATAACTTTCCCATGAATTTTATATTGCTTCTCTCTCGATTCTTGTGAGGAAATATTTTATAACAACTATTGTGATAACGGGTGTGGTTGACTTTTACTATATTATACAAAAAGTTACGTAAAAAAAGAATTTCAACTATTGGTCCATGTAATATCTTTTTTTTAACATTTACCCTAGCTAGTTTAAGTGAACAGTAGAAAATACTTTTGTGAATTCTTGTTCCCAAGTACAACGTAGAATGACATTGAGTAAGGATTGAAAAGATTTTTTTTAGTACATCTGGCTGTGGTTCAGAAAAAGTGTGGTTTCTATCCGGAACTCAATGTTATCTTTGCATTCGCTAGAAATTCTTGGTTAATGCGATATTTAAACGACACTGAAATGTCTTTCGCAAATCTTGATTAGTTTTTTTGTAAGTTGGTTAAAAGATATAAGAGGTAGGATCCGAAAGTTCGTGGACTCGATGTAAAACTTTTTACCTTGAACACATTTTAAAATACCGACGTTTAACCACCGTTAAAAATAATTTCCTTGGGCGATTATGCACTTTTGCCAACGATAGTGAAATCCTTGGAGGCAGTGCTGGAAGTCATTTTTTGCAATCATTTCTCAAGACCTCCTGCGTTGCTGTTTTTACATTATCATCTAGTACACAAAATAAAAATGCAGATTTTGTTTCATTAATAAGTGAAAATCACACTGAATTTAAGTCTGGAGAATTGGTGACATGTAAAAAAAAATCCCGATTTCAGTTTTTGTGAAACACAGTGGGATTATTTAGGGCCGATGTACCGATGCATTGTTTCGCAGAAGGTACTATTATTTCCTTTGCTACATCTAAGGCAGGGATTCCTAAAGTGGTATATTGACCCGCGCAGGGGTCTACGTCAGCAGGGGGGAAATTGGGGGGGGAGGGCCTATGAGCTGCAAATGGGAGGGTCTACAATTGTGGCTCTCATTTAACCAGTTCGTATCTTTAATTTTAACTTTCAATGAATGGAATAAATATTCCACACTCACAGGGGTTGTAATTTGTTTACTTACGCAATATTTCATTATAATATAAACATATCTAACTATATGACGAATTATGAAATATAGTGAGAAAGTTTTTAATCGCTTTTCCTAGTGTAAACAAATTTGAACTCGGTTGCCAATCTGTAATACAAAGAAAAAGAATGGACGCTACTAGCTGAGATGTAGAATTCAACCCAACAAAATATTGTACCAACCAACTTGTACGAGGGTGAGTCGGAAAATAAGTTTCCCCTATCGACTGTGGTCAGAATTGTGTACGAAAGTCGAGACGTAGAAGGAGACATTAAAGATAAGACATAAGTTTATTTTCTACCTAAGCACCAAGTACATTGAGACATTTGTCATACCGCTTGATAAGTTTCGAGAAGCCCTTCAGGAAAACTCAGGGCTTTGCATACGGAAGAAGAGTTTAACGGCTTGTTTGACTTCAGCATTGCTTCCAAAACGCTATCCGACGAGATTCTTCTTCAAAGCTGGAAATAGAAGAAATTCACTTGGTGCGAGATCAGGACTGAATGGCGGATGGTGTTGACGCTCCCAACAACCAAGAGTTGCAATATGGTTTTGCGTTGCCGTCGTCTAGTCATCCAACAACAGAACGCCAGATCTGAGAAGCCCGAGCCGTTTTTTCCAAATCGCCTCTTTCAATTTCGACAGGGTGTCACAATACCGCTTAGCACGTACCCAATGTACTAACGAATGATGTATCGGTACCTTGCTTGTTCTCCTGCTGTGTCGTCTTTCGCCCATAGCCATTAAACGCTTCTTCCGTATGAAAAGGTAGTTAGGAGAGGGGGGTGCAAGCCCAGGTGTCGTCCACGTCACTTGACCATGGTTCAAAATTACGTGGTCCGTCGCCAAAAGCCCTTGTGCAGCTGAACAGTGCGACATTAATATTCAATCAATCAATCAAATCCGTATGAAAAGCCATGAGTTTCTTTTGGTGGGCTTTTTCAAGCTTATCAAGCGGTATGACAAATTTCTCAATGTACTTGGTACTTAAGTTAAAAAATAAAGTTATGTCTTACCTCTAATATCTCCTTCTATATTTTGATTTTCATACACAACTCTGGCCACAGATGATAGGGGAATTTTATTTTACGACACACCCTCGTATATTTTTCAAAACAGTTCTTTAAAATTATTTTTCTGACGATTTGTTACAGATAGGCCGCCATCTTGGATTCCATATCGCTCGACAAGTGCTGCTTGCGGCATAACACTCCGATATCAAATTTTAGTTCTAATTAATACTCCAATGAAAAAAAATTATTTTATCACCATAAAATTAAATAAAGATTGGACGCGCGGAATATAAAACTATTCGATTCAAATTTTGTGAGTGAAATAAATTAACCACTAAAAACTATTCCAGAGTCGAAATATTAAACTTCAAACTTAACTCTGAAGTTTCGAATGATTGAAAAATTTAATTCTCATGTTCAGTTTAAGGAATAAAATATTAAACAAAATACCTGAAACCTGTTCAGGACAAAGGACAATTTCATTGAATGCAGGATACGTCCTAAATATAAATGCCATTCATCAATGAATTCCAACCTTGTTAGCGCCCGTGAAATAAAACACGGTCCATTAAGATATCTTGATGACTTTGGGGTATCACTATTAGGAGGGGATTTAGGGCAAAATTGACTTTTGATATTTGGTTTCAGCTTGTTAATGACTGAAAATGAAGCATTCCTGATTAAATCCCTTGGCCTTTGCACGGTTAATTAGTTGTGTACAGTACCTGTATCCTTAGGGAGGGTTTCTGCAGAAGTGAAACAAAACTTTGTGTTAAGATATGAATTTTGGTCATCATAATTTTGATTTATACGGTTATAGAATGTTTTAATCTTCTCGTTTTGATAGTTACGGATATTTCTAAGTCTAAATGATGGCTGAAGGATCATATATAACTAGTCGTACCATTTAAAAACCCAATTTTTGATTTAATATAAATGCTGTTTAGTAGTTATATTGAATAAAGTAGATTCCAAAGATGGATTTATGTATCAAGTCTGGTTGTTATAGTCCTTTTATAGTTAATCGAACCCTTTTATAAATTAGTTAATCGAACTAAGTTGTAACTTAATCCGCCACATCTGGAATTAGTCACCAAATCTGGAAATGGGATCTGAAATTAGTCGCCAGATGCGGGATGGGATTTGAAAATGGGAAATCATTAATCCTGATGATCCTGATCGGGACAAGGGAACAAAATGATTAAATTATTGTATTGTCATCGGTCCTGGACAAGTGAGCAAAATTTGGAATTAATCTGACCTTTTAAAGAAAGTAAGTAAAAATTGAGTTTAAAGATTACATACGAGTGAAGCTTATGAAATGATGTTAATTAATTTAAAAAGGAGAAATTCAGAAGTAATTTCAATTTAAGTATTTATATTGGTTAACGAATTATTATAATTTCTTTAAAAGTGCTTAACTATGTATCTAGAATAGGAGGGGGGGGGGCACTAAATTGATGTGACGTGATAGTCCCTTGATAACTGCAATCGCGTGTTTCCAGCCAATCGCCACTTGCATGGGCTTCGCTGTTGCCAATTTGGCTTTTGGCAGAAACTTTCTTTAAAAAGCATACATTTGTCGGCAATAATAATGCACATAGGAAAACAAAATGCACTTTATTTATTTAAAAATATACGTATAATAAAAAAGTTTTTTATTTTTAATTTTGAAACAGTTTTTTGAAGAATAGTAATATTTGAACATCTTTACCCAGTAGGCTCAATTCATGACATCACATGATAAAGAAAAACACGTGCTCTCCATTGATTTCAAAACAAACATTAAAGGCTCATTCACACCAAGGCGTACAAACGCCGAGTGTCTAGCGTCTAGCCAATCAGAGACTTCATTTCTCCCGAGATGAAGTCTCTGATTGGCTAGACGCTTAACGCTCGACGCTGACAGCCTTGGTGTGAATTCAGCTTAAACTAATTGTATTTGTTGTTCTATTTGTAAAACTCAGATGAAATTTCATATTTGGATAAAGATGTTTAAATGTTAGGGAAAAAAATTCTTCAAAAAATTTTTTAAAATTAAAAAAAAAATCGTATTTTATGCTTGTACTTTTAAATAAAATGCATTTTGTATACATATGTACCTTTTTAATAGAAAGTTTCTGCAAAGAGTAAAACTTGGCAACACCGAAGTGCGTGAACTGATTAGCTAGAAACAAAAGATAGTTTTTATCATGTGACTAGGACGTCACATGAATCGAGCCCATTATCACATTTGAAACTTAAAACAAGAAATACGAGTCGGATGTCAGTATTGAATTCAATTGAGAACACGTGATTGCATTAATCATGTTACTGTGATGAATTTTGCTCGTTGCAAACAAAATACTTTACTATTAGAAAACCGTCGTCTACTTTGACAGTTTTCAAAATGGGATGCGTTTTAAACATAAACTTCACAAATTATGCTTGATGTAATGTGCATTGTTTTTCTTATTCATGATTGATGCAATAAAACTAAACTTGATTTTTTTTTAATCTACGGAATTCTTTTAATTATTAAATCACGGTATATTTAAAAAAATACGTTTATTACGAAATGTCGTCTTTTTTAAATTAAAAAAAAACTTCTCAACTTAATGCAATCAGGTATTAAAGAAATGTTAATAAAAATACTTAGGAATATTAATAGAGCAATAATTTTAAACAGTTTTTCATACCTTTAAAATGACATACTTAGTCCCATTTACCGTATTTTTTAAAAAACTTTTGTTCTATATATATATTCAGATTTAGTTCACAATTCAAATAAATCGCTCCATAAGTCTATTAAAAATAACGAGTTGCAACTTTTTGTAAAATAACCTCACGCGTGCTTGGATCCCTCGTTTCATTAAATTACAAAAGAATCAGTCACAACTCTGTATATAATATTAATGTGTCTATAATTTACAGCATAATGATGATCTGTTATTTCCATTTTATGGCCTCTTATTTTAAATTACCCATAAAACGAAAATCAAACATCGAGCAATCATGGCGCATGTTTTATAAGTACCAGCTGATCAAACAATGCTGCAAATAAAAAAAAACCTAAAAAATTCTAATAAAAATCTTTAATTTGTCGGTTTTACATGCATCCATTAAATGAAACCGACGAATCTAACCATTTTCTTAAAACACGATCATAAATAATACTTACTCCATGCTTCATACTTATCCTCGGCATATCATTTTACCATTTGCTGAAAAATTCCTATTCAAGTGAGCTCGATTTTAGAAAGGCAAAGACATAAAAGCCTAATTATACATAACTCAACCCCCCTCATAATCAACCATGCATAGCCCTCACCACACAGTATAAAATATTCATTTAAATAATCTTAAATGTTGTAGAATTCGATATTTTTGCCATTCCCCCCCTTCCGATGGGCCCGCATATATTTATTTTTACGATCCAAAACTCCATTACTTTTTTTCCCATCCACGCTTGAAAGGTCTTGAAGGTTATATGCACTGGAGAACAATCCCATATTTCGATTCTTGGGCCCTGTAATAAATAAATAAATAAAGAATGAAGGAAAGAATAAATACTCATTTATTTTTATTCCGTACTTTTCCAAAATTCCACCAGATTCAATCTCTTAGATCACTATAACTCTTTTTTGGGGTAAAAACACTGATAACTGTTTTTTTGTGTCAAACGTATTGTGATTTTTTTTTTGCGGGATATCCTCTAGGAAGGCATTGGTCATTACCGGGGATTCTTGAAAATATTTTATGCCCACCCTTTTCCCCACCCCTGTTTTTATTCAGTGGTATATCGTACATGAATTGCTAAAAGTTCGAATCATTGGTTTTTTTTGTTTGTTTTGGAATCCGCATTTATATAGCTGTTCTATTGTTTTTTCTTCTCCTGGGCTATAAAAAAAGCACTTTGATATGGTTTCTATTTATCTTTATCTTATGTATTTTATTTATAAATATTCAGCTTTGGTTTTCGTTTGCGAATAAAACAAATGAAGAATTTCTTTGTTTTGTGGATAATATTTATGCGTGTGTCAATCAACAACACGTTACATACATAATGATTGTATGCTTTGAATTTTTTAATTTTGAAGAAATTTAAAATTGTTTTGCGTGAAATACTCTCTCTAAATCTTAGTTATTTATTATTTTTTTTAGCAAATATGCTGTTCTGATGTCGCGTTAGAAGTAGTACTTGAAAGTGGAACACTAAAATATATTTTAGTGTCTAATTCTTATGTCATATTAAATAAACCAGCTCTTATCCACCCGTTTTACTTGGTATTTCAAGATGTTGTATGACTATATATTGTTTTTAAGTTATTGATAATTAAATCCTATATCATTAGGCCTTCTCCTCCTGATGTGGTCTTGGTAGTCTAGTGCAGCTGTCGCCAAACTTTTTGACCTCACGGACCAGTAAAATCATAATTTAAATCCTACGGACCACTAATAGGATTTGTTAAATATATTTATTACAAAAATTGTGATCTAAGACCGCAATCAATGCATCTAAAAACATAACTTAAGGTATCCGACTACGTTCGGAACCATGATTTTAAAAAATCACATAAATGAATAATTTTCGTGTTATTTAGTGTCACTTAGATTAGAATACATATATAAAATTGTTTTAAGGACATTTTGACAAAAAAAGTTATTTAAAAACAATATTTTGGCAAAAAATTAACTTAGAATAACCTTTTTTTCAAAATGTTCTCGTTTTGTGAAAAATGGTTCTATTATAATAATATTTTGCCTGTATATAGTTCAGATATCTGTACAGAGGCTTAACTATGGTTTTGAAGAATTCACATTATTTTCAGAGTTACAACCAATTGAAATAATTATCGGCGTTTTTTTCTTAAAATCTCTCCCCTCTGTTGTCATAAAACATGGATATATAAACCCACTTCTAAGTTATATATTTCAAAAATTCTAGTTGAGCCTCTGTACAGAGGTTTGAGCTTTGGACAGGCAAAATATTATTATAATAGAAGCATTTTTCGGAAAAGGCGAATATTTTGAAAATGGGTCATTCTATGTTAATTTTTTTTTTGTCAAAATATTGTACTTAAATAATTTTTTATTGTAATACTATTCTTAAAACAATTTTATATACATTTTCTAATCTAAGTGACACTAAATGTCATAAATATTATTCATTTAAACGCTTTTGCAAAATCACGGTTCCGAACGTAGTCGGATACTGTAACGTGATAAGTGAGTATTTCCACATTTTTCTGGTGACCAGCGAAATTTTCTCGCGGATCACCACTTTGGCAACCTCTGGAGGGCTGCGGCAGCCTTATAGTCAAGGTATCGGATCATGGCAAGCATGTCATGAGTTCGATCCCAGTACCTTCCTTTGAAAATTCCTCCATAATGACCCTTTTTTCTCTTTTGTTCTCCAAGTTTTCTTGTTTATAATCCCAAAGTCTAATTCCTCTGAGTCTTCCCATCGGAGCCTTGGTCTTACATGCTTCCGAATCCCAGTGACTTTGAACTGCAGTACTTTTTGGACATCATCATCTGGCATTCGAATCATATGGACTAATTCGTTCTATTTATTTTTATGTATTTAACGATGTCAGGGTGTTTATAAAAATTCTGTAAAATTCAAAATTGCATCTTCCTCTCCAGCTATCGTTTTCGCTTACACCTCCAAGTATACTTCGAAGTCATTTTCGGCCGCGGTAGCCGAGTGGTCTAGGTATTGGATCATCGCAGGCATGTCTTGAGTTCGAGCCCAGTACAACAAAAGAACCGCCGTGTAAGGCAGCGATGTCCGTTAAATCTGTCGAGAGCTCACACGTCCCCCCGTTGGTGTGGTAGTTAGGAGAGGGGGTGCCAGCTCATGTGTCGTCCACGTCACTTGACCATGGTTCAAATTTACGTGGTCCGTCGCCAAAAGCCCTCGTGTGGCTGAACAGTGCGACGTTAATATTCACTCACTCACTCACTTGGCGACCTCTGGTCTAGTGGTCAAGGTAATGAACTCGTGGCTGGTCGTGTCATGAATTCGAGTGTAGTGCCGATGAAAACCCGCCGTGCAGAGGAAGCCAATGCGCGTTAAATATGTCGATGATCAATGTCCTCCTGTCGGCGTGGTATGGTAGTTTGGAAAGAGGAGGTGAAAACTCGAGTGTCGTCCTTTGTTTACATGACCGTGATTTCAAATTACTTATCCGTGTCGCCTATAGCCTAACTGTTGTTTTTTACTGATGAACTCTCACTCATTCTATTGTAATGAGCTCAGAAATGGTTGACTAACTGTTACAGCCTTTGTGACTATTAACATGACCATGGTAGCCCAGTGGTTATAATCACTAATTAGTGGCCGGAGTGTCGGGGCTTGGTGTCTTGTGGCACTGAAAACCCGCCATGTTAAAAGGGCTGATACACGTTAAGTCTGTCGAGGCTTAATGTCCTCCTGTCGGTGTGGTATGGTAGTTAGGAAAGAGGAGGTGAAAACTCGAGTGTCGTCCTCTGTTTACTTGACCATGGCTTAAAACTACGATTTCCGTTGTTAATAAACCCCGTGTTGCTTTCAAGTGTCAAGTTGATAAGCACACACTCATGCAGTCCCATTCATTGTAAATGATTTTATATATAACATTACTCCCTTATATATTACTCTTAACCTTCTTTGTACATTATATTTCTTCTCTAAAAAGGTGGCAATCAAGGAACTCCCTCCCTCGAAGAAGGTTAGTTTCAAGATGTAAACTTCAAGAGACTGCTCGTTGTAACTTTATTATAATATCAGTGTTGTCATCTGTAACGTAATAGTTTTTACTTTAAGAAAAAATTGTATTTAAAAATGTTCTGAGCGGCATTTTTTCAGTATAGCTTTTATTAAGAAACAATCCCAGAAGTATACCTTAGGTCAGTGGTTTTTAAACTTGTGTGTGTGTAACTGACGGGACTCCTAGAACTTGAAGGTACTTTCGTGGAACCCCATTTTATACAAATACTTCGAAGAATATATCTCAAAGTAATATTTAAAGTAGATCAACATGTTATATACATTTTATGTGAAGATAGTTTAAAAGCAGTGTTGCATTTATTGAAATACTTTTTTGTATTGCAATAATAAAAAGTATTGCGGTTATTGCAAAAATTCTAATGCAATTTTTTTTAATATAATTTACTCATTAATAATTATTCATCCAAGTGCCACACCTATCCATGCGTTATATTTAGTAACTGGGATATGTGCTTCCTTTTTTTTTCTTCATACAAACTGTCTAAGTGTAGGTCAGCTGAGATTGCATGCAGTCACATTACATATTCTGTGTTTAATTTGTTTTTATACGTTGTTTTTTCTTGTACCAATTACGTTGAGATATATATTTCACTTAAACGCAATGTTCTGGATGTCATTAAAGTGTTTACAGTTGTGTGAGAAATCCTGTGTATTTTGTATGAATTTGAAAGTTAAAATTTAGAAGCTGTTCTTGTTTAAATTTAGATCTCTTGATATTGTTACGTTGATCGGGGGTTCGAGGATTTTATGTCAATCAGTCGCAAAGAACAAGACAGTTCTTTCAGAGCGATGAGAATTTATTGTCGAAAATCCAATCCTTGAAATACAGAATTCAGCAGCAATATTCACAAAATAAATCTCAGAAGGTCTTTATACCTTCAACAGTACTCGGACACAATTATCGGTGTCTAAAATACTCGTATATAAAAGCTCTTTCAAAAGCCGAAGTACTCACTATTCGCTTCAACAATCAGAGCAATACTAACTGATCGCTAGTCAAAACCAGACTGACTCACTTTCGGAATCGGCGGGAATTTATTCGGGCATCTGGGTTCGAAGAACCCTTAATCCCGTGTCTGGCAAAAGTCTCTTTACACCACGGCTTCAAAATACGAGGTACCTTACCAAAAAACAGTATTACCCTCTCATCATAATTAATAAGGAAAAAGAAGAATTAATTGAAAGTTCCATAAAATTTAAAAGATACTATCAAAATTATTAACAACAGCTCAGAGCCGTTCTAAAAGAAAGCTTCTCACCAGTAGCTGAGGACATACTACCAGTGAGAGAGCGAGAAATAATTCAATCCGCAAGTGTGGAACATATTTAATGAGTCACCATCCCGGAGGGAGGTGGTAGAAATCTGTGCCCTTCTCTAATTCGTCCTTAACGGAACGAAATCAGAAAGTAAACACGGAATTTGGAAGATAAATAAGATGAAATGGGAAAATAAAAGCAATTAATGCCGTGATGCTCGTGGTAATGATGTTTAAATAAAGGGAAAGGACAAACACTGCTGAATCGTGTAATGATGACGGGAGTGTCGCTGAACAGCGAACGAAAAGAGAAGGCGTTGACACAGAAAGTGTCCATAATGTGATGCCATCTGCTGGAAAATGAGTAAAATAAAAGATGATCCACAAAAGATGTGGAAAAGGAGAATAATTGACATGAAATTAAACTACCACGCAAGACCGATTCAAAAGAATGTGGGTTTAAGTCGAAGTAATTTAATGGAGATGAAATCTAGCACATACAAAATGACAAAAGAGAGAAAAAAAATTGAAGAGAGTTACCAAAGACTATACTTAAGATCTCCGAAGTCTTTTAAGGACTGGAAAATGCTCTAGGTCTTTTTGCAGAGCTTGGGACCGAGTTATCATAGGCAGGGATGACTCGGATAGATTGGTTAGGAATTTGAGGTAATCTGTCAAAAAACTTTTGGACTGATTTTTAATGAAATCAAGAATTGGGGATCAATGAAGTGTCTCTTTAATGACATAGCTGATCGTTGAGTTTCATGTTTGGTAGTAAACCATTGCAATTGGACGAGCGGCGGCAGGCCAGTAGGCGGAGCTTCGAGGCATGGATCTTTACATCTCAAGATCGTTGACGAACTTGTTTGGAGCGCCTAGGCCTGTCGGCCCCTAATCTCCTATCAGGTAATTTCGAGATGCCTTTGACGAGTTATACCATTGCCCAGTTTTAGGAAGAAATCAGTTTATATAAAAATATGTGCTGTAGTTTTAGAATATATAAATTACTTGGATGTGAAATTATGAAAACTATTAAAAATTTAACTTTAAAAACAGTGAAAAAAATCATTGAAAATGCGAGAAAAGTAGGCGGAGTTATCCTAGCCAATCCGAGTGCAGCAAAAACTGTCTATCAGAAAGCGCGGGAAAACGATCTTGGTTTTTAGTCCAAGTCAGAAAATAAAAGAGGCGGTGATCTGATTGGCCGAGCAAAAAGTTCGGCTAATGGGATATAGGGGGAATAGCCAATCTAAACAAATTTCCTACCCTCGGCGGGACTTGAACCCGCAATCCCCGGTTTAGGAGACCGATGCCTCATCCATTGGGCCACGAGGGCTGATGACTCTTTACATCTCGGAAAGTTTTCAGTGAGGAATCTGAGTGGAAAGAGCGAGTCTTCCTATTGGCCGTTGAAAAGTGAGGATAATGGCTACCCATGTGGGGGGTGAGTGTGAGTGGTGTAGTGACGGATGTCCAGTAGGGGCGAAAATTTATGAGGAAGAAAAGGAAACAGTCGGGTGGTTTGCGAGGCGGTCACCCTCCCTCGCATTGACCGCTTCCGGTGTTGCTGCAGTTTTAACATAAGTACGGCGAGCGCTTAGTGCGCTCGGCCGTGATAGGAGATTTAGAAATTTAAAAATAATGCTAGACAAACATGACTATAAATTAAAAGAGCGATATAAATAGATGATTAAAAATAAATTAAGTTCTAGGGAGGATTATACGAGTCCAGGAGTATACTCCTGGGTCGTTTCCTCTTGATTCTTGCAGTATAGTTTTCTAAGTTTTGCATATTTACACTTTCAGAACTATTCAGAGAATTAAAGCAGTTTTTAGCTAAATTTTGGATGTGCGATTTAAATGAAGGAATTTTAATTGCATTGCGAATTTCGTCGTTTCTCATGTACCTACAGGCACCGACGATCATTCTGATTAAAGTATTTTGAGCAACATCCAAGATATTAATGTTTATCTTAGCAGCATAACCCCATACAGGACATACGTAAGAGAGGATTGGACGTAGAACACTCACTTTCGGCGAGCTCTTTCACAATTTATATCCCTCGCGGATAATTTGAGAAAGATCCGCTTGCGTCATAGATCTTGAACTTAGTTTATTTCTCTACTAATTTCTAGAAGAATCCAGAGTGTTCCGAACTCGCTATCATGATCGCCAAGTCGTCAAATATGACGCCAACTTGGCTCTATCGCCACGATTTTGCCAAGCTCCCATTGAATCACTATTACAACGTACGGGACGGCATGGCTTGTGAATGTTACGATTTTAATGTGTAAATTAAATGTAATTTAGAGTAAGATAAAGGCATTACTCATCCAAATACAAATTATTTACACTAGTTTACACACCTTCGTAACAATATGTTGATAAATTATTTTCTCTCCTTCATAATAGATGTTTTTTCCTCTAATACAAAAAAGTGCATTTTCCATTAGAAAACTATTCAGTTTTGCAAAACATTGTGCTAACTAACGAGTATAAGAAAATCTCGTGGAATCTGATATAGTAAACGATAGAATATTCACAATCTGGTAAGAAGTATATATATAAAGATAAAATGCGTTTTTATAATATTTTATTAAATTATAATAAAAGTTTAAAAAGTGTTTCAAAATAAAGTTATATATAAATTAAATTTTCAGTTTTAATGAATGGGATGAGCTTTAGATACTTGTAGTGATACAAACTTCATACAGAACGTGAATCCATTTTGCATACATGTTTATTTTTTCACGATTTTTTATTGCGATTCGTGGAACCCCTGGGTATACCTTGTGGAACCCCAGGGTTCCGTGAAACACAGTTTGAAGACCAGTGTCTTAAGCTATCAAACTGTACTTTAATTAAACGCATAATTTAGATTTTCATTATCTTTTTATTATAAATCAATTGTAATATAAACAATTCCTGTCAAATGTATAAAAGTCTCATTAAGGTTACTCATAAATTTAATTTTCTCCTCTTCTCCAGCTCTGATCTTCACTTTATATCATGTCACATGACCTGCTAATTAAAAATCGAAAGTTCTTCGTTGTTTATAGTTTTATGTACATTTAACCGTCGATAAACCTCGAGAAGTTTTCCTTAATGTAGAGGTATAACTCAACCGTCCATCAATTTTCTCGATAGCCAGACATTAACGGTGGATTCATTAATTTGATTAATTTGCTAATTAGTGGATGAATATAGCAGATGGTTCATTCACGGCATGCTTCAAAGATTGTTCGATTTTTATGGCAAAACTAAAATGTAATAGAATTATGTTGTGTTTAATCATGTTAAAATCGAATGTGACCTTTCCAAATTTTAAGTTCTTTTTATGATTTAGTTGGGTTGTTGACCATGAGAAAAAACAAGGGAAAAAATAATAAAAGTGAATTTCGACTTAGGTCAACAAAGAAAAATTTTATATTTTAGTTACTTTTTATTAAATAATAATAAATATAATATAGGGTGTTTTTTTAGAAGTATAGAACTTTAAATTGCAATAAAACAACGATGTATTATTCGATTGACATGAATTTTTTTTATTCGAAAGATAATCTTGTGGCATTACATTTTAAATATGATCAAGCAAGGCTTAGATTCGTCGAATGGGCCCAAAACGAGATTGCCGTTGTTCCCGATTTTCATAAGCGAATTTTGTTTAGCGATGAAGCGCACTTCTGGTTGAATGGCTACGTCAACAAACAAAATTGCCGCATTTGGATCGAAGCTAATCCACAAGTGTATGTCGAAACACCGTTACATCCAGAAAAACTAACTGTTTGGTGCGCTTTATGGGCTGGAGGAATCATTGGTATGTACTTCTTCAAAAACGATGAAGGCCACAACGTTGCAGTCAATGGTGATCGGTATAGAGCCATGATTACTAACTTTTTCATTCCTGAATTGAACAATCATGATGTCCAGGAGCTGTGGTTCCAACAAGACGGCGCAACATGTCACACAGCTCGTGCCACAATCGATTTATTGAAAGACACGTTTGGTGACCGCCTAATTTCACGTTTTGGACCTGTGAATTGGCCTCCAAGATCTTGTGATTTAACACCGCTAGACTATTTTCTGTGGGGCTATGTAAAGTCATTGATCTATGCGGATAAGCCACAAACGCTTGAACATTTGGAAGACAACATTCGCCGTGTTATTGCCGATATACGGCCACAAATGTTGGAAAAAGTCATCGAAAATTGGACGTCCAGATTGGACTACATCCGAGCCAGCCGTGGTAGTCATATGCCAGGATTCATATTTAAAATGTAATGCCACAAGATTATCTTTCGAATAAAAAAATTCATGTCAATCGAATAATACATCGTTGTTTTATTGCAATTTAAATTTCTATACCTCTCAAAAAACACCCTATATTTATAGTTAACTAGTAATATAATATTATAGCAATTAATATGTATATACATATGCCAAAATCACACTATTAAGTGACAAAATAGAAAGCGATTTTCCATTTTCCTTTCTATGTATGGTGTTGGACTATTATTTTTGTTTGTTACTATTTATTCATTCATTAAATTTAATTATTACAATATAATAGTATTGTAAAAATTAATCACATTGTCAGAAACTAGGCCATCCCAGGTGGGATTCGTACCCACGACCTTCGAAATTATCTTTTGCGCTACAGGGACACAGCGAATGATTTTCCTTTCTATACAGCGGGGGATGGCGAACCAGTGGTACGCGTGCCACTACTGATGGCACGTGACACAATATTTTGGGCACGCGATCGATCAAAATGGTTGTCATTTTATTTCAAAATCAAGAAGTATTACGAACAAACGGGAGTGATTCTTTGCAATTTTCAATGAGATTTTCTCTAAACTTTCAAGTTTATTATGTACCCTGATGTGACTTTTTTCATTACACTGAACTTGTCCCAATTCGTTTGGTTGGAAATCGACATAATTTGAAATGCAACTGAGAGATTAATTTCCAGTCTACAAGGACACAGTTGGAATTGATTGAAATAGAAAGATTCACAAGCAACAGTGGCGCATACAAGAGGGTTCTGATTGATTATAATTCTAAGTATATAGTACGTAAAATTTAATTAATTACTTGCTATTAATTAATGCTAATTATTTAATTTTTTACTGTGTTTTGTTCCCGAAAATCGACAAAATCAAAAAGAGCATGATAGAAGAATGGTGAACTTTCGACCCCGGACCCCCCCTTGAAAAATTTCTGTGTGCGCCACTGATAAGCAATATAGGTAAAAATGCTAATAATGAAATTTTGGAAACATGAAAATCAATTTCAGGCACATTTAACTTTTTGAAGAATTTGGTTCATGCTATTTCAACAATATTTTCATCTGCTTATGCCTGCGAATTATTATTTTCAGAAATGAAAAACATTAAAGACTCTTATAAATCGTTTGGCAGATGACTCCAATTCGGCATGCATTCTTCTAAAAGTAACATCTTACAATCGTAAACAAAGTTATTTGTCATCTATAATCTGCTACAACAAAAATTCCACTGTAACGTTACTTGAATTTGAATTACACATATAACTAAAACAGTTACTACTATACAGTGCAAAATGTAGTTTTTCGTTTTTCGTAGAGTTTTGAATTGTTAGCTTTTAATTTAATTATGTTCCAATAATCTCGAGTCAAAATTTTTCAACGACACGTTTGTACCTCATTAAACATTTCTTTGGAAAAAATGGCACGTTAATCGAAAAAGGTTCGCCACCCTTGCTATAAAGGCTGTTGGACTATTATTTTTATCTGTTACTATTTATTCATTTTTTAATTTAATGAATGAATTAATGTTTGTGTGAAAAAATTGTATTAACATCAGTGCCATCCACTACAAGCTTTAAAAAGTATAAAGTATTTGAACTTGAATGGATGAACAGAAAGTATATATTTTATTAACGATTGAAAATTTGAACAAGTTATATAAATAAATAAATAAATAAATATAGGAAGAGTGTGCACTATAATAGTAGGCATTGAAAAATGCTTCTATGGGTCTGAAATGAAGAAAATAAAAGTTTTATAATTATTACAAGGCAATTATTTTGTGTTTAATCAACCTTGATAAATTCTCTATTATTTATAATCAACTGGAAAAGAATATAACCTTTACATGAAAAGCGGTCATTTGACCGCAATTGGTAGAAATGGGCATATATAAAACGTCGGTATGTTCAAACATACTTACCTTCGAGGTAATGTTGCTGTTACAGCAGCGTTTCTCAAACAGTGGGACGCTAACCCCTGGGGGGCGTGATAATTCTACGAGGGGTGCACGAGCATATTGAAAAGCTGAAAACTAAAGATTACTTAAAAAATTATTAATTTACTGAAAGTAAACAAACAAAAACATTCTGGCAAATAAAACTTTAAAATACGCATTTACACAGGTATAATACACTTAAAAATGTATCAGTACTGCACACAATGTATTTTAAAATTAATTTAATAATAATACTAAGTTAAGAATAATATTAATAATTACCAATGAACCCATGGGCTTGTCATACATAAAATTATATACAAAAATTAACACTTATTTTGCTAATTTGTGCGGTTTATAATTTATTTCTTAACTGCAAATTATAAGTTAAGCGATTCACTCCTCAATGCCACCGTTTTCCACGTAGACGTGCGTATGTGATGTATTGGGAGGAGGGGGAGAAAAGGAATAAATAAACAAATCCTTCCCAATAAGTAAATTCTTCACAAACACTGTCAATGTTCTTTTACTGCATTCCAAAGCCAGTAGAATAATTTTATAAATAGCAGTGCGCATAAAAAAATCGTACTTCGGAAAGACGGATATATACGTCCGAGGCAAGAAACGCTTTGGCTGAGCGAGACGTTTATACACGCCGGTGGTATTTAAGAGGTAAAAGTCGTATTGTAGCCTTAGCGTCAAGTATAATATTGAAATAAGAACATTTTTATTGTATGGAGGGGGTCGAGGAAAATTAGGATTGAATCTTGGGTCGCAAATATTGAAACCTCTAGAAGCACTGTGTTACAAAATAGATAGCAAAATCATTTTTTAAACATTATTTTCAGTTTGCAATAATTTCTTATTTCTTTTATTAAACTTTCTATACATGCAGGCTGCCGTAATACACTTTCAGCAATAAATTAATTAGATTTATTTCGCAACGTCAAATAATTCCAGTGTATCAAACTATTAAACTTTTTATTGTACATCATCAAATCTCAAAAAACAGGCGCCTGTTTAATGTAACAGCACATTGCCACAACATGTGGACATGATACCCCCCGTCATTCTCTTCAAGTCTTATTCACGCACAGTCTGTTCCAAGTCGCCATTTAATTGGATGAAAGCAGAAGGCATGTGCACATGCTAATTAAATGAGCTTCATGGGCCATTCATAGGCATTTCTGGTAATGTCAAGTAATTAATAATATCCGCATCATTGTGCACATTGCCATGAAGGGATACAGATGCTGAATGGATTATAATGTAATTGAGATATCCCAGGGAGTCGTGGATCTTGTATTAATAATTCGTGCAAGGAATGGGTCATGATTTGTCTGTATACATAGATTAAATGTTTATGTATAGGTTTATGTACTGATTTAAATATCTGGAGCAAGGAATCAGTTTCAGTAGATGAAGATAATGTAGTTTGGTAAGTGATTATGTATATATAGAGTGAGTGACGTAGCCTAAGTCCTGGTGCCAAAAAAAAAAAAATAAACTGAAGGCTTTATCTAGGTTGGATTTAATCAAGTAAAAAGCATATATATATATATATAAATTAAGTCACATTTCCTACTAGGTCAACAAAGAAAATTTTTATTATCAAACAATTACAATTAATATAAATATGTATATATGTATGACAGAATCTCAATATTAAGTGGCAATTAATTTTTATTCATTACCATTGAAGTATCGTATTGCTATCCAAAACAACCGTGTATGTAAAATTTCAGTTCGACTGACTGCTTTAAAACGTGAGAAAAAAAATATTTTCAAGTTTTGACCCAAGTCACTAAAAATGAAGCCAACATGACTGTATCTGTAATTCTTTAAATAATTTGTTTCTGTCAATTAATTTTAATTAAATTATCATTTTCTCACCCGAAATAATCGTGTGTATAAAATTTCAGCTCAACTGAGCGGTTTAAAATGTATTTTGTAAACGACTGAAAATTTGAACAAGATATATATAGATAGGGAGATTGTAAACTAATAGAAGGAATTGAAAATGCTAAAAATATATGAAGGTTTTAAATATACAAAGATGCACTTTTTATTTTACTATCTTCTCCTTCTTGGGGTTGTTTGCGCTTAAACGCACCACTGGGTTTCTTATATCTAAAGATAAACTCCTCTGCAAAGGAGCATAGAGGGAGGGGGGCAAAATTATATCAGTATATTGCAGATACCAGAAGACTGCGAAATATTGAAACAAGAAACTAGCTTATTATGAATCATTGTTATTTAAAATAGAATGTAACTGGGGTAAGGATTTGCTTTTTGTACAGGTGTTTTAAGATGTGATAATAAGTATAGTAAGATTTTTCATGGAACTTGACGTTTAAATTAAAGCAACAGTTTATAGCAATAATGAAAAAATTGAAAATTACAAACTTTTTTTTTCAATAAGTGAAGTTCGGAACACTGAACAAACAACGAATGAATTTAAGAGAATTTCCTTCAAATTCGAAATTACTTTCAATTGAATTGCGATGATTATAGTTATATTGCAACTTTTATATTTTTATCAATTTTGGAGAAATTATAGCAAATTTGGCTTGGTTGGCGGTTAGGATCACACATTTAATGAATTATTTCAACAACTAAAAAAAAATATTATTCGTATGTGTTAGAAAAAATTTGATTTTTTTTTTTCAAATGACATCTTTTTTTGTCCAGAACAGAAAAACGTTTTGTCTTGTACAGAGTGTTTTTTTTTCCAGGTATAGAAGTTTAAGTTGGCATTACTTTCCAAGATGGCGACCGATTTAACAGCTGTCAAGTGATTTATTCTTAGTTTGGTTTGGCAATTCATCATGAATAGACTCACGCCTGAACAACGCTTTCAAATTGTGCAATTTTATTTCGAAAATGATGGTCGATTTTCATAAGCGAATTTTGTTTAGTGATGAAGCACACTTCTGGTTGAATGGCTACGTCAACAAACAAAACTGCCGCAGTTGGATCGAAGCTAATCCACAAGTGTATGTCGAAACACCGTTACATCCAGAAAAACTAACTGTTTGGTGCGCTTTATGGGCTGGAGGAATCATTGGTCTGTACTTCTTCAAAAACGATGGCCACAACGTTGCAGTCAATGGTGATCGGTATAGAGCCATGATTACTAACTTTTTCATTCCTGAATTGAACAATCATGATGTCCAGGAGCTGTGGTTCCAACAAGACGGCGCAACATGTCACACAGCTCGTGCCACAATCGATTTATTGAAAGACACGTTTGGTGACCGCCTAATTTCACGTTTTGGACCTGTGAATTGGCCTCCAAGATCTTGTGATTTAACACCGCTAGACTATTTTTTGTGGGGCTATGTAAAGTCATTGGTCTATGCGGATAAGCCACAAACGCTTGACCCTTTGGAAGACAACATTCGCCGTGTTATTGCCGGTATACGGCCACAAATGTTGGAAAAAGTAATCGAAAATTGGACGTCCAGATTGTACTACATCCGAGCCAGCCGTGGCAGTCATATGCCAGCAATCATATTTAAAATGTAATGCCACAAGATTATCTTTCGAATAAAAAAAAATTCATGTCAATCGAATAATACATCGTTGTTTTATTGCAATTTAAAGTTCTATACCTCTCAAAAAATACCCTTTAAATTGAAATTTTTAACGGGAAAAAAAGAGCATTATTAGACTCTCTCTTTACAAGTGCAGATGAGTCACAAGTTGCAACCTGTAGTGAGAGTTTTGAATAGGACAGGAAACTCTTTTCTTGTCTCATCCCATTCCATGACGCAGGTGAAATTTTAAGATTTTAACAATTGTGTTACATTTGATGACGAACTACCTATCTGTGCAACTGAAGTTCAGGAATTTGTTGATTTGTCAGAGCCAATGAATAGCGATTCTGATGCAGAAATTGATTGTGAAATTCTTATAAAAAAAACTTTACGTTTTCTAATGTTTTACATTCTTTGGAAACTGTGAAAACGTACCCTATGCAGCAGGATGTAAATGACGCAGTATTGTCTTCTATGCACAAATTCGAAAAAAAGAACTCCTTCGAGTCAGAAATCAAAAAGAATTTAAAACATCTGTTAGTCAGTATTTTGAAATTTCCAAATAAATAGTGCGTAAAAATTCACTAATGGTAAGGTGACCTACCGTCCTCTTTTAGGGAGGACAGTCCTCCTTTTATAGGTTCTGTCCTTCCTCAAAAAGTGTCCTCCTTTTCAATATTTTAAAACTAATCTGTTAATCTCTGTATTCAAAGACAAACCAAACATGTTTCAAATATGTTGAAGAATGTTCTGAAACAAATATCACAGGAAATAACAATTTTGAATGGTGTTTTTGACTTTGTCGCAAGTGAATTGGGCAGATTTAGAAATCGGTGCTGAGAGTTTTTATGGAAAGAGATGCCTAATAATAAAATCGATGACAATGGTCTGTTTTGAAGGAATTAGAAAACTGAATGTATATTTATAAGTTGTGTAATAAATTGAAACAAGAGTGGAAAATCAACATGATGAAATTGATAAAATACGGGTGGAAATACTTAACCATTTCAAAAATGAGCACATTCCGTATGAAAATTTAGTTATTCTTCTTGAATTTATGTTGTGCTGTGCTCTGGAACTAATGCAGCAGTTGAAATAGTTTTTTCAGTTGGTAATAATCTTTGGACAAGTGAAGAAAAAAAAAATCATTCAGCGAGAAAATACTTGTTTTAAGTAAATAATTAAAAGAAATGTAAGTGTAATTAGCGTATTTTTGTTTGAATTAATAAAATGTTTCATATACAGTCGAACCTCTATGTAACGAACCTCTATAATGCGAACTTTTTCCTGGAACCTTGAATGTTTCACGACTTTCTTCGTAAAATAAACTTTCTATAGCGTAGTGCATTTTCTATACAACGAACTTTTTCTTTTGTGATTCCATTTTTGTTCTCCCTTTTTTTTTAAAGTATTTCTGAAAAAATTTCAAGTTATTCCTTCTCTTTAACACATTTTATGGTGGTCCTAAATCTTGAACTGGTTTTATTAGATCCTAACTTGCCGAGAACAATAGAATTCTGGACGTTTCATCCGAGAAGTGCAACCTTTAACCCTCATTATCTAGCTCACTAGAAACATCTTCGATATCCTCTTTCACCCTCAGTAGAGTTGTCCTGTGTCCCCGTGTTTTAATTTTAAAATAAGGCATGTTTAATATTACGTGTATGCTTTTAATTATAAAATGTCCTTAAAATTCATTAAGTTTAGTATAAAATTATTTTCTTGATATTGAAAATACAGTGAATTCTTTGACATTCTTTTTTCTTATTTTCCTTGCAGTTTTTCTTTCTTTCTTTTGAGGGTAAGCTATGTAAAATAAACATTTATTAATTTTAAAAAAAAGTGTGAATAATTACTTTTTTTAATATATAGTGTTTATGAATTTTTAAAATTTGTTTTATGTGGTTTATAAAGTATATTAAAAGATGAACCTCTCTGTATAACTAATTTTCAATATAACGAACTTTTTTCCGGGATTTAGTGACTCGTTATAAAAAGGTCCGACTGTATTTACATTGTAACTTTTTCTTAAATTTTTCGTCCTCCTTTTCATTGTAAAAAAACTGGTTTAACTGTTGAATAAAAAGTGTTTAGTTTCTAGCTGTGGATATTTTTTGTGTAGTTGCTTATTTTATATTTTCCAAAAGGTACGATACGAATAACCCCGATTCAACGAACAAAATATTCGATCCTAATGAATTCATTAAATCCGAGTCCGACTGTACTTAGTTTGGTAACATAATTTTTACTCTGGTGGATGTATCACATCAGTTTTTGGGAAATTTTTTGACCCTACCTATGAAATTATATATCTCTTCATCCATTATTTATATTTATTTAGTTTTTCTGATCGTAAATCGGTAAAAACAAAGAGTACTTGGATAATTTGCAATAAACTTCATTTAGAAACTTTCAGAAAAGTTTGTTCCAAATTAACTTCGAGAAAAGCTATTACTTGGTCAATTCTATCACCAAGTGATTTTAAAAGTCATCTTTACGTTTTAGAAGATGTGGGGATGGGAATGAACTGTAAATTTTTTCTTCTAAAATCATTGATTATATCAGAAGAATAAAAGGGGGTGGGACTGAGAAACCTCAGGCAATTTTTCGAAATGTAAGAGGTTATAAAAAAGGTCACGAAAGAAAAAAAATCAATTTCTTCCTTCATTTTCTAAAGTAATATTGGACTTCTGTTTCCCCACTTGTATGATTTTGTCTGGTCAAATCAATAATAATAATAATAAAAATTAATTTTGAGTTGGTTGAAGCCAGGTTTTGATCGGGATATTTAACAATTTATTTCTAAATTAAAATGTGTTGTTGTTGCTCATCTCCATGTCTAGCTAATCTAGACCAAGTCCTTGATCTCATTCACTCTCAAAAAGTCCAGAACCATTCGAGGGTCTTCATAAAGATCTTGTTTCGAAAGCCCTAGGTAGTTAAGAATGTGTTCTGGAGATGCCTGGCAGGCAAAACACCTAACGCAAGCCGAAAAAACTTTGTTTCCATCCTTAAAAGTCAAAGTTCGGAGGTACGCTGTGGGTTATTGGGAAACTGGGTTTTAATAAATCCCTCGTCCCATATCTAATTTTGTTACAAATACCTTAAGGAGTCGTGGATAGAAATTAAAGTCCATTAAATTTTAACAAATTCAGTCCATGATTCACACATAGTGTCTTGTTTGTTGAAGACAGTTTTAGAGTATCTTCCTGATTAAGTTCGGAGGTAGGCAGGCACTCCGGAAACGAGTTAGAATAGTTTGCTCCTTCCTGTTGCATTGATGGAAAAGAGAACCACCAGATTTTAGCCTTGTACCAGTGATGAACGGGGGAACAGTTGATTGCTTATTGTTGATGTAGGTTGAGCGCAGTTCTGAATAGGGGAAATTAAAATGTAATTTATCGAGTTTATTATTATTTTCTTTTGTAAACCTCATTTAATGGAATTTTAGCAAACATAACATTTTGCTGCCAAACCGGGAAATATTTAATTAATTCACATTGTGATTTGAAAGTATCATAGTGTGTTGTATCTTAGTATCATTCAAAATTTTCTTATAAACGTGATTTATTTGGAAGCACATACCGCAACATAACAATTATTACTCATTTTTTGATTTTTTCATCCCTTTTAGCACAACACGCATCACAGTATCTTATGGGGTGCTTTTTTTTTTTTTGGTGTTTGTGGGACAAAACTGGGAATATATGACGTTCCGTAAGTCGTAGAATTCCAGAAGATTTTGGTCTACCTAATTTTTTTTTATATTTGTATCGCTATTACTTTGTAAAAGTCCTTCTACTAATTTGCTTCTGAAAACTAATATATATATATATATATATATATATATATATATATATATATATGTGTGTGTGTGTGTGTGTGTGTGTGTATTACAAAATGCAGTAGAACATCGTTTATCCGAATCAATTGGGGCCAGACATCGTTCGAATGCACGATTGTTCAGATACCCGAAAAGCGAATGCGATCCGTGCAGTATATGAAACCGGATGCTATAGGAATATTGAAAATCATTACATGCGGGAAACGTGCGAGGTAAAAAGCAAAATAGGTACAAAATGTCGCAATTTTACCTTTATTGTGGAAAATAATCACTTATTTTAAATTCACTTATTTTTCACTGTACAATTGTACACCTTTGTTTTTTCGCTGCAAAGTCTGGTTCTCTTGAGCAGCCCTAGTTGAGTAGGACAGCACTCTTATTGTTGTTCGTACCACCCCATAGCTGTATCTAACGCAGAACACGCGTCAGCATTTGATGCATCCTTGCTACTTTCACTGTTGTTGTTGTTGTCCTCGTCTTCATTCGTTTCATCGTCGACAGGGCGGATTCTTCTTACACGGAAGTCGCATTCTCGTTATTATTTAGCATTTGAAATCCACAGTCTTTTGCATTGCATGCCATCTACATCTTCATCGCGTTCTTGAAATCCTGGGATCGATTGGACAAAGTCGGTAATCTCCTCCCTGGGGTCGTCATTGAAGTCTACAAAGTTGAAGTACATGTAGTTGCAACAAAAAAAAAACTGGTTCGGATATTTGACGCTCCGGATAATAAACGTTCGGATAAACTACGTTCTACTGTATGTGAGTTTCAAATGCTGATATCTAGCAAATGAAAGAACACTTCTTTATAATATTTATCTAAATTTGCTATAAACTTTATCTAAATTTACGAAATCACGACGACGAATCGCAGTCAATCTCACGAATGCACAAGGCGATCGCTTATATTCGTGTTGGAAAATTCTAGCAGCATGAAACACAAATCCACTCAAATTATCTCGATTGTGTTCATTTGACCTGCTTAGTGCGATCGAACGCGTTTAGGAGGTTAATCAAAAGAGGAATTGTTGCAATATTAGAACTAACTGGAGCATTTTGAAAGAGCTTGTGACGGATCTATACACGATCTTCTAACTAATCCTCTTGGGGAATCTTTGGGCTATCAATTCGCGTTATTCACAAACAACCCTTCGGAAGAAGATAATTGTGATATGTAAATTAGCTTACTATAAATAGGCGAGGTTTTCTAGCTTGAGGGAGAGGAGGAGCGAAGATATACTCAGGACAGGTGAGATTGTTACTAAAGGTATAGAATTATAGAGCTTTGATTATTATTAGAAGGAAACCTAAAAGTGACGATAATTCACTAAGATTGAATTAAGATTAGATTAAATCTGATAATAAGTTATATCCTTAATTAAAAGAAGGATCAGGTTTGTTAGTTGTCTAATCGCTCGCGTGTTACTGTCGTTGTTCCACTTTCACGGTTTTCAATGAGACATTCTCTTAAGGTATCCGACTACGTTCGGAACCGTGATTTTAAAAAAAAAGCGCATAAATGGATAATTTTCATGGTATTTAGTGTGACTCAGATAAGAATACGTGCATAAAATTGTTCTAAGGAAATTTTTTGACAAAAAAATTATTTAAATATAATATTTTGGCAAAAAATTAACTTAGAATACTTTTTTTCCAAATGTTGTCCTTTTGTGAAAAATGGTTCTATTATAATAATATTTTGCCTGTATATAGCTCAGACCTTTCTATACAGAGGCTCAACTAGAATTTTTGAAACATTCAAATTATTTTCAGAGTTACCACCAATTGAAATAATTATCGGCGTTATTTTCTTAAAATTTCTCCCCTCTGTTGTCGTAAAATATGAATAAACCCACTTCTAAGTTATACACTTCAAAAATTCCAGTTGAGCCTCTGTAGAGAGGTCTGAGCTATATACAGGCAAATTATTATTATAATAGAACCATTTTTCACAAAAGGAGAACATTTGAAAAAAAAGATTATTCTAAGTTAATTTTTTGCCTAAATATTGTATTTAAATAAATTTTTTTTGTCAAAATGTCCTTAAAACAATTTTATGCATATATTTTAATCTAAGTGACACTAAATATAATGAAAATTATCCATTTATACGCTTTTGCAAAATCACGGTTCCGAACGTAGTCGGATACCTTAATATTATTAATTGAAATTGTGCCTGTTCTTAGTGTTGAAATAGAAGTGTGTCTAGTGTTCCTTCCCTTTCCCCTATGCATCTAGGTGCTCGCGAGAGAGGCGCGGGGCCTCTTAAAAGCTATACAGAAGAATGTTACAGAGAACATGTCAAAGGACCGCGATTTGAATTCTTCAGATTATACATTTCAATCTTTGACACAACAGCACATGTACCCGATTATATTTTCTTAAAATTCTCTCGCAAATCCTTCTTTGACTGGATGCTCCCATAAAGCACCCCTATTCCTTACATACAATAGGTGATGTCCGATCCATCTTGTACTACAGTTAAAGACAGGACTGTGGACATATTTGCTCCTGTAACTGATCACATTCAATGCGAAGGATCTTTTTTGGATTTTTGCCACGTTTCTGTAATGACCCTGTCTGTTTAGGAAACACAGGTTGTCCGTGATATGAATGTCCAATCGGTTATGAAATATCGGGTCGGGTAGAATCAAAGAACGAAATTCCCGAGAAAAATCGTCGTTTTACCCACGAGACCTAACGAATGGTATTATAGTTGCCCCCAGAGATGAACGCGCACTGTTCATTTTTCTTACTCATCCTCAAATGTAACTTATTTTTTTTCCATGATGAAATTTTGGGGCGATTGATTGCTTGTGGTTTTACCTACCGGGTATGAGTTGATTTGAAATCAAAAGAAGTACCCTAGATCGTGTTGAGAAATTCTTTTTGATATATATAGTTTTTACCATAATGGAACGTCTGTGTGTTGTGTGAAATATTAAAGGATGAAAATGTTGACCTGGCTTTATATATATATATATATATAAAGAAATGTTTTGGAGGAAAATTTCAAAATTCATATCTTGGTTGTGTATATATATTATAAAGAGGATGTTATTGTAGTGAAAAGTGAGGCATCAAGAAAGGAAGACAATTCAATAATTTTGGTTGATAAATATATCAAGAATGGGAACAATCCTGTAATTTAAGGGACTGTTGAAATACTTGAGATTTTAGGATTGATCCAGTGCCGGTTTATCCATCAGACACTTGGGACAGGTGCTTAATTTACCAGATTTTCTGGTTATAAATTTTGATCCGCCTGTGCCAAGGGGGCTGCAGATCTTCTGCGCCCAGGTCCCGAAAAGAGCTAAAATCGGCACTGGATGAATCGGAAACTATTCAAAACCTACCTATGTAGAAAAGATGTTCTCTGATGCATAAATGAAAGGAAAAATAAAATTGAAAACTAATTTATGTGTTAAGTATTATCACAAGAGGAATTAAGTTTCGGTATTTGAGAGCTTTTTTGTGGAAAAAAAAGTCAAAGTAATTTTTGTTAAAGAAAAACAGGTATTTTAGTACTTTTTAACATTTATTGAGATGAGAAGATAACATATTAAATAGTTACCAGAAAAATATCCATCAGGAACATTTAAAAGTTTAAGTATTAAATTTTAAAATATCTACTGTGGAAATGACAATTGCGTGGTAATGCGGAGGACGGTAAAAAGCTAGTTTCGCGCGCGCGGACTGATTCGGCGGTGTGGGGAGATCGTTGAGGTAGTGAAATATCGCAATATACACACATTCTACCGTTCACTACTCGGTATTCACTTGTTAATAATCATCGCTTTTAATTATTTATGTTGCAAAAAAAATTCTTTTGCGTCTGTAAGAAACGAACAAAAACTACATTGCGAATTTATCATTTTTTGAATTAATTTAAGTTGATTGTTTTGAAATGGAGTTCATTGAACTAACATTTTCAGAATTATAGAAAGCAAAATTTACGGTATTACGTAAAAACCCTGGAAAATATTTTTGAAAGATTAATCAATAGTTATTTTTACCCCTTAAGTGCCACCGGCGTACATATTCGTCTCGCTCAACCGGAGCGTTATGTGCCACGGACGTATATATCCGTCCTTCCGAAATATGGTTTTTTTTTCTTTGCGCAATAAAACTATTCCGAAGAATTTAGAATGTAATAAAATAACCTTGGCAGTGTTTGCAAAGTATTTACTAATTTCAGTGAAAAATTTGCTTATTTATGTCTTTGCTTTTCCCCTAATACACCGCATACGCGTGACTGCAGCATCCATTTTATAATTTTTAATCTAGTGTCCTTCATTGTATGTTCTCTTTACTGTCTCTGCGTTTTTTTTCGAATGTGATTGGTGAATGTTTATCTCTTGTCTGTAGAGAATTAGACTATATATATATATATATATATATATATATATATATATATATATATATATATATATATATATATATATATATATCGTTCAAATTTTCAAATCGTTTTAATAAGATATTTTCTATTCATCCATTCGAGTTCAAGTATATTTTTTAAAACTTGTAGTGGATGACACTTGATGATAATACAGTTTTTTCAAATATTAATTCATTAATTAAATTAAAAAATGAATAAATCGTAATAAAAATAGTAGTCCAACAGCTTGAGAAGGAAGGAAACTCGTTCGTTGTGTCCCTGTAGCGCAATGGATAGCGCGTTGGACTTATAATCCAAAGGTCGTGGGTTCGAATTCCATCTGGGTTGGCCTAATTTCTGTATAAATGTGATTTCTTTTTTTACTATACTATTTTATTAGAATAATTAAATTTAATGAAAGAATAAATAGTAACAAACAAAAAAATAGTCTAACACCCTATATAGAAAGGAAAATGGAAAATTACTAGGAAAATAGCTTTCTCTATTTTGTTACTCAGTATTGTGATTCTGTCATGTGTGTATACATATTTATATTAATTGTAACTATTTAATAAAACGTAACTAAAATAAAATTTTTCTTTCTTGACCTAAGTTGGAATTGATTTAATTTTTCTTATGTGACTTGTTTTAATAAATATGTTTAAAAATACAAAATGCATAATATGCGTACAATTGTAATTTTTTCATTTATGTTGAAAGAATAGTTATTGTATATTTTATTTTTATTTTTATATTTTAATACAAAAATATTTAAATGATGCAAAATTAATATATAATAAAACCATAAATCTGTATTCTTGATCCATATTACATAAATCTGTATGCATTGCCACGGGGGGCTCTTTCAAATGTTTTTTTACTGTGAGGCATCCAGAATCATATTGGTAAATTGGCTTGGCCCACGCTGCTCCAAGGTCGCCGACCCCTGGTTTATACTGTGGATTTTGTGTTTTTTAAAAATAACTAATTTTTGTTTTAAAATACCACTTTACTTATGTATGCAATAATACAACCGTACAGTTCATAATCCTTATATTCAATTAATGGCTTTAATTGGGTTCATTTTATAAATTTGTCTTTATATAGTACTCGGGTTATACTCTATTATTTGGAATATTTTACAAATTAATTTTTGTTTGTGTGTGTTTGAATTTAATGAGATTTGTGTTGATAAAAATAATACTAAACACTTGGTCGATAGTTTTCTCATCGATAGTCGATACTTTTGCTCATAGTTTTACATGATTATTTTTTGTTTATGATTATTGAAAATAAAATATCAATTTTCTTAAATCTTCATTGTAATGATATCTATCTGAGTGAAATCTCATATTTAAAAAATTAGTATTCATTTCCTCTTAAAAGATTTTTTTATTTGAATTCAAACTTCGTTGTGTTATTAAAAAAACTAAATTATATTACGGCAGGTTAGACTTCAATTGCTGTTCTGCCATCAAATAAATTGTTTCATGCTTTAATATTATTTAAAAATGAGTTAACGGTGAGTATAATTTTATACAGAACTGTGGAAACAATGCATATTTAAAAAATATATACATACCACCTGCCTACTTTCTTTTACCAATTTAACAACAGATGGTCTATTTTTATTAATCTTTCTCGAATAAGTTGAACAAATAACGTATGGATACAACTTCCAAGAGCAACTTTAATTCATAAGTCCATTGTGTCTATTTGGCGAAATATTCTTTCTTTGGCGCCCCTGATATAAAATATAATGCCAAACCTTACCATAAAGAAAACATGCGGTTTTTGAAAGGTTTTTTATCACATATCGTATATTACACACGACATGTTTCTGGTTCACATGACTGAAAGTCTTCTAATAATTTATCATTAAAAGGAGTCTCCGTAACATTCGAAATTCTTTTTTTCAATTAGAAGATGCTACATCAAAAGATTATGGTTGTTTCTTGTCTGTTGTGCAAGCTTTTGGGTTGGGATTTCGAAGGTGGTACTGTCTTTTACGTCGTGTTCTTCCTAAATCAAAACTTGTTCTTTTTTTTATCTTTCTGCTTTGTCTTCCGTTGTTGTAAATTATTTGGCTTCTGTAATAGTTTGTTATTGTATTATATTAGTTATAGAAAATTATATACCCCGAATTATGTTTTTATATTTAAGTAATTTTAACAAATCTGTAAGTTAAATAGATATTACCAAAAGAGAAAAGATTTATTCGAAATTTTTATATTTTGTTCTCGGTCATCCCAAGACATATGTATACTTTTTGCTCAGTTATTATAAGTCCTACTTATTTATAAATATTGTTATGTTGATCGAGATTCGAGGATTTTATGCAAATCGGTCGTAAAGAATAAGTTCTTTGAGAGTGATGAGAATTTATTGTCAAAAATCAATCCTTGAATTACAGGATTCTGCTGCAAAATTCACAGAATAAATATCGGAGGGTCTTCACACATTATTCCGAGCTCAGACACAACTATCAGTGTCTAAAATACACGTATGCAAAAGATGATTCACAAGCACCGCTCATCCTAATCAACAGCCGAGCTAATCGCTAGACTCTTTACGGTCAAGGCAAGACTACTAATCGATAATCAAAACAATACTAACTCAGTTCCGGTGAACGTCTCCGTATTTATAGGTCTCGTGGATCTTTTGAGAAAGATTGGTTTGCGTCATAGATCGTGAAATTAGTGGATTTATACACTAATTTTTAGATTAATCCATAGGATCCCGAACGTACCAAAAATGGTCGCAGACATGGTCACCAAAAATGATACCAACTTGGCGAAATATTGGCGACAGAGCCAAGTTCCCATTGAATTGCCATTATAACGTAAATGACGGCATTGCTTGCGAATATTGCAATTTTAACATGAAATAAATATAACATAGAATAATATAAATACATTACACATCCAAATAATTATTTACACTATTTTACATAAAATTCGTAACAATATGAATGAAGTGTTTTATTTTGAATTGGTTTGCCAAATATATTTTCTCATGTGTAATAAAAGATATAAACTGATGCTGTTCTGACAAACACTTTTTAAGCAATGTCTCAGCTTTCTAAGCATACAATTTGGTGTAAAATCTCTCGCTAATCTATTGATAAACATGGCGAATTTCGTTTTAAGTTAGTTGTAAGTACGAAAACTCATTTTAAACTGTCAAATGGAAGAACGGAGGAGTAGTTACACTTACAATTGCATTGGATCTCTATAGTCACAAAGACGGTACCTTCTCTTGTAGCATAACAAAACTAGATCATAAATGACCTGAACGATACTCGTGGAGTCAGAGTTTCTATAAATCTATAATGATTTTACATATCCTTGCTTGACGAAGAGTATTTTAAATTTCGGTACACACAGATTACGCTATGGCAAACAAAATGAAACAAGAATAGGATAAAAGTACAATACAACGGAGCAAATTCATGTGATGTCATAGTCACATGATAACTGCAATTGTGTTTCCAGCCAATCAGTTCATACATTTCACTGTTACAGTAGCGCACACAGGAATTTTTCAAGGGGGGAATCCAGGGTCGAAAGTCCACCATTCTTGTATCATGCTCCTTTTGATTTTGTTGATTTTCGGGAACTAAAAACAGTAAAAAACTAATTATTGTATAAATAATTAGCATTAATTAATAAAATTAATCATTAATAATAAATACTTAATTAAATTTTACGTACTATATACTTAGAATTATAATTAATCGGGAAAAAAATCATGGGTTTTGGGGGGTCCGGTCCCCTAAGACCCCCTCCTTGTGTTTGCCACTGCACTGTTACCATCTTTTGCTTTTTCCAGGAACTTACTTTTAAAAATTACATTATTAACATCAAATCATTAGTTTATCCATCCATTAGGTGCTTAGAGCGGGTGCTCAGGGGCCCGGGGCCCGAATAAACTGGATTTAACCAGATTTTCTGGTTGCAAATTTTGATCTGCCAGTGCCAAGTGGGCCTGTAGATCTTCTGCGCCCAGGACCCGAAATGAGCTTAAGCAGGCACTGACAGCATCTAAAAAACGTACTTTTTTTTTTAAAAAAAAAAGGACATATTCCATTAACGTTTCTTAAATGGCAAACTTTAAGGTCTCAATAACTACGAATAAAATGTGTTCGTTTACTAGATTGTTGAAAAATTCCCTTTTTTTTTCGTGTCACCCTGTACTTTGGGACATTTAAAGGTTTGGTACACTGAATTGTTTCAAAAATTGAGCGAAATTTCCCACATTTTAGTTTTTCGAGTATAATAATCAAAAGTATTGCTGTATTAAATAATGGATTATACTTCTAAAAAAAAATCCTCAAAACGAGTAACATCATTTGTTAAATTGAACCATTACTGATTGCGATGTATACCATTATTTTGAATCCATTATTTGGGGATAAATCTAAAATACGACAAGAATTGGAAGACTACCGTATGGTTTTGCTTTTGAACATTATTATCCTCATAATATTTTTATGACCTCCCAGTCCATTACCTTCCAGTTACGTGACGTTATTAAACGATACATTTTTACGATCGAAACTGTTTAATGTTTAGTTTCAACGTTTACCTCAGCTTGTAAAATTAACAATTTTTAGGGCTTTTCTTTTAGATGAGAAAAAAAGGGTTATAAAACCACTCAGGAAGCCATTTTTCTGACTTGAGATATTTGGTTTAATTTGGAAGTAATTAGTTTTATTTTCGTTTTAACTTCCAATAAAGTTTTCTAGTGGTCATCAGGGACATCTTAAGACATGGGCCAACTGGGTCCGGACCCAGGGCTTCGACTCAGCCTTAATAAGATCATAATTCGAATAATTTCAACGGTTAAGCTTTATTTCCAGTAGTATTCTCCGAAAAACTGGGAATTTCCGACGATATCATGTGACATATACATGTGTTGACCGTTGTCCACGTACAGGCCTAGGTCTACCACCATCACTAATCATTCAGTCTAAAGGCAGAAGTCGGCCGAGCCTGTTTGTACGATTGTAAGTCATGCACATTTATTTGTGTCGGGTTGCTGTTTGTACATTTGACAACGCATGCTGTATACTTTTAAGGGTCGTATTTGTGTAGGGGTCGAGGGTCTACTTTTAAATAGGGGCCCAGAGTCTCAAGAAGTTTGAAGATGCCCCTGCTGCTCATGGTCGTGACCCCGTGGCTGGTATTGTTTCTGTTGATTCGGGGGTTTCGAATTCTGGTGTCGTTGAAGACCCACCAAAAAGAGAGGCTGAAACACAATCTATCCTGACAAAAAGTTCTCTCATTGGCGTGGTATGGAAGGAGAGTGGGATACCAACTCAGGTGTCTTCCTCGTCACCTGACCGTGGGTCAAAATTATGAGGTCCTTTGCCAATAACCCTCGTGTTAGGTCAATAAACATTCACTGGTCACCATTGTTTCCAAATTACCGGGTTCATCGATGATGGTCATCATGGTGCGTCAATAAATAATTCATATGGGAGTTAGATTTTTACTATATTTAATGGCTTCTACTGGCGTGTCAAGTTTGAAGGCAATGGGCAAAACTAAAATTTGAACTTCTTTGTGCAACTGAAAAGTGATCAAACTTACAACATTTTAAAATCTTCAAGTAGAGATTAAATAACCAAAGAAATATAGTCATGAACTGTAATAGAGATTAATATACAGTTATTTTAAGTAAGACATATTAGAGATGCACAAAGAATATAATTATTGAAGTATATCAGTAGCGCACACAGGAATTTTTCAAGGACGGGGGAGGGGTCCGGGGTCGAAAGTTCACCATTCTTGTATCATGCTCCTTTTGATTTTGTCGATTTTGGGAACAAAACACAGTAAAAAACTAATTTTTGAATAAATAATTAGCATTAATTAATAAAATGAATCATAAATAACAAATAATTAATTAAATTTTACGTACTATATACTTAGAATTATAATCAATCCGAAAAAAATCAAGGGCTTTGGGGGGGTCCTGACCCCCCAGGACCCCCTTGTGTGCGCCACTGAAGTATATATATATAAAATGAATGGAAATAGATAAACTGTGGATTTTGAAAAATATGCAAACACATTTTTATCTCCTGAAAAAACTGCCACGTTCGCGTTTTTTAAAACTAGCTGATGTAACATTACATCATCAACGTTTCTGACCAATTACGGAAGACTTTAACGAAAATCATATGATTCTAAAAGCTTTCGGCTGAGAAAACTATAAATGTTGAGATCCGCGTGTCTTTTCGTTGTGTTTCGTCAATGTTTGTGTTGTGTTTAATTAACTAAATGTGTGTGCAACTAAAAAATAAGAAGTCTCAATCTTTCAATGACTACAAACAGACAAAAGATTCTCCAACCAAAATATTTTAATTGCCGTGAAATTGTTTGATATATAATTGTTAAATAGAAAAATCGGTACTTTTCCGTTTCACCGGTGCCGGCGATAAAGTCGCCAAATATGATTCAACTGACGCGAAACGGAATTTTCTCGCTGTGGTAAATTTTTACCACCTTATTTTTTTATTTTTTAAAAAAAAGGTGTGGTTCTTTATTAACAGTAACGACTATTTGGTACTAGCGTATTATCGCAACAATCGCCAACTCAATTATCTCGCCAAGTTGGCAACCCTAATTTCAAATGTGTTGTACGCCCTGAATTGGCAACCAAATGCTTCGTTTCATATAAAGTCGCCAATAGATTGCAATTATACGTTACCCGTATTTTTCATAATGCATTGAAAATAGATGAAAAATCAATGAGAACTAATATTTATTATTATTTATATGTATATTGTGTGTTGTCGCCAATAACGCCAACACGGCGAGATTTGTGCCGGCGAAACGGGAAAGTACCGAAAAATCAAAATACTAGTGTAAAGTAGTTTTTATTTATATTTAGTGTTGTAAATAATCTGTTTTGTGCTTTAAAAATACATTTATCTGTATTTTTTTTAAATAAAAAATTTAAAATTGACTTTTTTGAATTTTGTTACATCTGACATTTAATAATTGTTTCGAATGTAACATTATTTTTTAACACTGTACTTATTTTTTTTTTTCACTTTCTTTCAGGTGAGTTTGAATTAATCATCGCATAATCTGACACATCACGAACCATTTGGGATTTTATGGTGCAATATGAAATAAATGTAAGCTCGACACATTTATTAAATTTTATTATCTTTGCAAAACATAAAATTCATCAGCTGGATATGGCTTTAAAAAAAAAACAGATTTCAAATTTTTAGTTTGGTCTGAAAAGATTCATGAAGGAAAGAAAATCAAAAGTTATGGCTCGTAAGAAATGTTTTTAGGTAATTTACACTCATTAAAATAATGGACTGTCTGTGAATTTTTTTTTATAACTACCCAAAGCTATCTAGTTTTATAATTCAGCTAAAAATAAACAGAGAGAGATATCTTTAGAGGTTTTATGGTGTGTTTAAATTAATATAAATTGCTGTGTAAAAGAAATTTAAAAATTCTTACAAGGATAAATATGTGGATTTCGTGGTTTCAAGTTTAAAAAATGATTTTAAATAATAATTTTTTTTATTTAATGTTAAAAATGTTTCAATGATTAGCTCTGATTATTTTTTAGCTTTAAAATTTTATAGCTTTGAAGAATTCATGAATTGTATTGTATTTATACAATTTTTTAAATTATATTTCTTTTAAATATATCACGTTATTCAAGGTCATTATTTCAAAGTTCCATTTATAAAATATTCTATTTAAATTTCACAATCTAATTTTTAAAACAATCTGTTTTTTACAAAGAAAAAAAATCGACCACATAAATCTTAAAAGTATTTTTAATCCAAAAAGAACCATAAACATAATTTTTTTAGATATTAAATTGATTTATTTATCTGTAATAAACAACAAATTGATATTCTGAAACTTATCAAACAAGAAATTAATTCAACGACTGCTATACTATGATCTGTTCGCAGACAATTTTAAAATGCATTGCCACACATGTTTGCTGAAACTTACGAAATAATGATGGAAAAAAATTATAAAGATAGCAGTTATAATCGTTTGCCAAAAATATGCGAATACCTTTTTCAAAATAAGAGAGAAACTCTAATTGTTTGCTTAAAAATATAATAAGAAATTATTTATTTAGAACGCGAGAAGACCTTAATTGCCATTATGATTAGAAATAAAATATTATTAAAGTATTTGATTATATATACTCTAATATGACCATAATTATTTTTTTAATGTGGCTGTTTTTCTTTAAAAAAAATAAGCAGGTGTTTTGAAAGAAAATTTAAAATAACTTTTGAGGTTCCGAACAACCAGAAGGTTTTCAACTGAAAACTGTTTATTTACTTGTGGAGTGAAAGTAATAATCACTGCTTAGAAAACAGTTTAATAGGCAAAAATAATATTTTTTAAAAAGATTTATTTTTATCATCTGTATGTAATTGATAAATAAGTAGAAATTGATGTTTCTGTGCGCGTTTTTGAACTTTAATTATATTAGTAAATTCGAAATGGCTTAGCCGAAAAACTAAATATAAAATAAAATAAATCAGTTCGGGAGAAGTTGAATGACCATGTTACTACATCTTAGATCGAAGGGCAACAACAGTTTTCTAATTGCCGGATGGGCTTAGCTTTCAACTAGAAAAAGAAGAAAAAAAATACAAGAAAAGAAAGAAAAAGAGGCGTGAAAAATCGACCATCTTTTTTGGCCGTGCAAAACATGGTTCTTTATGAGCCCAAGGTTCAAAAGAACGTAAATGTTGAGGCTTAGCAGGAAGAATAGTTGAATAGAACCAAAAACGCCTCTCTTTTGCTTTCATTATGAGTACTATTCTGAAAGTTGCCAGATTTGCTCTTTTCCCCCTCAATCTGTTTGTGGTGGCGGGAACGGGACGGACAAATATGGTTTTGTGTGTGTGGAATGTTTTTGCTTTTTTTTATCTTCGTAACAATTGAGTTTTTCCTGAAGGAATTGAATCTATTGCTAGGCAGGGACTGTATGTAGTGTTGGGTATTTTTATATCTTTTTTACGGGGCTTGACATCTGATGTATGTTTTAATTGATTTTTTTTGGAGGGGGAGAGTTAATTACAATTGCAGCTTTGAGACAAAAAATAATATTGAAAAAGCAATTTTCTACACAGTTGTATGTTTCTTTTTTAAAGGAAAAATATTTCTCTTCGATTCGGTTATATTTTTATTTTGAATAGTTATTCGTCGGTCTTTTTATAATTGTTTATATATTTGGGTCACAGAACATTGTATCTTTTGAATACAAGTTCATATTGTTGAAATACATGAGTAGAGAGAGTTTACGTTGTTAAAATGTTTATTCATAGACTGTAATTAATTATACTAAATGTATATTCTGCAGGAAAGTTGTGTCATTTTAGTTGCGGAATTTATTTCTTGGTTGCATTTTCCTTAATTTAATTTAAAATAAATATCTATTAATTAACAAAAATTGTTTTTCTCTCTAACGACTTTCGATTTTAAAACATTTTTAAAAAAACGTATTAAAAGTAAACATTTTTCTAATTGATACTCAAATGCAAATTTGGTACTTATAGTTTAAATAGTTTGTAAATAGTTTTTAAATGTTGTGGCTTATACCGGTTGTTGATAATGTAAACAGGTGGTGTTTCTTTCCCCACATATTGTAAATCGGTTAACAGCGATTAGTTTGAATTTAGTGTCATTTTAATGCTTACGCGTTATACCGTCGAGTCATTTCGTCTAACGAAAAGACATCACCAATTCAAAATATGTCGCCAAATGCTGCCATCGTTTATTAATGTGTTCAAACAGGCGATGGAATGTTTCCATTATAGGTTATTTTTCACCGGATTTGGCAATGTCTTTTGATTTCACGACATTGGTCAAAGGTATACTATTTACTTTCGTTATTTCTTTCTGTGTGTGTTGTAATATTAACTTATTTGTTACAAGAATCATAAAGCGGGAAACGTCGAAAAGCATGTCTTACAACTTTTCCGGCTATTTGGGAACAATCTATATTTTTAAATACGTACATAATACGCCTTCTGGCTTGTACTGGTTATAAATATTATTAATAGGTAAAAAATTGATGAAACTCATTATAAAAACTTTTTATAATTGCGTTTGTGTAAAAAGTTAATCTTGTCAAATAATATCGCCAATTGGCGAGAACTTGGAAGATCTGACGCCAAACCGTATCCATAAAACCGAAATTGGTATTTTCTTGTCTTGATTTAAACAACATCGAATCTCAAATATATTTCACTGTGAATTTATTGCGCATTCCATGCCGTTTTTTTTTTTTAAATAAGTTTTTAAAAAAATGTTTTTGTGATAAATTTCAATTTTAAAAGAGAAATCCCAGTTTTAACATTTCATAGTCATAGTTGACGCATGGGTGTATTCTTGGAAAGTCGTGGTTAAACTGCCAATAAGCTTAAAATTGCAAATTTATTCAAAATCAAATATTTACTACAGGAGGATCTATCTTCCAATGTCTGGAAACTGTCACAAGATTTTACGATGTACGAAACTATAAATGAAACATTCCGGGAATAGTTTGTAAAATGTTCCAAAACAACTTTGATAAATTTTCCAGTTTTTTTCTCAGAAAAACTTTATTTTATTTTTTTTTTTTTGAAAAATCGGCACTCTTTTCAATTTATGCAAAATGCCAAACGCGTAAAAAATAGTTGTGTTCTCTCAAGTCGGGATTTTTCTCCTTATATTTGCCGGAATTCAAGATTTTTCCGAAAAAACAGGGGGTAAAAAAAAACAGGGGGTAAAAAAAACAGGGGGTAAAAAAAACAGGGGTTATTTCGCTACTTTAGGTTCAAATTTTCTTGGAAAAATTCGTCTTTTACTCTTTTTAAAGCTCATGTTGCCTTGGAACATTTTTTTTCACGTCCCCTTTTCTAGTCCAACGCCTATGTTCAATCATGGTAATTGACCGTTTAAACTTCAACTTGTTTTTTAGCAGTGATTGATTGCTTAAAAAGCAAGGTGTATTACAATGGAAAAACGAGCCGCATATCTTTTATCTGTCTGTTGTAGGCAAAAACAACACCAAAAGGCAGTGCTTCTCAAACTGTGGGGCGCGCCCCCCTGGGGGGGCGCGATGACCTTACGAGGGGGGCGCGAGCATATCGAAAATAAAAGATTTAAAAAATAATTAGTTTACTGGAATGAATTAAAACAAAATACTTTCAGACATAATAAAAAATGCACTTTTACTCTGATATAATTTATAGGCGGTATTAAGCCATCAAAAATAAAAACTTCTTCAATACCTAATTAGCTATCTTTGATCCTATAACCAAATAAAAAACTTTTATTTCATTTGCTGTCATCCCGTGATGAGAGATTTTTTTATTACGCTTTTCTTTAACCTAACATACTACTCTTTCAGAGAGAAACCAGATCCCCGGATCCAGAATCGAAAAACTTTAGGAACATAAAAATTTCATCACTGTCATTATTTTTGAAATACTGCACATTATAGCTGTAATCTGTGTTTGACCTTCTAAGTTAAGTTTTATGATATTTGGAAAACCACGGAGAGCACACACAAGCACATGAAGGATTACTTGGCCAAGACATATTTTTATAAATATTCTCAATGAAAAAGCATAACGAAAAACGTTTCACACAATTTTTTAGCAGTAACATACATGTTATCATAATGAATATACTTTTTACCCGGAAGTAGTCGCGCGGGACACACAGATTACGAAATCGTTAATTCTGGCAAAACTGTTTATTTATTACCAAAGAAAAATTGAAAAGTCTTTGAAGGTAGGTAAGTAAACTTTCTCTTAGCTAACTTATTCACTGGAATCATGATTTGTATCGTGTACAATAAAATAATTTAAAAAAAAAAAGGATTGGGGTGACTCAATAACCCCGACCGTACTGTATAACATCACAATTATAAATGCTAATTCTGTGAGGCTTAAAATTACAATTCGCTTAAAACTAATTATAATTTGAGCAACGATTTAAAAAAAATCATTTTACGTTTTTGTAAACATTGTCGAGCACTTGGCTTTGCTTCCCTTACAATTCAGCTATTATTTCAATTATGTTTTATTTTCTTATAAATGAACTCGAGCAAAGAGCGGGCACTTCAGCCGATATACTTTTAATGTATCAGTGCTGCACAGAATATTTTATAACTAATTAATTCATACTAAATTAAGAACAAGTTTAATAAGTATTAATGACGTCCATGAGCTTGTCTTGGAAAGCAAAGTTTTTATAAGGAATACTTATGATTATAGAAATTGACCCTCTGAGTTCTTTTTCTATATTTAGCAGATATCTATATTTTGTCTTCTAAGCAGCTACCGCATTTTGTAATATGTTCTATTTAAAAATTAGAGAAAGGAAAAATAACATAATAATTATCCTATTATTTTATTTATTTATTTATTTTGCTTAAAAGTAGTATACAAAATTTTTAATACTTATGTTACTAATTTGTATGGTTTATAATTAAGATCGCCTATTGTAATTTTAGCTTCAAAGTGCATTATTATTGCATTATTATTAATGTATAAGGGGGCGCGAAAAAAATTGTGATCGAAAAGGGGGCGCCAGTATTGAAAGTTTGAGAAGCACTGCCAAAAGGTATTGTTTCGGAACTTTAAAGGGCATTAAAAAAAAGAAGTAAATTAAAGCGAAGTTATTCTAAAATCTTATTGTTTTTAAAACTTAAAAATATACTAAAGCGGAACTGTGATTTTGAAAAACCATACAAAGGAACAATTTTTTTTTATATTTAGTGCCAGTTGAATTAGAATATACATATAAAATTGCTTTTTAGAGTCTTATTACAATAAAAAAATTATTCATAAGCAATTATATTTTGAGGAGGGGGGAGGGCAAAAATGAAGAATGGATATATTAGGTGTGATACAAAAATCGAGACTAAATGTGCAGCTTGAAAAAAAGAGTGGAGTTGGCAACAACTGTTTTGATGACGTCATCCCACACCCCTCCTATATCGATGTGGCCAGTTCCGTGTTGACCGAACACGCCAGTTCGGAGTACTGCGTCACTGAGTGAACACGTGCAGCTGCATTCTGTCGGGAAAATGTCGAATCAACAGAAAGTTCCGTGCAAAACTTAAGAAAAGAACAACAAAAACATTTCAGATATTAACCGAAGCTTATGGAGATGAAACTTTGTCTCGTGCACATGTGTTTGAATGCCATAAGCAGCTTTCAGAGGGAGGGAACAATGTGGAAGATGATGTACGTTCTGGGTGCCCAAGGTAAGCGATTACTGACAAAAACATTACCAAAATTCGTGAGATGAGTGGGTTCCCACTCACATTAGTGGTCAGACTGTTAATCAACACAACTACACTGAAGCACTAAAAAGACTTCGCAAGAAATTAGGGGGAGGCCAGAATTAGAGATTGATGGATGGTTGTTGCACCAAGATAATGCACCCATTCACACGGCCCTATTTGTTAAGCAGTTTCTGACCAGCAAAAACATTGTGATGGGTCATCCTCCTTATTCACCTGATTTGGCTCCATACAATTTTTTTTTATCTATTTCGTACAGTTAAATCTTGCTGAAAGGAAACCATTTTACCTCAGTTGAAGAGGTTCAGGCAAAAAGGAGTATCTCCTGAAGGCCCGTCCAAAAATTTCGTTCCAGAACTGTTACCAGCTATTACGGGCAGCACCGAAGTATGTGAATGCTGAAGGGAGCTTCTTTGAAGGTAATAATGTCACTGAGGGGGGGAGGACTGATTCTGTAAGTACAATAATTTATGGGACCAGTCTCGTTTTCTTTTTTTTGTGAGTCACACTTCATGTTTTCATAACATTCTCGGCTTAGGAAAAATACTTTTGTAATAATAATAATTTGCCTATAAATAGCCAAGACTGCTCTATACTGAGCCAGAACCAAAACTTTTGAAAAATTCTCGTTATTTTCAGAGTTGCGATTAATGGAAATTATGACCGGTGTTTTTTGTTAAAATTTCTCTACTCTGATTATTATTGATATGACTTTAGTAATGTAAAATTTTTATTTTTGATGATTTTACTGTTATACTATGACACTGTACAAGATGCATGAAAAAAATCTTTATTACTTTATTTTTTTTAAAAAAAACCGTATAACGATGAATATTCTAGAGTTAATTAAAATGCTTAAGGTTACAGTTAATTATTCTTAAATACTAATTAAATAATCAAAATGCATTATTCTTATTCTCGTAACTTCCTTTTAAACTCAGCCATTTTTTTTTCTTTTTTAATCTCTAAAAAATAGACATTAAAGTTGAATATGCAAATGGACAACTTGAAAACATTTGACCCTTCGAGGCATGCTCCAAAAGTGCACTTTAAAACTTACTAAATATTCTAAGAAATATCGATAAACTAGAATATATGTCCATAGAGTAATAATTAATGAACTCATTTAAAATAAACAGCATCTGTGTTGCTCTAGATAGACTATTGCACAATATAATGCTTTCCTAGTCACGCTATGACTTAAAGTTATTTGAGTTTTAAAGTTACCCTAATAATTATTCATGTACTTTCTATATGTAATCTTTAAACTATTTTGAACTGGAATATTAATGATAATGTTTGGAACAGATAAAATGTTAAATATGCATAGGCTGTTTGAAAATTTGTATACAGTTTATGATCAAGATTTGTTTTCCCTCTTAATGTGCAAGTGCAAGTTGAAGTTGAAATTTTAATAGCTTTTAACATGCACGTTAGCCTGGGAAAGCTAATATTTTTGTGAAAAAATAATAAAAAAATATGAATTAAATTAACATTTCGATTAAATTTTTTTTAAAAAAACGTCCTGCAGACCGACCACTACGAGAATAGCTTTGCTTTTACCCATGTCACGTGGATCTGATTTGTCTACCATCTCCTTTTTGATAAACGTGGAGCATTGCTTTGACTTTTTGGGTTAATACATTCATTGGGCGATTAAGCGCATTTTTACCCTTACTCGAACACTATATGTTCCTTTTTCTCAACACACTCATATTGCATATATAATGCATTCGTGTTTTTTTTTGCATGTAGTCGCAGCAAAAAATAGGAGTAGCAAACAAAAAAATTATTACGTAATTTAAACATAAGAGAGAGAGAGGGGGCTTTTATGTGGCCTTTCGCTACATTATTCGTTCATATCAGTAGCGGTTTTATCACACGCGCATATTTGGAACAACCGTTTCGGGAAATTTTTCAAGAAGCTGTGAGGATGAAGGGTTGCCGTAAACAAAACGATATGCTCTGACGTCAACCGCGCCTTATCTTCACATTGAAAAATTACTCGCTGATTTTTCTGCTTCGGAAAACGAACATCCAATGTTATTTCTTTTATTTTGCCCGCGCTCTTGTTGACGGTCGAAATCAGAAATGGAGTACCGTTCGGTTTAAAATACTATACGCCTGATGCGTTTGACGAAGCCGAGGCTACCATCTTTACCGTCATCTTGTTTATGACGTAAGGAGCCGAAGAATCCCATTGGCTGGAATTTCAAGCAATTTTTGTTTTGAGAGCAATTCTTTCAGCTCATGGGGAAAAGTTGTGCGTTGCCGTTGGTATAGCAATTAGGTAGAAATTACTCAGAATGGTTGCTTTCAAGGAAAATTGTTCCAAATACTTATACGCGTAATAAGGCCTGGAGAAAAAAATTGTACATCCTCTCCACGAGAGTGCCAAACACTAAGAGAGAATTATTCTTTTTTCTACATTTAAATAGAAGGAAAAACATGGAAAGAGATGAAACAGACAAAATATATAATCCCATATTCAAATAAAGGAGAATATTGGTTGCCAAATATTTTTTAGCAATTACTTAAAATATTTTGAGGGAAAGTTTCAACCCTTCAATAAAGCATGTGTAAGCTATTAAGATATTCTCTTACTAGGAATCGAGAATAAATCTGTCAAAAATTCAAATCATAATCCTTTTAACAAGGATTGACGAATGAATCTGTCAAACTATTGGTTTCAGTCCTTTAGTGCGAGATGAAATGAGACGAGTTTCGAGATAGGTTATTCGGATTTATAAATTAGATACTATAAATAAATCAGATTCGAATTTTGAGTAAATATTAATTTAAATTATTACATGTAAGCAATTATTTTTGAGAAACGCTTTAAAATGTATTTTTTTGTATATCTCATAAGTTTTTAGCAAAGCATAATTTAAAACTGTAAACATTACATCTAAATAAGCTGTTACTCCTTTATGTATCTGTTCTTACTTTTTATCCACATAAAATATTGAATTTACTAAAGTAATATTATAATACATTACTTTTTTTACTCGTTATTTTTTTTCTTTCGTATTCTACATTATTATTCGTTCTGTTTGTTACATAAAAATAATGCATACTCCCATCCAAACTCAAACTCAGTTTCACAACAGCCCATGAGGGCCGAGGCCTACTGTGCCTATCCCAGTATACGTGACCATTTGGCGCTGAGGTGCATGAGCAGATTTCCCGATCAGGTGGTCAATGTGAAGCGAAACCCCCAGTGTTTTAGTCCCCAAGCAAGCTTGGTACTCATTCATCGACCCAAAGTCTGAGTTGACCTTGCCCAGCTCGAGGATCTTACTCCGAACCCGTTTGGTGGAAGCGCGATACGCGACCACTCGTCCTCATTCCTATCCAATAACTGTATATTATTTGCCTTTGTTCACAGTTTAAAAAAATAGACCCGTTTTACTATAATTATTGTTCTAAAAGTATTAAGTGTAATAAGCGTTGAAAAAGCTGGTATTATCCTTTTTAAAAAAATGTATACGTAATGTATTTTGTTTTAAACAAAATTTTAGAACGCAGAATTCCATTCTAACGGAACCACACTAGAGACGAATTCACCATCTGAATTTTAAACATTTTTTTTATATTTTTATATAAAAAAAATCATAGAATAAATAAATAAAAAAAAAACTGCGTTTCGAATTTGAACACAGCATTTTTTTTCCAATTCCAATTTTTTTCACCTCAAATACTTTCCCTCTTTTCTTTTTTCCCTCTATTCTCGGCAGGTGGGGGGCAAAAACAATCCATGCGTGTTGTAAAAACCAGCGAACTGATTCGGTAATCTCCATGTTTTTTTCTGCTGGATAGCTAGCTCCTTTTTTTTCCCGAGATGTATAGGAACTATTTCTTTGCTATGATGATGGGGGGCAGGGGGTCAATTGATTGCAGACAGGAATCAGACGATTTCTAGAGGGGTCAATGGGTCACATTCCTTACCCCGCCCCTAACATTTACGAGAATAGCCTTTTCCTGCTTTACGCTTGCTGAACTGGATAATTTTTTTTCACTTGAAATGGACGTTCCATCTGATTGGATTTCTTCTATTCACTTCACTTCACTTTTGTAATGTAGTTTTGTTTGTTTTTTTAATGTGGATTAAGAACACTACCACAGTTTACTACTAATGCTTTTTGCTTACTATTCAGTGAATTTTTTTTCGAGGTGGGGGGGCATATTTAGCGGAAATATTATTTAATTCCTTCTTTTTTAACTTTTTGATAATCCATCTCTGTTTGGCTTGTTATCTTATATATATAACGTTTAACAGTGGTGCATAAAGGAATTTTTCAAGGGGGGGGACAGGGTCAAAAGACCACTATTCTCTTATCATACGCCGCCAAATACATACTTTTGATTTTGTCGATTGTTGGGAACAAAAATACAATAAAAAAGAATTTATTGAATAAATAATTAACATTAATTAATAAAATTAATTATTAACAAAAAATGCTTAGTTACATTTTATGTACTGTATACATGGGATTAGGAAATGAACTCTGTGGCGCAACACCCCATTAAGGGCTCAGGCCTGTCGCTGGGGTACATGTGCAGATGTTTCGATCAAGTGGTCAGTTTGATAATCAATCCAAAAAAAATCAAGAGCGATGGGGGGTCCTGACCCTGGGACCCCCCCCCGTGTGCGCCACTGACACTTAATATATAGTGTGAGAGAGAGAGAATTTTTTTCCTTCAATTCAATAAAATGTAAAATAAGTTTATAAAACAATTCGGGGGGAGGGGAGAATGTTTGTTCGTCTTTTTTCTGCCTAAAAAAATCTTATATACGATATCTTCCATAACAGCGTTGAGTGCGAATTCACGAATTTCTACATGAGTATAAATGTATATTTCAATCTCCTGCCTTATTTTGCTGCATTCAGACTACGTAGGGATGCTCCCCCGCCCATCTCCCTGATTTATTTTCGTATTTTTTCGATTTTTTTTTCATTAAAGAGGCCGCTATCATGGTCATGGACTCGTTCGTGGCCGGCGTGTCATGAGTTCTAGAGACTCGTCATGTTTTGAGGCTGATGCATACTTAAACCGTCGTGGCTCACCGTCCTCACCTTGGTGTGGTATTTTGGAGAGAGTAGTGCCAGTTTTTTTAGGTGTCGTTTTCGTCACTTGACCATGGTGCAAAGTTTTAAGGGCCCTTGCCAATAGCTCCAGTATTGTTGTACAGTGCGACATTAATTAAACTTATTTACTACGGCTATTATCTACGGTGGTCTCCACCAAAGAACCCATTTCCCGTTTAAGAACTAGTGACGTCTCAACGGTTATGGAGTTTCGCGTGGAAAAATGTCCAAGACCGGATACTACCAAGGTCGTCTTAGTGCATGGACCAACTGGGCCCGAGCCCAGGGTTTCGGTCACAATGGGGGCCTCGTTTCCCTCTCGACTCAGCCTTTATAAGATCATGATTCGAGTAATTTCAACGGTCAAATGCTATTCCCGGTTGTATTCTCCTAAAAACTGGTAATTTCGGACAATATGTCAACTGGTTACATGCCGTCGTCCTTGTATAGGCTTATACCTACCGCCGTACACCATCATCATTCATTCAGTCAAAAAGTGACAGTCGGTCGAGCCGGTTTGTGTGGTTGTAAATCATGCACATTTATTTGTATCGAGTTGTTTGTACGAGTATTTGACGATTTTTCTACTTTTAAGGGCCATAGTGGGGCCTACATTTGCGTAGCCTCAAGACGTCCCTGGACTCTACAACGCTTATGTTCTACGGCAAGTCAACCTTTAACCTCCCTTGATCTAGCCAACAGTGACGTGACCGGCGCAATTCCCACAGCTATCTCCGGCTTCAAAGTCCACCGCGTGAGGAGGACTAGGACCAATAGTGGAATAGTCATCCCGGCTACGTCCAAACAGAAGTGATTCTGCATAATGTGTCACTTTTGTGGGCGTGACGTATTCCACCTTTAAAGGAACACCAAAAGAGTGAACCCAGAGATTCTTTAGACGCTAAGAAGCTTTACAAACGCTAGAGAGACATTTCTAAAGGCTTCAACACTCTACGACGCCCCATCAAACTTCAACGGACCCTTTCACCAATCGACTTCCAGATTCACTCGGATTCTCTCACTCGTCCTGTGACCTAGCTTGGCCCTCTCCCTATAAGCATCTCTATGTCGTCCTAACGCAACCTTTCACAAGAGTGATCCCCCTTATTAGCTGCCTTAACACCGCTGTACCATAGCAGTAGTGACCTGCTTCGCAAAAATCCCGTAAGAACAATATAAACGTTTATTTTATAAAATGACATTTTTCAATTAGTTGAAATTATTAATTTAAAATCAATGCGGTGAACTATTAAATTAAACTAAATTAATTTTAGAATAATTACAAAATTTATGAAACCATTTTCATTAAATTTGAACATTTTTAAAGATTTTCATGTTGAATACGGAACGCGGGAAAGGACTTTCAGGTATATATCTATGTGATGAGTCCCCAGCTCTTTATATGTCAGTTAGGGTAAACTTCCTACCGGGACAACTCAAACCATCACCAGCATAAGTACTTTGACTTCAACTTCGGTGGAGTTACCGAAAACACGTGGATGAACGACAGACTCGCTCCTGATCGACACTGAAATAGTACTCGTCTCTTGTCATGGCTTGGGCTACAGAACGATTTGCTGAAGCATTGAAATAAAGTACCATTTGATAAACGGCTGCACTTTCCAATCCTTCCAAGTCTTGTTATCTACATATATATA